>JAOWBW010000800.1:309714-621180 GCA_026119855.1 Campanula takesimana | reverse complement strand
TCACCTTTTTCTGACTTCTCGCCTTCTGATCCCTCTTCAATGTGCATACTCCTTCAAGAATTTAGCATATCTCGAGACAAGTCTGCAATAAGTCTAAAAATGAGATGTTTACCTCAAGCCTCTGAAAGTGTCAAAATATCACCTTGTCAGGCTCAGTTTCGATGCTCTCGCAAGGCCTCAAGAAATGGTACATCCGGCTCATAAGCTGTGGGCTCTGGTGTAGCTTTCTTCTTCTCCTTCGGGATCTTCTCAGTAGGCACAACCTTCTCAACCTCAATCATTGGCTCCTCCAGTACAACTTCCTTCCCAATGTCCTTACCACTGCGTAAATTCATGGCACATTCACTCTGCTTAAGGTTCGGTTCTGTTCCAGAATATACTTTCTCTGCCTCTCTAGCATCCAGTCTCCCAACCGCATCAGCTATTTGCCCCATTTGTCTCTCTAGATTACTAATACTCGCATCGGTCATCTGTTGACACTGTTGGAAATTACCATTCATCTTACTCACTGACTGCGC
Source organism: Campanula takesimana (assembly GCA_026119855.1). NCBI lineage: Eukaryota > Viridiplantae > Streptophyta > Magnoliopsida > Asterales > Campanulaceae > Campanula > Campanula takesimana. The sequence continues at coordinate 620,662 of JAOWBW010000800.1, read as the reverse complement.
TAAAGAGTGAAGCAGATCATCATAGACTGTCTCAGAGGGTTACTTTGATACTGCTGCTGCTGCCTATATGGTGGTCCGTACTGATTATACTGACTAGTAGAATACTGTGACTCTGTGGTGGACCCATCAACAATTGTTTCATCATCCCCTTAAGGTCCTCTACATCTGTCTCCAGCTTACTCGGTACACCACCACTCAACCCAACTGCCCTATCCTGTCTGAAACTAGATTTTGTGCCATGTGTTCTTGTGCTCTTAGCTAACTCGTCTATCACCTTTTTCTCCTCCTCAGTTGTTTTATTTAGAATACTTCCCCCACAGTAAGAATCAACCAGCCGCTTATCCTGAATTGTCAACCCCCCATAAAAGTACACGATCAACTGGTTATCATCGAATCCGTGATACGGGCAACTCCGGCATAGCTTGTGGAACCTGGTATAATAATCATATAAGGTTTCATCCACCTTCTGCTCCATGTTACTAATATCCCGTTTCATCACATTGATCTGACCCGGTGGGAAAAACTCATCCAAGAAAACCTCCTTTATTTGCTGCCAAGTGGTGATACTATTAGGTAGCAGATGATAATACCACACACTCGCCATCTCCTTCAGAGTGAATGAGAAGGCTCTGAGTAGTAAGTGCTCTAAGGGTAGTGCAACCGACTTCATACATTGACAAATCTGCACAAACTGGGATATATGTTGATTCGGATTCTCTCCAGGCATCCCAGTGAAGTGTGGTAACTGGCTCAACAGACCCGGCTTCAACTCAAAGTGACACCCTTGGGTAAAGCAGGGAATTGGACGGCATGAGGTTGCTCGCTCAAATTTGGTGCAATTTTCTGTCTCAATGTCTACGCTGCCATCTGCTTTTTAGTTCAAGACTCACAAGCAATTATCAGTAGAACGGGTGTGGACCGTACAAGGTACCACACTAAAAAAAATATATAAAAAAATAATAACAGAAAGTAAAAAGAAATAAAAAGAGAACTATATTAATAAATTAACTAAAAATAAAAATAAAAAATAAAAAAGAAAAAGAACAAGAAATAAAATAAGAACATAAACAAATAAATACAGTTCCCCGGCAACGGCGCTAAAATTTGGTAGGCTTAGTCGCACGCCTACTAAATTAGACCTAAACTCGGCCACTAATAATGTAATTAGGGTAAGTCAGGGTCGATCCACGAAGAACAGTAATTATTTGCGAACAAGTCACTTGACCAGATTGGGGGTTGATTTTGAAGTAATTAATTCCTAAGATGGGAAATTAAACTAAGATGATAAAAACAATGATTAAAGGCACTTCAGATTGATCCCTATCCCCGTCCTCTATTTCAATTTCATTGGTACTTTTTTTTCTCCGTTAATCCTATTCACTTGATCACGAGATGTTTTTCAATCTTTGTCTCTTCTTACAGTCTAGTCTATAGAAGTGGCACACTCACTATAAACCCTAATTAAAATTAAACCTAGACTGGCACAGAAAAGGTCTAACGATTAATTGATTCAATTTAAGAGACTAAGATCAAGAACGCTTTCTAGGTTACTAGATAATCGCTTAATTTTGCCTACTCCCCGAATTACTATGGCACATACATAATTCGTGAAGATGCTACGGTGAAAACCCTAATTCTGGCACAGAACAGAGAATTCTAGCAAAAATTCATAAAAAGAACTAGTGAATTGGTCAAATCCACAAACCTTAGATACAAATCTAAAATCAGAACAAGCAAAATTATGAATAGGTTAAACACAAGAATAAGAAAATTACCTCAATTGAAATAGATTAGGTTCAAGCTTTCAATCCAAAGCAATGGAGTTAGTTCTCCATGAAAAGGGTTACATAAAGCTCCAGAGAGAAAAAGAAGAACATAGTCTTTTTTTCTCCCGTCAAAAGAATAATGACCTAATCCAATCTAATTCTAAAACTAATAATGACTCTTTCAAAGTCCAAAATAAAATGAATAATAATAATAAAAGAAAAAAAGAAAAAAATAATATATCCTCCGCCAGCCAGAGATCCGCCGCATTCATCAATCAACGGGACCGTCTTCTCCATTTTGCAATTCAGTCCCTGGAGTTTTAGTTATTTGCAGTTTGGTCCCTGCAGTCTTTTAATAATTGCAAAACAGTCCCTCAACTTCCAACACTTTTCAGACACACGTACTGATTCTCCTCTCTCTCCTGCGTTGGCTTGGGGCCAATTTGATTTTCTTTCTTTTCTTCACCAAACAATTGATCCACTACTTCTTCCGTCCCGTTTGACTTTCTTTTGCATATTTGGGATCTCTTTAACTCGTAAATAAATTACATTCGGGTAAAAATATAAAATCACTAAAATACTCCCGAATTACAAATAAACCCCAAAAATACATTTTAGCCAAAAATTACATAAAATCTAATCTAAATACACCAAAATCATTATTTAAGCTCATAGAAACATAGGAGTTAATAGTATAAAATTTGTCCCATCAATACAACAAGAGAGAATGAGAAAAGAAGAATGCAGCTCTTACCAAAGAGATTTTAGACTTGATGAGGCAACAAAGTGAGAGAGAGGATGCTCATTTACAAGAAATTGAAAATGTCATGCTTGCTTTGAAGAAGTCAGCAGCTAAAAGCATGGTACAACTCCAGATCAGGATGGTGGAGAGTATCAGAGTGGTCAACATGTTAAGTGGAATTTGGATCACCTTCGCGCTGGGATCCAAAGGTTGTCAGGTGAAGTCAGGGATGAAGGTGAGGTGTCGTCGGGTGCCAAAGATGTCAACGTGCAAGAGGAGGAAGCTGCAGAAAAAGATGGAGAAAGCATGACACCACCAGTGGCGAAAGCCAATTAAAAAGGTTTTTGCTAATTTCTTGGACATGGTTTTTACGGGTTGCATCCCAGGTTGGTTGTAATTCAAACAATTTGGTTTTTTGGATTTGGGAATGTAATGGTCCATAAGGACCGAAACAATGTGTTTTTGGAAGTGTGGGGTTGGTTCCACACTTTAGGTTTTTTTTTTCAATGGCTGTTTTTGGGAAATATTTGGCTAGGTAATCTGTAGGACTTATGAATGGAAAAGAATGGAATGGTTCAAGGTATCTATACTGTGTTGTCATCTTGCGTAGGATGTTTAAATCCTTTGCACAACTTTGATTGACATGCTATGCCAAAAAAACCCTTTGTCATTAGATAACATGTTTATGTTATAACAATTTGATCACAACTTTAGATCAGTAATTGACTAAGTGGAAATGGGGGGTGCGCACATATAAACATACGTGCCCATTCCACCCCTTAATCAATACTGAAATTGTGCGCTCCAGGCGAAGGTGTATGAACCTTAATAGAAATGAAAGAAAGTAATTTCTTTAAACCTTTGAAGGGATTTAGGTACCTTAGACTTAGGATGAGATGGCCAATCTCAAAACTGTTGTTTTTATAGAATCTCAAAGCCTTAGTAGAAGAAATATTAATATCTTGCAAAAATAGTAATGCGTTAGTAGTTCATGATATTTCTATTTTTTTTTAAGAAGTGTAATTTATTCAAAGAATAGAAATTACTTACAAAGTAAAGGTAAATTCATACCTGAACTTTATCCATTAGATGTCGTCTTCTAGGAAGATGTCAACATCTTGAATGTTTTATTATCTTGACCATGCATGTTGGTCGTCTTGACCTAAAAAGATTTCTTTGATTTCCTTGCAAAAAAAAAAACATGTTAGAGATAGTTGTTAGCTTAGCTAACACCCCTCCGATGCTTAAGTCAGTAATTGTTCAAAAAGTATAATCAAAATTGAAATGACACAAAGTAAACAAAGCAAAATAAATTCATACCTGATTTCTTGAATGAAATGGACAGACTATGACTTACATAAAGTATGCTTTGAGGTGGATTGCATTCCAACCCCTTGGGATCCTAACGCCATCTGGAGTAGATAGCCAATATGAGCCTTTTCCTGCTTTCGCATCTATCAAGTATGGACCTTCCCACTTTGGAGCCAATTTTCCAGCATTGAGTTCTCTTGTGTTTTGGAAAACCTTACGCAATACCAAGTCACCAACTTGAAATTTCCTCAACCTGACATTCTTTTTGTACGACCGTGCAATACTCTATTGATAAGCTGCCATCCTGATCTTAGCTAGGTCTCTTAGCTCGTCAATGGTATCCAAATCATGAGTCAGGTTGGCATCGTACTGCTCAGATGTCAATAACCCGTATATGTCCTGTTGTATTCTTGGGTGTGGTCCTATCCACCCATAAGACGAATGGAAGTTCCTTGTCCCATCGCCCCTTCTTCTGATCTAGCCTCTTCTTTAAGTTGTTGATTATGATCTTGTTACTTGATTCTGCTTGTCCATTGGCTTGAGGATGTACAGGAGAGGATGTCACCAATTTGACTCCCCAACTAATTAAGAAGTCCGTCGTCTTCTTAATGATGAATTGGGAACCGTTGTCGCAGACTATCTCTGAAGGAATACCAAATCTGCTGAAGATGTTTTTCTTGATGAAGGAGATGAATTCTTTGTCACGGACTTGGATGTACGCCTCTGCTTCTACCCACTTGGAAAAGTAGTATGTCATTGCAAGCATGAATACCTTTCCTCCTGGTGCTTTAGGTAGTTTACCCACAATGTCCATTCCCCACGTCATAAATGTCCAGGGGGAAAGAACAGGATGAAGCAATTCTGCCATTTGGTGCAGGATGTCGCCATGCTTCTGATAGGAATCACACTTCTTGGCATAGTTTGTGGCATCTGACGCATTGTTGGCTAGAAGTAACCCATCCTAGAGCTTTGGTATACAATATTCTGCCCCCAAAATGATTACCACATATTCCTTCATGCAACTCCATAAGAACTTCTTTAGCTTTATCGGGTTCAAGACATCTCAAATATGGACCTGCAAAAGATTTCTTGAACAACACATTATCTATTAACAAATATCTTGAATTCCTTACCCTAAATGCTCTGGCACTCTTCTCATCAGTTGGGATGGTGCCGTCTTGAAGATACTTGATGATGGGAGTGGTCCAAGAAGTTTCCGTCTGACCGGCTTAATCTTCTTGGATGTCGTCTTTTATGCTGAAGAGTTCTAATTTTCCCACAGCAGGAATGTTGACATGAATGATTGGTATATTGGTTTGAGAGGCACTTTTGAAGGCTGATCCCAGGTTAGCAAGAGCGTGTGCTTGAGAATTTTCCCCTCTAGGTACCTATTCTAAGGAAAAGCTTTGGAATTTGCTTGATAGGATTTTTACGATCCCCAGATATGATGTCATCTTGGCGTTCTTAGATGCATAAGAACCATTGAAAGGGTTAACCAATAATAATGAATCACTGTATACCTGAATTTCCTTAATGTTGAGGTCTAGGGCGACGGTTAATCCTGCAATCAAGGCCTCATATTCTGCTTTGTTGTTGGTGGCTTTAAAATCGCAGCTTATCGCCTGGGGGTATGATGTCCCCTTATGGTGACTTCAGGACAATTCCTAGACCCGTTCCTCTCATGTTGGACACTTTGTCTATAAATAGTGTCCACTTGAGGAGGATGTCGTCGTCTTGAAGCTGTTGTACCTCAAGTTCTACTCCTGATTGCATACTTGGACTGAAGCTTGCCACAAAGTCTGCAAGTGCATGTGATTTAATTGCTGTCCTTGGTTCATATCTGATATTATACGTGCTCAGCTGGACGTACCACTTTGCCATCCTTCCAGACATTTCTGGATTTCTCATAACATTCTTAATTGGATAATTAGTACGAATATAGATAATATGAGTCTCAAAATAATGCCTTAATTTAACTGAAGCAGTAATTAAAGCTAAGATCAACTTTTCTAGATGGGAGTACCTAGTTTCCGCATCTAAAAGAGTTTTACTTACATATAGGGGTTCACCTTCTTGTGGTTTTGCTAGCAATGGAGATGTTGAAAGGTTCTGTTTCAATTCCTGAAATGTCTTCTCATGTAGTCCTGTCCACTCGAATATGCTATTCTTTTTCAAGATATCGTAGAATGGCTTGCACCTTTCTAAGGATTTTGAGATAAATCTTTTAAGGGCTGCTACCTTTCCTGTCAATATTTGAACATCTTTTACGGTCTGAGGCGACGTCAGGTTGAGGATTGCTCTTATCTGTTGCGGACTTGCTTCTATTCCTCTTTGTGTCACTATATAATCCAGGAATTTTCCTGACTTCTTGCCGAAGTTGCACTTTGTTGGATTTAGCTTCATATTGAATGCATCTAGGATGTCTAATACTTGAGTGAGATCTCAGATATGGTTTTCAGCTTTCTTTGACTTGACTACCATATCATCGATGTATACCTCCATGGTGCCTCAAATCTGGTCCTTGAACATCATATTGACAAGCTTCTGGTACGTTGCACCTGCATTTCTTAGTCCAAATGGCATAGCAATATAACAATATATACATGTGGGTGTAATGAAGGCGGTGTCTTCTTGGTCGGATGGATCCATCTGAATCTGCTGAAATACTGAAGATGCGTCCATGAATGTCAAGATCTCATGTCCTGATGTAGCGTCTACCAAGGTGTCAATATGCGGAAGAGGAAAAGGATCCTTAGGGCATGCTTTGTTCAGGTCCATGAAGTAGACACAAACTCTCCATTTACCATTCTTTTTCTCTACCTGTTGGTCCCAAAGGGGCAACAAGGGTATAAAAATAGCTAGAGGGGGGGGGTGAATAGCTATTTTGAAATTCTTTTCGTACCCTTGAAAAACTCAATTGCAAATGCAAACTTTATCAATTATGTGTTATGAAATGTGCCTAAGTGAGTGAGTGAAATGCACATCAGAATTTAGTAATGGAAATAGGCGCAAAGTATGATAAAGGGGCGCACACACACTCTAAGTATTTTGGCTCAAAGTGAGTGAAAGATGAAACTAAGGCAAATGAGAAACAAACACAACACAATTCAATCCAATCAATATACAATGATTAAACAAGCAAATAGTGAGATAAGATATAAACTTGAAAGTAAATGATAATAAGTAAGTACACGCTATTTGGAGCGGTTCGATCGGGAAATGATCTACGTCTTCTACCAAGATGGTTAGTATTGGATTTCTAATAGAGATCTTATAATATGAGTGAGTATTACAAATTACAATGTTTGAGTTCAATATTAACTCAAGATCTATTATCTATAAAAGAACAAATCATAGACAAAACCGGTGTATCTCTTAAAGAAAGATCTAAGTGATCAAACTTAAAGAGGTGCGTGTGTGTTCTTAGTATCAAGGCTCTTTAGATCTATGAGATTGAGAGCACAAGAAAACTAAAGTGTTTTTGCTTGAGGATCTGGGCTAAGTATGAAGGTGTTGTTCAAATATATGTTTAGGACATAGAATTGCTTAATCCCAATCATAGCTATCACTTAGGATCCCCCAATTTTATTAGAACCCTTATAAGGTATTCTTAGGATTCTTGGTGACCAGCACAGGTGTATTCCAACTCTTCAAACAAGGCAAACCAGCAAGAGGAAGCAAATCAGCAGACCAGTAAAACTAGTTGCCGATCAACTCTATTCTTAAACATGCGACAAGTTGCCGATCAACTTGCTAAACAAGTTTCCGATCAACTCCATTCTCAACTTGCCGATATAGAAAGACAGTCTGTACTGTCAGTCAGGTTACATCGTTTCATCTTAAAGTCAACCTTGCTGATTGTCCCTGTCCTTTCTTACTGTTTTATCTAAAAGTAGTTTACATGCTCTGTAATGATTGCTGCGCCGTCTGACACATAGCTACTTTTAGCTATACTCTGTCCCTACTTGCTTTTTGCAGGTAACCGGTTGAGACAAATGGGTCTTTACCCATCAGACTTTTGCGAGCATGCGTGTACCACATATCTTCGCCATTAATGCTAAAGATACCGTATTTAATGCTCCTGAACTACCCAGCTGGATATTCAAATTGCAAGCCTTCTTCTACAAGACTCAAGACATTTACTCCTCTTATAAATAGTGGACTTGGAGCATTGAAGAGGGTTGGTGAAAATAGAGCATTGAAGAGAGTTGAATGTTTTTGAGTATTCATTAAAGACTCAAACATTCTGTGTCCAGATAATCATTAGATCATTTAATAGGACATACACTTGTGCACCAACTCAAACAACATTGTTAGTATTCCCAAACTAGATCATATAAGGAATACGTTGTTTAAGTTATTCACACACCCACCTAAGTGAGATAAGTTCTCTTGAACTTGCCGCTCAAATACACTTGGTCAGAATTGTTTTACGATCCATTAGAAATTTCTAGAACTTAGTCTTTGTATACCGGCAAAGCCGAGCTTGTAATAGACTAGAGATATCTAATAGTACTCTTAACCCAAATCCAAGTTCTGACCAAACTTGGTAGAGGACGTAGAAGTATTTACACTGTGAACCTCTCCCAATCCTTGTGTCTCTGTTGCTTACCTTATCATTGCCGGTTGGAATTCTATCACCAGCAGATTGCATATGTTCGTACTGATTCATTGTAATTTCCATTGACCAATCTCTTGAAACTGCATTGAACTTTTAGAAACAACTTTGTGTTCAAACTAAGCTCTGAAAATCTCTTATACACTGATTTTGTGTGAGTTAAAACTAAGTCATATTTTACCCGCTGCGCTTACTGATAATAGTTTGCAAACTGTTAAGTGACTTTGCATTTATAAGTGTCTCTTTGTAAAAGTTTTAAAAAGGCTATTCACCCCCCCTCTAGCCTATTTTCCTACCAATTGGGCCTAACAATTGGTATCAGAGCTTGGAATTTTGAAAGAAATTTCCAAGCTTTGCAGCTTGTATTGCCGATACCATGGCAGGAAAAATCATGCAGTCATTTAACATCACTACCATACCGTTGTTGAATGTCAACGAGTTTGGTGTCTGGAAATCTCGTATGATAAAGTATATGAACTCAATCGATGATCAGTTGATGAAGGTCATAGAAGGTGGTCCAATCATTCCTTTAAAAGTCTCAACCACCTATAGACCTATTCCCTCCACTCCGCTGACACAACATGCTGATCGTGACACTGAACAAGAAACCCATGTTCAGATTGAAGAAACCTTGGTCGAGAAACCAAGAGAGGAATGGACTGAGGACGAAAAACTTTCAGCTGCCCTAGATGGAAAAGCATGCCACATTATTTCTTGTGGTTTGGACGACAAGCAATATAAACTCATTGACTTGTGCTCAACGGCTCAAGAATGCTGGAACAAGCTCCTTGCATACTTTGAAGGTGATGAGCAGGTAAAGGACAACAGACTCTACGATTGTGTTGCTGAGTTTGAATCCTTCAAGAAACAAGATGGTGAATCACTAAGGAGTGCCTACGACAGATTCTGCGAGGTAAGTAATTTATGTGCTTCATTAGGAAAGATTTATACTATGAAAGACCTGAATATTCATTTTCTAAGTTCTTTGGGAAATGAGTATCATACCAAGGTCACCGCTGTTAGAGAAGTGAGAGACTTGAACAAGACTTCTATTCAGAATCTTGTATCTAGTCTATTTCTGTATGAGAGAGAACTGCAAAAACTTAACGTTCTCGATAGAAATTTCAAAAACTTGTCTCTATCAGCTCAGTCACAGATATCCTTCCCTTCAAACAAATTCCCTCCTATAGATCCCCATCCTATACCCTGCAGCTCCAAAACCCCTGCAACTACCTCAGAACAGCCTATGGAAGAAGACGAATTTGCCGCCTTCGCTAGAAACTACAAAAGGTTTAAGGACTTCAAAAGGATGCAGAAAGTAAACTACCAGCAACCAAAATCATTCACACCAACCTTTCAAAAACCAGCAAGCTACAACAAACCATCAACAAGTGCTACCGACGGAAAGAACAACAAAGGTGATCTTGTTTGCTTCAACTGCAGAAAACCTGGTCACTTTGCTTCTAAATGTCCTCAACCAAAATATGAGTATGTGAGGAAGTCATTCAACAAGAGACATCCCAAGTCTCGAAGCTTTGTTGCCGATGAAAGCACAAAAAAGGCCTTGCCGGTTTGGTGTGAAACTGACTCAGATGAAGATGCCGATGAAGATGAAGATGCCGATGTAAGCTTTGTCGCCCTAGACTTGGAAGATGCCGATACATCCACATTGCCGACTCCAGTCTACCGAGATCCATCCCCTCCAAGATCTCCAGTCAGAGAAGAAGCTACTGGAAGACCTCAACCACACGTCAAAGAGATTAGTGTCAAAGCAGAGAACCCAAATGGGTACAGAGTTCACCAAGTGGGAGCCTCTCTCTATGGTCAGTGTAACTCTATTCAATTCACTACCATCACACCTAAACCCTTACCAATGACCAGAAAATTCTCATTCACCGAGCATCCCAGCATTGCCAATAGCTTATCTAAACCCATCTCTTCTCTACCTGACTTCTCTCCCAAACCTATTCCCTCTGCCCCCAAAATTTCAGCTGACCCCTTTCCTGAAATATCCAAAGCTGAAATGGTAGAGACAATGGATGAACTTTTTATTGATCATGAGAAACTGAGTAGCGTTCATAAAGTGATGGCTGCTGATTTCAATAGAATTTCTGCAGAGAATGACTTGCTTGTGTCTGAACTTAAGGTTCTCAAAGGACATGAGCTTGAGTCTGTTCTTCTAAAGAAAGAAAACCTGGATCTCAAAATCCAAGTAGCAGTATTGATAGCTCAGATCGAAGATCTTGTGAAAAGAAACAATCATCTCTCAAGGATTGTTGATTCTTACACAAAATCTAGAGTTGATGTTGAAACAATCCTACAGACCCAAATGTCATATAAGGACCAATCTGGGTTAGGATTTGATTCCAGCAGCAGTAGCTCTACTGAAACTTGTGCGACCGAGAAAAAGGATGAGAAAGTTGAATGTAGTCCTGTTAACTCAGTGCATAAGGATGCTAAGCCAATATACAGTGCTGTGGCAATGAAGTATCCTAAGAACCAGAACAAAAGGAATGACAAGCACAAACAAAAATATGTTAAGGTTGCTGATACTGAGTCTGCCGATAACGGTATTCTTGGTGAATACATCAGCAGAGCTAGTACTGCCGGTCTAACCACATCTGCTGCCGATGGACAAGTACCTAAAAAGGTAACTGCCAAACGTAAACAGAATGGAAAGAAAGGCAATACTAAAACCTTTAAACCTACTAAGTTTGTACCTGCTCAATTCCCTAGTCCTGCCGATGCACTGACTAAACAGAATGACGTTCTACCGACCCCACAGCCTATCAATCAAGTGAGATGTTCTAATTGTTCTGATTATGGTCACAAGGCTCATGAATACCTCTTGAAGCACCTATCTGGACCCACTGAGGTTACATCCTCTAGTGGTGGCCAGATGTGGTTGCCAAAGAGGAACTAACCCTCGGACCCAAGAATAAGGGGGACCATAAGCATACCGTTTTATTTCAGGAATGCTTCATGGCCTCAATTGGTGCAAGCAAGGATTTGTGGATTCTAGATAGTGGCTGCTCAAGACACATGACAGGATTTGCAGATCTACTTGCCGATATCTCAGAAGCATCAGGTCCCCCAGTAGTTTTCGGTGATAATGCCAAAGGAAAAATCATCGGTATAGGTACCATCAAGAGAGGTGCAGTTACTGTACAGAAGGTCTCTCTTGTGGATGGTCTGAAACACAACCTTCTATCTATATCACAATTCTGTGATAAAGGAATGCAATGTGTATTTACTACTTCCAGTTGCTATATGAAAGACATTGCTTCCAATGAAACTCTTCTCACTGCCAAAAGAAAAGGTAACATTTATGCAGTAGACTTAAGTGCTATTACTGGTGTTGCTAATGTTTGTTTTGTAGCTAAGAACATCAGTGAGAACTCATGGCTATGGCACAAGAGACTCAGTCACTTGAACTTCAAATATCTATCCAAGCTTTCCGGTTCAAATCTGGTTACCGGTCTGCCTCAAGTGTCTGCTGATCAAGCAAAGAAATGCAAGGCCTGCCAGCTTGGAAAACAACATAAATCATCCTTCCGAAGCAAGCCCTGCATGTCTACATCTAAGTGCCTCCAAATGCTACATATGGATCTATTTGGCCCCACAACTACAGCAAGTATTGGGGGAAGTAGATATACCTTGGTTGTAGTAGATGATTTCTCTAGATATACTTGGGTGGAAACTTTCAGTCACAAAGATGACACTTATGCCGTTGCTACCAAGTTATTCAGACTACTACAAACTCAGAAAGAAAGCGATATCATCAGCATGAGATCAGACAACGGCACTGAATTCAAGAACAATGGTATTGCTCAGTACTGTGATGATCATGGCATAGACCATAACTTCTCAGCTGCCGGTACACCACAACAAAATGGTGTCGTTGAGAGAAAGAACAGAACTCTCATTGAAGCTGGTAAGACCATGATTGCTGAAGCCTGGCTGCCGAAATATTTTTGGACTGAAGCCATCAATACCGCCTGCTTCACTCAGAACAGATCTCTCATCAACAAATTCCACAACAAGACCCCTTAGAACTCTGGAGAGGCAGAACTCCCAACATTGGATTCTTCAAAATATTCGGCTGCAAATGTTACGTGCTTTACAATGGTAAAGAGCACAGAGGTAAATTTGATGAGAAAGCTGATGAAGGAATCTTTGTTGGATACGCTAAACACAGTAAGGCCTTTGAGTTTTTAATAAGAAACTTTTGAAAATTGTTGAATCTGTTCATGTAACCTTTGATGAATTTGATTTGTTAGAGTCTGACAAGGCTCCAAACAGTACTAATGCTTCTAGTGCTCATGAGACAGGTGAATCCAGTAATTCTAACCCTGCAGGTCAAGTACCAGCTGCTGATCTAGTCATTTCAGTAGAAAAAATAGCAGATACTCACTATTTTCCATCATCGGCAGAATATGATCTTACCGATAACTTTCATAATCCATTTGCCGATGCAAATTCTGCTGATCATCCTGAAGACAGATCTAGCCCTCAACCAATTTCTGTTATAAGACCATTCCCAACAAGCTCTCAATCTAATCCACCTCACACCCAGAACTCTAATTCTCCTTCTCCATCTGTTGATCTTAATCCTCCTCTAGAATCACTCCAACAAGATACAGTCAGACAAGATTTGCTGAAAGAAGTTAGACCAGTTCGTGATCATCCACTAGAGAATGTGATTGGTGATGTCTTTGGACCAAGATTGACAAGGAACCTTAGTAGAGCATTCGCCGAGAGTCTCTTCTCATCTGCTATGGTTTCCAATATAGAACCAAAGAAAACTGAAGAAGCTCTTGCTGATCCTGGCTGGGTGGAAGCTATGCAGGAGGAGCTAAATCAGTTTGAAAGATCAAATGTGTGGGAACTAGTGCCAAGACCATTATCTCAACAAGTGATCGGTACAAAATGGGTCTACAGGAATAAATTGGATGAAGCTGGGAATATTGTTAGAAACAAAGCAAGTTTAGTTGCTAAAGGCTACCGACAAGAAGAAGGAATTGACTACGATGAGACATTTGCTCCTGTTGCAAGATTGGAAGCTATAAGACTTTTCTTAGCCTATGCTGCCTTCAAAGAATTCAAGTTATATCAAATGGACGTGAAAAGTGCCTTCCTAAACGGAGAACTCCAAGAACTTGTGTATGTTGAACAACCACCTGGTTTCGAGGACTCCAAGAAGCCTGATCATGTCTACCGATTGAAGAAAGCTCTCTACGGCCTAAAGCAAGCTCCAAGGGCATGGTATGAAACCCTATCTAAGTTCTTACTTAGTGATGGCTTAGGTTTCACTCGAGGTAAAATCGATACTACTTTATTTGTCGCCAAGCACAAGGGTCATTCATTGTTTGTTCAAATATATGTCGATGATATTATTTTTGGTTCTACTAATGAATCACTTTGCAAGAGATTTGAGAAGCTAATGCAGAACAAGTTCGAGATGAGGATGATGGGAGAACTAACATATTTCCTTGGACTTCAAGTCAAGCAATCCAATGAGGGAATATTCATCAGTCAAGCCAAGTACGCAAAAGAATTAATCAAGAAGTTTGGCTTTGACAATGCTCACTCTCAAAGCACACCTATGGGCACTAACATTCACTTAGATAAGGATGAGTCTGGTAAGAAAGTAGATATGATACTCTACCGAGGTATGATCGGCTCACTCCTCTATCTTACTGCCAGTAGACCAGATATTATGTTTGCTGTTTGTGTTTGTGCCAGGTTTCAAGCTGACCCTAGGGAATCCCATCTGCAAGCTGTTAAACGTATCATTAAATATCTATGTGGCACTGCTAACCTTGGATTATGGTATGCTAGAGATTCATCTTTTAATCTAATAGGTTATTCAGATGCAGACTTTGCAGCTTGTAGGGTGACCAGAAAAAGTACTAGTGGAACTTGCCAATTTCTTGGTGATAGATTGGTGTCTTGGTCCTGTAAGAAGCAAGCATCAATTTCCACTTCTACTACTGAAGTTGAGTACATAGCTGCCGGCAGTTGCTGTTCACAGATCCTTTGGATGAAGCAGCAACTTGTTGACTATGAAGTTCCATCTCAAGTTTGTCCCATCTATTGTGACAACCAATCTGCTATCTCAGTTTCAAACAACCCGGTCATGCATTCCAAAACCAAGCACATAGACATCAAGTATCATTTTCTGAAGGAACATGTTGAAAAGGGAAATATGGTGCTGCTCAAAGTTCATACCGACTACCAAAGAGCAGACATACTGACAAAACCCTTAGATCAGAAAAGATTTGAATTCCTCAGAGGTGAACTAGGTATGATTGATTATTATGGTTAAAATTGTACTGACTTTGCTACTTGTGTTAGTCTGCCGATAAAATCAGCAGATCAAAAATTATTTTGCCGACCAACATCATGCCGGTAAATATCTTGCTGATCAACAACTTGCCGAACCATGTCTTACCGATTTTCAAAATTCAAAATTCAAAATTCATCGGTAGATCTCAATTCAAATGGATAAGGATTTTCTGACATATGACGTAAGCTTAGTCAAATCAAAGGTACAATCGGTCACACCTCCTCTCTAACACGTGTGTTCTCCGCTTTACCTAAATCGTGTCAAAGATTTATCCTAACTCTTTGTGGTAAATCAGAAAGGTAACCTTAAACTTTATTGTTGTCGTTTCTACCCTTTCTCTCTCCTAAGTTTAACCGTCTAAATTAAACCGTCCGGTTCGTGCATTTAATGCATTGTGTGCGCACGTTCTCCGAGGTATTCGCTACAGTTAAACTCATCATTATTTCTCTTTCTCCCATGCAAACCCTTTCTGTCTCTCTCTCTCTCTCTCTTCCATAACATATATAAGCCTTACTTAAAATCCTATTGGTCTTTTCGCTCTTCACTCTCTCTTGATATCTCTACTGCTTGTGTTGTTCATCTTCTTTCATTCTCTCTTACGTTCTTCAACCAGAGTTAACACTATTTTCTGGTAACTACTTGATGTTTTTACACTTGCATTTCAATCTATTTTGAACTAATTTATTCTAACTTGTGAGATCTTTTGAGTGATTTTGCAGAAAATGTCTAGCAACGAAAAGGATATCTATGGAGGCTATGTTGACTCCACCTTCTTCGACGACACCCTTGACGGTGAATTCTTGAGGAATCTTCTGATTGGTTCTCTTCTAGACTCCTTCATCTCTCCAACGGGTATTGAGTTTATATTTTTTGGTCAAGTTCAAGAGTTCTTCTCAAATGCCTCCGTCATCACTGATCGCAATGACTCCTCTGTATTCGTCTCCATCGCCTCAACCGTCGCCGGCGTGCCTATCTCCGTTACTCCCTCTTCTATTCATGAAGTATTCCCTCTGCTTGGGAATGAGGGTGCTGACTCCATTACTGATGAACAGACTTTGGACAAGGCATGGACCCTTATGAGGGGAACCGGTCCCAGACTCAGTGGAGATAACCATCTCAAAGCTCACTACAGAAGAAGATTCTTTGCCCTTGCAGAGATTGTGGATAGATGTTTGGTTTGCAGATCTGGCTCTCACAGCCATGTTACTGATGTCCAGTTTGAAGCAATAGCAGCCATCATGTTGCAAGAAGAGTTCAACTGGTGTGCCTACCTGTTTAGGGTCATCGCCATTGCTGCCGTTAAGTATAAGGAGGATAGAAAGAAGAACAAAGCTCATCCCGGTAAAGGATACCACTACATGCTGATTAGCACCATCTTGAGGCGTAACTCAGCAATTGCGAGGGCTTCACCGGCACCCCCTAGTCTTGACTTTGATAATCTCAAATCCTTTAAGCTTACCGATTGGAATAGGATTTCCAAGAAGGCTCCTACCAGCACAATTGTTATTCCTGCTGCTGGTACCCCTAAGAAGAAGAAGGCAAAGAAAGTTGTCAAGGTTGTTGATGTAGCCCCTGCTGACGTTTCTACTCCTACTCCAGTTGCTGACAGGATTCTTGCCGATTCCACTCCAGCAGCTCTAAAGAAGAGAAGGCTAGTCAAAGCTGCTGATAAACCTCAAGTCAAGAAGTCAAAGGTTGTATCTTCTGATGATCTCCCTGCTGCTCCAAAGCCAAAGCCTTCAGTTGCTCAAGTTCCTTCCTCTCAAATTCCTTCTACTGATCCAAGAGCTAAGCAGATCAGGTTTGCACCATCTCTTTTTGCCGGTGCAACACTTACTGCTCCCTCTGTGGTTATCAAGTCTGAAACCGATGCTGCCGATGAAATGGCTAAGAGAAGAAGACTGATTGGTTCTGACTTAAGGGTGAGAGTCCCTCTTCAAAAGGGAATTCTAGATCTTCCATACTTGCCTGAGCTCCATGCTGCTGCTGATGTAGCCTCTGGACCCTCCGTCAGAAAATGCAAGCCAATCAGAAACCCATCATTTCATATATTCTTCAGAAACCATTGGTCTTTCACCAATAAGGTCTTATCAAAGAATTGGGTATTCCCCATTGATCATCTCCATCCGTTTGTTCGCCGGTTGCTTCAATTTCATGAGGAAAGGAAGGAGACAGTTCCCCCTGGCAATCGTGCTGATTATGTTGATTTAACAAGTCTGAACAGGGTCACCGATATGTTCAAAAAGAAGTTTGTGCCTGTTCAGAAATTTCAAAGGTTGTCAGAAAGTGAGTTGAGATTAAACTTTGGAAGGTATTTTGATTTGCTACCCCTTCCTTGGAATCAAGTCTATCTATTTCAAGATAGGATCAGACAGGATCTGATGGTGCAAGACGTATGGGTCGCCTATGCCTCAGTCTTCAACCAGCTGATGAACTTTGATGAACAAGATCCTTATCAGTTGGGAAGACCAGAAGATGAGGATGATTTGCTGAACTTCAACGATAATGAAGGGCTGGCTAAGAGTGCTCAAGCTACTCAATTTGTGAAGAATGTGCAGAGGATTACACTGAATCTGCTGAACGATTCAGAGGCCTTTATTAAGGCTAGAGCTGCTTCTACACCAGCATCTACATCTATTCCTGCACAAGTTCCTTCACCAGCAATCTTACCCATTCCAACTCCAGTCAGTTCTGTTGATACTGCTGATTTTGTTTGCTCTCACAAAGCTGCTGGTGAAACAATCACTTCTTCTGATTCCATCGGTGAGTATGATAAGATGCCGATAAGCATTGTCTTCAAAAAGCCCTCTACTGATCAAGCTCATGCAGCTGCTGCCCCTACTTCTATATCTTCTGCTGAAGCATTTGCTGACTCAGTTCTAGCTAGTGATGGCTCTGAGCATGGATCTGCTGATAAGTCTGTTGAACAGACTGTTGAGAAAACTTCAGAAACTCAACCTGCTGATGAAACCAGGACTGCTGATGAATCCTTTGTGAATCAAGTTGAGGAAACTATGGACACTCAACCTCTGATTGTTAAAGAAGACTAACTTGCATCAATTGAGGAAACTAAAGAAACTCAATCTGCTGATGAAGTTGGTGGCTTGCTGATATCAGGAGGAGATTGTGCTGATGAAGAGGTCATTGCTGATGTGTATGCTGATGAGCCAACTACCGACACTCATCCATCTGAGCCAACTGCCGACACTCAGATTATTAAGGCCCCTATCTCTTCTGCTGATGTGATTCTGGTAGCTCCTACTGGTGTTAGAGAGATTGTTGAGTTGGGAGGAGGTGCTGATACAGAGATTGCCAATCAAGATCATAATGCTGACTTTGATGCTCTGATTGCTGCTGAGTTACAATTTGAGGAATTTCAGGATGCTTTATTTTCTCCTATTTCCTTCCCTTTGCTTCCTGCTCCCGAGGCCCTCATTGCTCCAGTTGTTGCTGATGAAGCACAACCTGTTCCTATTGCCGCAGCTGCTGGTGGGAATGACAGCTCAGATGAAATAGATCCTGATGATTATATAGAGCTGCCGACAAATTCTCTCCGATCAATTCCAAATCCTTTTGGCCCCAATCACTAATTTCTTCCGGGCTCAACTAGTGAACGGCTTACTTTCTTGCCCTGGATTAAACCTGAGTTCAAAAGAAGGAAAGGGAAAGCTCCCAGGGTCTCCAAGCTCAAGGTGAAAGGACCACCAGCTTTTGAACCTCTCCATTGCTTTCCAGGAAAGCTCAAAATTGGCGGCAAAATTAATCTACCTGGTCCATTACCCAAGGAAGTCAGCATCGCCACAAATGGACTGATGATGAGATGCATGATGATAAATGATGAACTCCATGACATTCTTGAATACCGAGCCACTAATTCTCGAGGTCTTTTTCACTTGGTGAAATCTGCTGCTCTTGCATTAACCCTGCCGATGTTCCATCCAAGACAGCGTGCCGATCATATGGTTTATACCTCAAGGCTAATGAATGCCGGGTTAATGACCATGATTCTTGAAGGTCGTGCTTATTTGAATTTTATCCTGGCTATCTTTCTTTCTCTGGAGGACAATGGTGTGTTCCATCTGCCGGTTGAACGTGCAGTTATTATTCATCCTTCATTTCCTTTGCCGATCGTCCGTGCTGATGTAACTTCTGCCGATCCTGTTGCCTCCACATCTGTTCCTGCTGAGTTCCTTCTTGCTGACAGATATGCTGCTGATGCTTCTTTTCTTCAACAAGTTTTGCCTCTGCCAGCTGCTCCCTCTCCTGTATCAGCTTCTCCGTTACTGATTGTTCTATCTTCTGATGACGAGTTATCTGTGCCTGCTCCTGAAGGTCTTGTAGAAGATGCTGATATTATCAATGAAGACTTCATTCCTTCCTTCCTGATGCATTCTTCTCTTGGTCTGTCAAAACCCGTGGTACTGAACAGTATGTATGAATACTTCAGTTACCTTGAAGGGGATACTGAAAATATGCAAGTGCCTGTTACTCGTGCCGATCTGGGCGATACTGGCCTCTTCCTCCGTGACAAGTTGAACCGTATTCATGAGGATCTTTCTGACAAAATCCTTAAGTCCAATCAGGAGGAGGAATGCAAGAGAATCCAAGACTTGAAAGATCTGCTAGAGGACAGAGAATCTAGGCTGATTACCCTTTCAGAGAGTTTGGGGAGTATGCATTCTATTCAACAGCAACTAGTTGATGACCAGAGGTTGCAGATCAGAGACCTAGAAAGGGTTGAAAAAGATTTATCTACTGCCAAGTCTGCTCTTGCTGATGCTCAAATGAAGATAGCTGCTCTGGAAGCCAACAATGCAATGCTGACTGAAAGGCTGGAGAGCACTCAAAGAAGGAAGAAGAGAGAAGCTGAAAAGAAAGAGAAGAGAGCAAAGAGGAAAGCCAAGCTTACCGACTCTACATCAAAGGCCATTGACCAGCAAGAGGATCCTCCTGTTTCCTAGTCAATATAGCCAATGATATAGATATCCAGAAGAACTTCAACGATTTATCCAAGACTTCTTTGCTAACCATTACTGTTTTATGTGTGCTTATTTTTATATGTTATATTCTCTTATAATATCTGCTGCTATTCATGCTAACTTTGTTTTGCAGATTATTATTCTCCCTGCTGATCATAGCCATCAGCAACTCATCCTTCTTGTCTTTTACTCTTACTTTTATCATTTTGTATTTTTACCTCTTTAAGACATCTAGTGTGTGACTTGGCTTAGGGAATGATAATAAATAGACATTCCTTATACATTCTTTTACTAAGCTAAGATAGATGTTCTTGGATAGGGTGATTGGACTTAAGCAATTAGGAGGAGATTGTTGTTCAAATATATGTTTAGGACATAGAATTGCTTAATCCCAATCATAGCTATCACTTAGGATCCCCAATTTTATTAGAACCGTATAAGGTATTCTTAGGATTCTTGGTGACCAGCACAGGTGTATTCCAACTCTTCAAACAAGGCAAACCAGCAAGAGGAAGCAAATCAGCAGACCAGTAAAACTAGTTGCCGATCAACTCTATTCTTAAACATGCGACAAGTTGCCGATCAACTTGCTAAACAAGTTGTCGATCAACTCCATTCTCAACTTGCCGATATAGAAAGACAGTCTGTACTGTCAGTCATGTTACATCGTTTCATCTTAAAGTCAACCTTGCTGATTGTCCCTGTCCTTTCTTACTGTTTTATCTAAAAGTAGTTTACCTGCTCTGTAATGATTGCTGCGCCGTCTGACACATAGCTACTTTTAGCTATACTCTGTCTCTACTTGCTTTTTGCAGGTAACCGGTTGAGACAAATGGGTCTTTACCCATCAGACTTTTGCGAGCATGCGTGTACCACATATCTTCGCCATTAATGCTAAAGATACCGCATTTAATGCTCCTCAACTACCCAGCTGGATATTCAAATTGCAAGCCTTCTTCTACAAGACTCAAGACATTTAATCCTCTTATAAATAGTGGACTTGGAGCATTGAAGAGGGTTGGTAAAAATAGAGCATTGAAGAGAGTTGAATGTTTTTGAGTATTCATTAAAGACTCAAACATTCTGTGTCCAGATAATCATTAGATCATTTAATAGGACATACACTTGTGTACTAACTCAAACAACATTGTTAGTATTCCCAAACTAGATCATATAAGGTATACGTTGTTTAAGTTATTCACACACCCACCTGAGTGAGATAAGTTCTCTTGAACTTCCCCCTCAAATACACTTGGTCAGAATTGTTTTACGATCCATTAGAAATTTCTAGAACTTAGTCTTTGTATACCGGCAAAGCCGAGCTTCTAATAGACTAGAGATATCTAATAGTACTCTTAACCCAAATCCAAGTTCTGACCAAACTTGGTAGAGGACGTAGCAGTATTTACACTGTGAACCTCTCCAAATCCTTGTGTCTCTGTTGCTTACCTTATCATTGCCGGTTGGAATTCTATCACCGGCAGATTGCATATGTTCGTACTGATTCATTGTAATTTCCATTGACCAATCTCTTGAAACTGCATTGAACTTTTAGAAACAACTTTGTGTTCAAACTAAGCTCTGAAAATCTCTTATACACTGATTTTGTGTGAGTTAAAACTAAGTCATATTTTACCCGCTGCGCTTACTGATAATAGTTTGCAAACTGTTAAGTGACTTTGCATTTATAAGTGTTTCTTTGTAAAAGTTTTAAAAAGGCTATTCACCCCCCCTCTAGCCTATTTTCCTACCAATTGGGCCTAACAGAAGGTATGAAGGTGTTCTTGAGAAATCTTGGAATTCAATGAGCAATCTTCAAATCTTCAACAAATACTTGGGAGAGAAATTCAGAGCAACTTAGCAGCTTCAAATGTTTGATGTTATGGGGTATTTATAGGTGAGCTCCAAAAACTAGCCGTTGGAAATCCCTTGTGGATAAGATCAAGGACAGATGTGCTGGAGCTCATTGAGTGGAACATGTGTCCTTTTATAGCCGTTAGACATATAACATAAATATGACCGTTGTGGACAGGTGTCCTCAAATGTAGGTGCATACGTGTTATTTGTCCACCGTTGGATCTTTGGCATAGTTTGAATTTCGTCAAATCTTCATTACTTCAGAAAATCTTCTAAGTGTTAAAACACATCAATGAGGCGCAATGAGCCTTTGGGGCGCAGATCCATCCGCGCGCCAGATAGGCGCAGAGGCGCAATGAGCTAGGCGCGTAGGCGCGTAGTGATGTTCAATCTTGATTTTCTTGAATCTTGATATTCTTGCCCTATTCCTAAGCCTATTCTATTTTAATGGACTACCTAAAAAATTAAGTATAAATACTTCTTACATATGGGTCTAAAGTCCATTAAATAAAACTTAGGTGATGGATCAATCAAATCAAATAAATCCTATACATTAAAAACTGAGATATAAGTGGGCATAACCAACAATATCCCCCCTATTTGATTGATGCCATTACCTACTATATCAGGGACAAACATTATATTTGATAACAACATGTCCAAATAAATGAAATTGGTAAATCATGTCTCAAGTTAATGCACACACTAGTCCAAGATATATATTTCTAATCTATTCCAATAAAGATAATCATTACAAATGGAAAGATAGAAACAATAGTTTAACACATTCAAAATGTATGAGTTTTAGTTTTGAAATGTGTTTAAACAAAGTTTAAACTCAATGCATGGAAATATGAAAAAGTTCAAATATTATGCATATGATTTTAAACAAAACATTCATTGCTCTACAAACAAGAAGTTTGAGTGAACAAGGTTTGATATAAACATGATGCATTGTTCTCATTAATACTTGAAATATAAGAGTTGACGATTACAAGTATTCAACAAAACAAAATCAAAAGGTGCTAAAACATTTAAGCACAAAAAGTTTCTAACATCAAAAAGAGTTCTAACAACTTACAATCAATGAAAGAACGAAGGGTTAGGAGGCACTGGGGAGTCTTCTTTCAATCCTTCTTCAATGTTGCTCACGGACCTGGAGATTTGCTTTGTAAGTTGTTAGGATCGATTAACATTTGAGAACGTCTCCGAAACACCATCTCTAATATAGCGCTGTTGGATATTATGCCCTAGGCCCTTGAGAAAGGCCTATGCATTATATCATAGCTTCGTTGTTATAGAGATAACAGACCCGATTATTATATCTTTTACACGTTTATTATGATAATCATTGTCCCTAGCACTTATGAAGGGATAGCATGAGTTTAATGGATAATCATATGATGATTATAGAGCATAGGATGCGGATTAAACTTGTGGGTACATGTTGGAGAACAAGTACTGGATAGACCCGTTATGAGATTTATGTCATGGTCAAATGTCATAATTATATTTCATAATAGTTATATCATTTATCCTTAGACCTGAGATTATCATAGTCTTCCACATGATGAATATTATGTTTGACGTACTCAAACGCTACCCCTAACCGGGTAGTTATAAAGGCTACGATTGGCATAATCGGATTCTTGTAGGGAAGAATGATAAGTCAAGATGGGATTCGTTCCTCTCTCAAGAGAGATATCTTCTTGGTCACTCAATGAGTGAGATTGATAATAGTGTACGACCGTACCCAAATGAATTGATGTGTTCAATGTTATTTGCTCATATCAATCTACTCGGGATCGAGAAAGCATTGGACAACATAAGTTGACGTGGACCATGACTTATATCCAATATCATATCACGTGACAAAGGGATTGTGATATGTTCTATAAGGTTACTTTGGACTTTCAAAGTTATACTAATTGGGTAGTCATAATGGCTTGCTAGAGTCCGCTTATGACTTACGGGTTCGGACTCGATGCCAACATAGTATAATCCTATTGGGCCACATACAATATAACGGATTGGAAAGGCAAAAAATCTTGGAATTTAGACTTGGCTACCGTACGGCTCCTGATGAGCCGTACGGCTGCTTCCCCGCTACTGTGCAGTCTGTTCAGTTTTCTTATTAGACAAGGAATCCCGATCCAAAACAGAATTAGGTCAGACCCTTATATATGATATACAGCCGGGTTTGACAACCTCTAATGGTGATTTTGGTAATCACAAACAATTGTTTTAGAAACAATAAATTATAGAGAGGTAGGATTATTTATTTAATGATCTATGATCATCAAAATACAATAATCAAAAGAGCAAAATAATCCCGACGAAGAAATCGTTTCCTCATCAAGCCTTGGGTCTAGCAATCCAGATCAAGAAGGTGTTCTTGATATCCGTTCGACGTGTGGATACCGATGGAGGGTGTTTCCTTTAGCACCTTAAAGTCCGTGTTCATGGATGCGATCTTCAAGAGTTAGTTTCTTTCATCCTGTATTTAATTTAATCAACATGCACGGATCCAAGATCTTGGGTGTTTGATTTTATCTGTTTATTCCGCTGCGCATGATGCATCAAAACCCAACAAGCGCAGGTGCCCATCATTGATAGTCTAATACTCATCAATGGAGCCCTGAGTGATTGCCTGCTACTGAGAGAAATTTTCTGCTAACACTTGAATATTTGCTTCAGCAGCAGTTTGCGCAGAAAGAATATCAGCAAAAACTCTTTCAGTGCGCCTGTCTGCGCTGGAGTGAGCTGCGCTGAAATGAGTGACAATCAGCTCCTTCAAAACATCTAACTTTGAAAGCAAGGCACTGAAGTCAACATGGGGCGCGCTAGTGTCTGCGCTAGAAGTGGGCATAGAGGGCTCAGGCGCTTTAGGCTCTGCGCTCGGTTCAGCTCCATTCACAGTTAAACCTAGGATTTCAAGCTCATCCTTAACTTCATTCAGTTTGTCAACCACACTCAGCAATTTACTGCTGTCACCTGCCATAATCTCAAAAAGTCTTCTTAGATCAGACACCACGCTAGACTCCACTTCATTTATAGCATTCAGAAAATCTTTACCATCAGTAAGTTTAATGCCTCCATCTATCTTGTCATGGAGAGAAGTGAGTGTAGCTTTGAATAGATCGTTCATTTGATCTATTGCATCGCTCCATTACTGAGGATTAAGGAAATGTTTGTCCTTGATATCCCCGCTGATGCATGACATCTCCCTCTTAATGGCAGCAATCTCATCAGCTTGAGTGGCAATCATGGAAGCTTGAAGTTCCAATTGAGATTAGATACGATTCTTCCCTTGCTGGAGTTGTTGTAGGAGTGAAATAACCAAATTCATATCTGGAGTGGTTGGAGGAGGCGCATGAGAAGTAGTAGGCACAGGAGGAGAACGCGGAGGAGAAGGAATATATTCAGCACTTGACTCGCCAAAAGCATCGACAAATCTTTCTCGAATAACAGAGTCAAGTGAAGTGGTTGGAGCTGCGGGAGGAGGCACAGGAATGGTTCTGTGCCGATTGAGGGGCTCTTGCTCCAAACAGTTCAGAAGATAATCTATCTCTGACTTGCTGTTGTTGAGGAGTGAGATTTACAGGCGCTGGTGGAGGCGCAATAGTTGAAGATTTCTTTATTGAGGGAGGCGCACGAGGGGGGGGGGGAGAGGCACAGAAGGGGCAGGCGCGCATACATCAGCGCTTGAGCCTGCGCTATTTTGCCTCTCCTTGTGAGCCAAAGCAGTAGCTTGCTTCAATTGGTAATCTTCATCTCTTTTTCTCTGCGCTTCAATCCTGCTGGCTTCTTGGGCGCGCTTTAGATCCTTATCAGCATCCTTGTCTGTTCTGGGGTGCTTCGGTGGTCTGTCCCCTCGCTCAATGAAGTTAATGGTTCAACCAGATAAGTCACGGGGCGCATGTCCACGTTGAACTCTTCTTAACTCAGCCCTTCCAACCTCATTCAGGCCTTCTTCATCAGCAATCCCTTTTCCTCTATCACCTTCAGCACCAGGAACTACGCCAGATGGTGCGCCAGTTTCTGCGCTTGGTTGAGTAGCTGCTTCTGCGCCTTCTTCTACGCCGGCCTTTGCTTCAGATTCAGTATCCTTATCCACTAACGCTTCACCACGAACTCTTGGTGTGCGCTTAGCAATCCTCTTTCTGCGCTTCTTCAGAACCAGATTACCTTTACCAAAAATTGGTACATCATCGGATTTATGGTCAGCATTCTCATTCAAGAAATGCGCCAGATCTGGGTAAGTAAGGAAGATTTTGGTGAGGATGCGGCAGTGGGTTTTGAACTTAGTCTTTCCTTCATTCTTACTTCTGTTGTAATTCTCAATCTTCTCCATCAATGTTTTCATCAACACATGAGGCCAGTTGAGTTTAGTTCGACCCATTATCGCCGCCATGTACTCCCATTGCTCCACTGTGAATCTGTTCACATTCCCTATCTTGAAAACTATTGAGGAGTCCACCAGATGCACAATGTGAGTTAAGAGATATCCACCATCTCTTATTTCAACAAATTTAATGTTGTTTTGCAGAGTTGGGATATGTAAGAAAGTTTGCTCCATAAGATCTTGTGCTGCCTGCGCGTAGATCATCATGCGCCCTGCTACACTCTGCGGTCCTGTCCTCTCAAATTCAAGTACATTCCTGATGGTGCCATAAGAAATTATGACGGGCACATCATGAACTGTAGCATGAACTCTGTAGCGTGTTGTTAGTACCCGATCTGAAAATGAGTTTATTAGGGCTTCCCCGAATATACAAGGACTTTATAGGAATTAGAAACCTTGCAAAGACTTGTTCCGAATTCCCAAAATATGTCTCATTATTCTAGAACACCCTAAATATGGTCAAAATATGGTTTCCTTAAACCATGCAGAAACCCTAGCTTAGGAATCACGTCAGCCCGCAACCTTGGCCACGCGGCCAACCTTGCTGCGCCTCCGACCTTGGCCACGCGGCCAACATTGTCACCGTCTTCAATCATGGCCAGGCGGCCAACCTTGCTCCGGATGATCTCAGCCGTCAGATCTTCCCATCAGTTTACTATATAAATCCATTCCATTCCATTGGTTAAGGATCCGGATTTGGAGAGCTTTAAGTCCGAATTTTAGAGTTCTTAAACACAATTTTCTCCCTAATTAAGCATTCAAACACTCAAGGAGATCAAGGTTTATTTCTTGCCAACATAGGTAAGTTTTCTAACTTTTTCTTCATGTTCTTGCATTATTTTTAATGTAGATCTTTTATATTCATGTTCTTACATGTTTATTCATAGTTTCTTCATATTCCTTGCATGTTCATTCATATGTTCATAATATGTTCTTCGCATGTTCTTCGTGTTCATAGATTAAAACCTTATTTATGCTATATTTAGGGTTGCGATCTTCGTGTTAACATGTTATTTCATAGCCGATGATGATCTAGGGTTCATCAACCCGAGGATGATCTAGGAACTACTTCTAAACCCTAATCTTTAGGTAATCCCCCCCTCATTATGCATGATCCCAATTCTTCTGCCTATTCTAAATTCTTCTCGAACTACGTTGACCTGAGCTTCTCACATTGAGAGGAACGTAGGCAATCTTCGGATCCGGTCTTAAACACTAACACACTACTAACACATTCATCATAATAGAAAGACCGATCATTCGGGCAATAGGAGTGATAACGTAAATATTCTTCTCTTGTTGTAATTTGACCCCCGAACCCATTAACATGCTTTTTTCAATGTTTTGGCTTTAATTAAAACGGCGTGGCGACTCTCATATTTTAATGTCGCTATTAATATCCCAAATTCAAACACACGTATTCACAGTGGCGACTCTGCTGGGAACTGCTTTGAAACTTTTTCAAACTTAGTGGGTCTAACTTTCGTTCACATCATGATGTTTGCCATGTTCTCACATGCACCTTACACTTTGCCATGTTCTCACATGCACCACACACTTTGCCATGTTCTCACATGCACCACGCACTTTGCCATGTTCTCACATTCACCACGCACTTTGCCATGTTTGCACATGCACCTCACACTTTGCCATGTTTGCACATGCACCTCACACCTTGCCATGTTTTCACATGCACCTCACACTTTGCGTTTGAACATGCACCTCACACTTTGCCATGTTTGCACATGCACCTTACACTTTACCATGGTTGTACATGCACCTTGTATTTTTGCCATGTTAATATGTGTACCTTGTATTTTTTCAATACATGTATTTTTTGTACTTTCCCTATAGTACTAAGGTCAAACGAGACTTTGCTATGCTCCCTTGTACATTCTTATCCTCTCCCTCTTCTCTCTCTCTTGCATTGCATTGCATCATTCAAGCATTAAAAAAAACACCTCTCTTTTCTCCCTAAAAAGAATTAGTTTCTTGCCACACACTACCACTAGTCCGTGTCAGCACTGCACAGGTCCCCATTACCCGGAGTATTCGATGTGCAGGAATTTGTACGCTACTGTCGCACTCTTTTCGAGTCACTCGTCTACCCCACTCACCGTGTACGTTCCGTGAGCGGTGGGAACCTTTTATCCTACCCGTGTCAACCCACACATAGAGATTAGGACACTCCTTAGACCAACCATTTAGGATGTAAATAAATGCAAAACTTTTCGCAAAATAAAATGTGCATTGCATCTAGGAGACCTCTAAGGTCCGTCGCTCACCCCTTGGGCCATCTATCAAAATTCCTCATCTTTGCCTATCTAGGTTACCTACCCATCATTGCGATCCATTTGGGTCTACCCTTCATCTCGACCCGCTTTGGTCAAAATCCCACCATCCTTTGGCCTCTTAGGACAATCTTATCTACCTTTGACCTCCTAGGTCAACCTTTGACCCCCTGGGTCAACCTTATCTACCTTTGACCTCCTAGGTCAACCTTTGACCACCTAGGTCAACCTTCCCAACCTTTGACCTCCAAGGTCAACCTTATCTACCTTTGACCTCTTAAGCCAACCTTTGATCCCCTAGGTCAGCCTTTGACCTCCTAGGTCAACCTTATTCGCCTTTGACCTCCTAGGTCAACCTTTGACCCCCTAGGTCAACCTTATCTACCTTTGACCTCCTAGGTCAACCTTACCACCCTTTGACCTCTTAGGCCAACCTTTGACCCCCTAGGTCAATCTTATCCGTTTAAGTCAACCTTTGACCCCCTAGGTCAACCTTACCAACCTTTGATCTCTTAGGTCTACCCTTGACCCCCTAGGTCAACTTTATCAACCTCTGACCTCTTAGGTCAACCCTTGACCTCCTAGGTCAACCTTATCACCTTCGACCTCTTAGGTCACCCCTCGACCTCTTAGGTCAACCTTTGACCCCATTAGGTCAACCTCATCCACCTTTGACCTCTTAGGTTAACCCTTGACCTCCTAGGTCAACCTTACCACCCTCGACCTCTTAAGTCACCCCTCGACCTCTTAGGTCAACCCTTGACCGCCTAGGTTAACTTTATCCGCCTCCGACCTCTTAGGTCAACCCTTGACCTCCTAGGTCAACCTTATCACCTCCAACCTCTTAGGTCGACCCTTGACCACCTAGGTCAACCTTATCACCTCTGACCCCTTAGGTCAACCTTATCACCTTTGACCCCCTAGGTCAAACATATCTACCTTCGACCTCTTAGGTCAACCCTTGACCTCCTAGGACAACCTTATCACATTTAACCCCCTAGGTAAACTTTATCATCTTTGACCTCTTAGGTCTACCCTTGACCCCCTAGGTCAACCTCATCCGCCTTCGACCTCTTAGGTCAACCTTTGACCCCCTAGGTCAACTTAATCATCTTTGACCTCTTAGGTCAACCTTTGACCCCCTAGGTCAACCTCATCCTCCTAGGTCAACCTTATCACATTTGACCTCTTAGGTCAACCTTTGACCCCCTCGGTCAACATTATCACCCGTTGACCTCTTAGGTCAACCTTTGACCTCCTAGGTCAACCCAATCACCTTCGACCTCTTAGGTCAAACTTGGACTCCTAGGTCAACCTTATCCGTTTTCGACCTCTTAGGTCAATCTTTGATTCCATAGGTGAACCCAATTATCTTTGGTCCTAACCCGCTTAGGTCAAACCGTCATCTTGACCCACCTAGGTCATTATTTGACCCACCGTCGTCCAGACCAACCTAGGTCAACCCGTTTAGGTCCACACACCATCCTTGACCCATTTAGGTCAACTTGTCCGTCTTAGGTTAAAACTACCCCTTCACCTTTGACCCGTCAAGGTCACCCCGTGACCCGCTTAGGTCGACTTACCTATCTTGGATCCATCTAGGTCAATCTCCAACCTTCCTTAGTCCACCAACCCGAATAGGTCAACCTTAGACCCGCTTAGGTCAAACCATGTCTATCCCGCTTAGATCATCCCATAGGCAACCCGCTACAACCCGCTATCTTGATTCATTCACCATATAGGTCAATCCAACCCTTCTCATTTTGGTCGACCTATCCTTTACCCATCTACGTCAACCCACCATTATCGTCGCATTCTAGCTTGAACCACTTCTTGTCTCAAACCTTAGGTCAAACCTTAGGTCAAATTTAGGTCAAACCATAAGTCAAACCATACCCGACTCAATCAAAACCAACTCCTATAGGTCTTCGTCACCCATGCTTGACCAAGGAACGAGTCATCTCCTGCTTTTGACCTCAAGATCGCTCTTTATCTTAAAAAGACTCTATCAAATTGACCCTTATGGTCACCTCTCACCTCTTTTTAAAAGTCTAACTTGATTCGAACTACGGCGACCTGAGCCTCTTATTGTGTGGGACCTCTCCCTCATGATAAGGGGAATGTAGGTAACTTCAGCCCGGTCAAACTTTCAATTTTTTACCAAAATGCATTTCAAAAATGTGGAGACCGTCTCTTTTCCAAAAAATGATTTTATAACGATGCCTTATCATTAAATACGAATCTAATTTAATTCAACTAAGAGGCTTAATTCTTTCATGACTAGGAGTTCTGCATCATGTCGGCTGCAAAGAACATCGAAGTTGCAACTGAAGCTGCTACCCAAGATCCCGAGACAATCCTCTACACCGGTACTGCTCTCAGTAAGCAAGCATCCCACTTCGAAGCCATCCTCGATGAACAAGAAATCCACTTTAAGGCCATTCTCAACGAGAAAGCAACACACTTTCAGAAGGAGATGCATAAGACCCTAAGAAATATCGAGAGGCGCCATTTGTCTGACATTCGTGGCGTTTATGATTACCTCAGCCGAGTTCTCCCTCTTGCTCAATATCAACACCCGTACGCTCCTCAAATGTACGGGCCGCCACAGACTTTCCCCGTCGGGATGCCTCCTATGACTACTCATCAACAAGGGGTACCGGTACCTAAATCACTCTCAAAGACAGTTCGTGAAAGGAAGGACGAGCGCGAATTCGACGACTTAGGTATGCCGTTAGCCAAATTCTTCAAAGGTTTGGTTCGAACCGGCAAGTTGGCTCCTCTACTCAACTATGAACCAAACAGGGTAAGACCAGACTTGGATCCCTCCAAATACTGCAAATACCACCAGTACATTGGGCATGACACTGAAGGTTGCCTCCAATTGAAAAGGAAGATCCAAAGCCTCATTGATAGCGGAGCCATCATCCGCGATAGGAATGCATAGGCGTGAGCAAAGTCCAAACAAGAAAGAGAAAATTGGGGCTACCTCTTTTAAATAATAAATAAAAAGGGTCATTCAGTCTTCGTAGGTTCTAGAGTGTCTTTAGTCAAAAGTCCACCTTGGACTATTTTTGTTTCTTTAGTAAAAGTCCACCCCGGATTAGTCGTTTTTCTTTCAAATAATAAAAGAGTCTTTATTTCTTTTCTCTCTAGACTTGAGACGTAATCTTACATAAATCAATTCCATGAAAATTGTCTTATTCACCATCTTCACTTGATTGCTATATCTTTATATGATGAATTAATCTTAATCTTACTCATTAATGACGACTCATTAAAAGGTAAATGGACCCATAAACCATTCACATAACTAAATACACAATTAGTCGCAAGATAACAAATGCTTTGACCAATTGGGATGAACGAATCACTTTCTTTTCTCTCTACATTCTACCCCCATACACTCTCTCTATACACTCACCCCTTATACACACTTCATGTACACTCTCTATATACACCTTCTCCCATACACTATCCTCATACGCCTCTCATCCCACCATTAGACCCTTTTTCCATACGGTCATGACAAAGAAATGAACTGCGGTTGCTCATCATCAAATAGACATCCATGCTGCCACAATTTAAGGGATTGTTTGTCCCCTTCATAAGTACTACATGCCGATACACCGGGGCTGTCCGTATTCCATCGCAAATATAAAAGAAATGCACGAAGTTGTTCATACCATTAATAGGTGCCACGTGATAATTCGATGGAGCTCTACCAGTATAAATCAAGGGGCTAGGATGCCCGCTGCCAGCAAAAGGCCGCTTGAACTATAAAGAAGCTACCTCGCAATCGAGAGAGGCGAAAGCAAACTAGGGGCTCGTCTTGCCCAATGTTTCATGTACAAATATATAAAAAAAGGCTCGCTAGGTTGAAACCCAAAAGGGCAACCTAGGCAAAAGTTAGAGCATTGCACCAAAAAGAAGCCCGCTAGGTTGAAAACCCGAAAGGGCGGCCTAGGCAAAAAAGGGTGTGCACAAAGAAATAAAATAAAAAAAAATAAAGAAAAATAGAAGGGGCTATTACCATAGAAAAGTAAAAGTCCCATTTTATTTTCACTTCAAATGTTCTATTTTTCTTTCTTTCCCCACAAAGAAGATTAACACGGCAGCAGCAGCCCATGACATCTAGAATGGAGCAAGCCACGGCAATGAGCTACAATGATGCAGCCTGCCTCGACAAGGAACAACTCACCTCAGTTAAACGAACCTCACACCTCTAAACTCAACCCCAACTTCATCATCATCCGGGCCTCCCCCGAACTACGCGGACATGAGCTTCTCACCTTGAGGAGAACGTAGGCAACCTTAGGGTCCGGTCCAAAATATACACAACCCACCTCGTAGCCAATTTTCCTTCTCTTCTCTCTTGCCCCATATTTCTACTTCTGATCTCTTCACTCACAATTGATCAAAACATTTATTAATTTGAGGCTACTTGTTTACCTATTAACCATAACTCATTAATCAACGAGGTCCATTCTCAAGCAATCAAATGACAATCTTGAATAAAACAATTTTCAAATGTCTTGCAAGTCTCCTTTTCTACAATCTAGGAAGAGCCAAACACTTACTTTCTGTCAAGCAGGGGATTCCTTCCGTTTGTACATACACCTTCCACAAATTGTACAAAGATTCGAAATATGAGAACTCTCTCTTTCTCTCTCTTACCTTTCTCGAAATGCCCCTGCAAGTTTTCATACAATTCTTTTTCTTTTTTGGAGTCGATTGAATGATTTCTTAAAAAAAAAAAAAATTGACGCAAAAGAGATGCCCGCTAGATTGAAAACCCGCAAGGGCGGTCTAGGCAGAAAAAAGGGTGCGTCTTAAAAGAGGTAGGATACCCCGCTCTACGCAACTGGGGCCTCCCTAACAATAAAGGACTGACCATAAGGTTTCTCAAAGAATGCCGGGGCTTCATCAAGCACATACTTAGAAGAAGAGGACTCCTCATCATCAAGCTCGACGTAGGATTTCTTAAAGGATGGAGGATACCTGCTCATCAAACTAGAGCGTCCCCAACAAAATGGGTCGATTATGCGCTTTCTCGGAGAACACCGAAGCTTCAACAAGGAAGGGCATCCCTCATCGCCGAGCTCGGCACATGGCGAACACTTTGAATTTGTTAGAATCATAACTAAATTATAAGGCATCTTTATAAAATCATAACACTTTCAAAAGTATTCTCTTCCCTGACACTTTGTTTATAAACCCGCGCTCTCGGTCTCCACAAAATTGTAAAAACATCCTCGATCCATCTGAGACCCATCTCCGTGATTCTTGAGTTGACTCGGTCCTTTACCCTATCTCCTACACTTTAGGGAACGCCTAGGCCTAAACCCTCAATTCTCTACGTCCCAATCTGACTTGATTCAAAACCTTAGGTCCCGCACCTACCCGGTCAGTCTTACATAGGTTACACCATAACCCCTTAGCTCGACCCTCCATAAGTTAGTAGCGGGACTCCTAAAGCTTCAAACCAGTCTTATCCAAAACCTCAAGCCTTAAACCAGTCTACCGAATCCAAATCCTTAGAATGACCCATTAGGTCCCGAACCTGCTGGTCTCGAGTCTACCTGATCTCTTAGATCCCAAACCTACCAATATATATTCATCCTTACCTTGTCCAGACTATGTCTCCCTTATCCTCTTAGGTCCAACCTCTTAGGTCTACCCAGTCTAACCTATTGAACGATCCCTTAGATCCCAAGTCCATTCAAGTCTACCAAGCGCCTACCTTGTAGGTCTCTAGCATATCCGATCCACACTTTAAGTCTCAACTCCTAAACCCTTTAGATCACAAAAATGTCTACCCTCTAGGTCTATAACCTTAGATGTCGACCCTTAGAACTCTTTAGTTCCCAAGCCAGCTCGGTCCAACCAAAACAATGCCATCTACGCCTACCGTCATACCCAAACCATGGCCCTGCCACTCTTAAACCTAGTGTCACTCCTTAGCTTCAAAAGACTTCCTAGTCTGACCTTCAACCCTTAGGTCTCTAACCTACTTAATCCGAGCCGAGTCCAAACCTCGCCACCTACAAGGTCCACCCATGAACTCCATGGATCTCAAACCTTTCTTCCCCACGTGTCCAAACCTCAAACGTGCTCGAACGCATAGGACCTCCCACGTACCGTGATATGCCATAAAGATATCAAAACCCGTCCAGTCAAAAATCGTGCGCTTAACACCTTTGGTCCCATACGAAACCCACCTTTGCAATCGCCGAACGAGCTTGGTCACGCGCAATGACCTCTGAGACAAACTTAGGACCTAAGCATACCCAATCCAACTTAGGTACCTATTGTACTCAAGCAAAGTCTTGGACACTCAATCCCTTTACCTAAAGTGCCAACATGGTCATATATCCAAAACCATTTCCCGCACCTATTGTTCGCACCTAGCCTAAACTTTCAAACACTCTAGGATCCAAGCCCGACATGCGTATTAGGTACTAGGATCATCCAATCCCAATTCGTTGCTCCTTGGCCGACCTCAAGCCTGCTTGGTCCTAACCCATAACGCGGTTTCTCTAGGACAAAAGACTTACCCGCTTGAAAGCCTTATGTCCCAACGCTACCCTGCCTAGCCTTCGATCTCCTAGATCTCACGCCTACCATTCCATTAGGCCCCGGTCTCTTTAACACATGTCTGAGTCTTACCCTAGCTAAACCCTAGCACTCTAGCCTAGGTCTAACCTATCGAGCCTATCCAGCTATGAGGTATCAAGCTCACCTGCCCCAAACTACAACACTCTTAGACCTCAAACTTGCTCGGTCTAAACCAAGACAAACCTTCAAATGCTTTTTGTCTCCAAACCCTAGCCTTAAGCCTAGGTAGTCACATTCTCTCTAAACCCTAGCCTCAATCCTAGGTAGTCACCTTTTATTCAAAGCCTAGCCTTAAACCTAGGTAATCGCATTCCTTCTAAACCCTAGTCCCAAACCTAGGTAATCGCCTTCTCTCTAAACCCTAGCCTCAAGCCTAGGTAGTCACCTTCTATCCGAAGCCTAGCCTTAAACCTAGGTAATCACATTCTCTCAACCCTAGCCTCAAGCCTAGGTGGCCACATCCTCTACAAACCCTAACCTCTAGCCTAGGAAGTCACATGCGCTCCGAACCTTAGCCGCAAGCCTAGGTAGTCACCTTCTATCCGAAGCCTAGCCTTAAACCTAGGCAATCACATTCTCTCAACCCCAGCCTCAAGCCTAGGTTGCCACATCCTCTATAAACCCTAACCTCTATCCTAGGAAGTCACATGCGCTCCGAACCCTAGCCGCAAGCCTAGGTAGTCACCTTCTATCCGAAGCCTAGCCTTAAACCTAGGCAATCATATTCTCTCAACCCCAGCCTCAAGCCTAGGCTGCCACATCCTCTACAAACCCTATCCTCTAGCCTAGGAAGTCACATGCACTCTGAACCCTAGCGTCAAGCCTACGTAATCACATCTTCCCGAACCCTAGCCTCAAGCCTATGTAATCACATCTTCCCAAACCCTAGCCTCAAGCCTAGGTAATCACATCTTCCCAGACCCTAGCCTCAAGCCTAGGTAGTCATATTCCCTACAAACCCTATCCTCAAGCCTAGGTAGTCGCATTCCTTCCAAACCCTAGCCTCAAGCCTAGGTAGTCGCATTCTCTCCAAACCCTAGCCCCAAGCCTAGGTAATTACATCCTTCCAAACCCTAGCCTAAAGCCTAGGAAGTTACATCCTTCTTAAACCCTAGCCTCGATCCTAGGTAGCCACATCCTTCCTAACCCCTACCCTCGAGCCTAGGTAGTCACATTCCCTCCAAAATTTAGCCTCAAGCCTAGGTAGTCGATATTCTTTCCAAACCCTAGCCTCAAACCTAAGAAGTCGCGTTCTCCCCAAACCCTAGCCTCAAGCCTAAGTAGTCACATATCCTTAAGCCTAAGAAACCGCAACATCCTCTTTAACCCTAGCCCAAGTTCTAGGGAATTTCCAAACCCCGCATGCAACATCATTTCCAAATTCCCGAAACCCTAGTCTCGAAACCTAGGAAATTTACAATCTTAATCCCCCGTCTTATTGAACCCTAACCCAAAACCTAGGATACAATGCCCTGTCCAAAACTTAATCAACCCTAGCCTCAGGCCTAGGAAGCCGCATTCGCTCTAAACCCTAGCCTCGAGCCTATGTAGTCGCATTCGCTCTAAACCCTAGCCTCGAGCCTAGGTACTCGCATTCGCTCCAAACCCTAGCCTCAAGCCTAGGTAGTCGCACTTTTTCTAAACCCTAGCCGCAGGGCCTAGGAGACTATATCCTCACTAAACTTTATCATCGAGCCTAGGATTCAACATTCCCTTCAAACCCTAGTCCTAGACCTAGGAAATTCCTTCACCTTAGTCTCAAAATATAGGAAGTTTACAGTCCTTAGCCTTAAAACCTAGCCTAAAGCCTAGGTTACCACGAACATTTCCAAGCCATAGTCACCAATCCCAGAAAATGGTGAACCCTAACATCAAGCTTAGTGGACCTTCCACAAAAGCAATCCCTCTTCCCAACGGTCCATGGTCTCAAGCCTAGGAAGTCACAACCTTTCCAACTCCCAGCCTTATGTCTAAAAGCCAACGCCTTTGCAACCTCTGAGCCTACCACAACTCCAAGCCCTAGCCTCCTAGACCTAGGAAATTCCTAAACCCTAGTCCCAACCCTAGGAGAGTCATGGTCCTTAAACACCAGTTTCCAAACCCTTGTTCGAAACCCTAACATCTAGGAAGTTCCCAAACCTCAACCTCTCCAAGCCCTAGCACTAAGCCTAGGATAGAATACTCTCCTCATGCTTAAATGAACTCCAATCCCTAGCCCGTAAGCCTAGGAAACCCACATTATCTCCAAGACATAATCTAAAGCCCAAGAAGCCGTGACATCTTTGGCATCCTATCTCAAGATTAGGAGATCACCATCTTCCTTATTCATTTTCCTTAAAAATCCTTAAGTCCTACCTCTAGGAAACCAAGAAAAATTTCCCTTACCTAACACTTTGGTCTCAATGGCTCGTAGCCTCATTCCCTCCTAAATTAGGATAAGCAGAACCCAGATCATGTTTCCCATATCAGCAACTCCCCGAGAGTCCATCTCCTTCGCGTCTCCCTAAAGGTCCTTTTCCCTTGTGACTCACCAAAGAGTCCTTTGTGACTCCCCGAGAGTCTATCACCTTTGTGACTCCCCGAGAGTCCGTCACCCTTGTGACTCCCCGAGAGTCTATCACCTTTGTGACTCCCCGAGAGTTCATCCCGTTTGCGACTTCATAACAATCCATCATCTTTGCCTCCACATGCAAAATTTTAGTTTTACTCCTAGTACATTCCCCTTTGATTCATTTTAGGTGCCCTTAGCACTATTTTGACTGATATTCGTTACCTTTGGGAACGGAAAGCCCCTTAAAATTTCCATTCTTCACCAAATATTTTCTTAGGATTCGTATGATTGCAGAGACTTCGGCGCCTCTATGTCATACGTATCCTAGATCGATCGTGATTGGCAGAGACCCGAGCGTTTCTAATTACGAGAGATCCATCATCTATTATTTTAACGCGATCGGCAGAAACCCGGGCGTTTCTGATTGCGTTTAAAATTTCCAAACATTTGCTTAGAATTCATATGATTGCAGAGACTTCGGCGCCTCTATGTCATACGCATCCTAGATCGATCATGATTGGCAGAGACCCGGGCGTTTCTAATTACGAGAGATCCAGCATCTATTATTTTAACGCGATGGGCAGAAACCCGGGCGTTTCTGATTGCGTTTAAAATTTCCAAACATTTGCTTAGGATTCGTATGATTACAGAGACTTCGGCGCCTCTATGTCATACGCATCCTAGATCGATCGTGATTGGCAGAGACCCGGGCGTTTCTAATTACGAGAGATCCAGCATCTATTATTTTAACGCGATCGGCAGAAACCCGGGCGTTTCTGATTGCGTTTAAAATTTCCAAACATTTGCTTAGGATTCGTATGATTACAGAGACTTCGGCGCCTCTATGTCATACGCACCTTAGATCGATCGTGATTGGCAGAAACCCTGGCATTTCTAATCGTGAGAGATCCAGCATCTATTACTTTAGCGCGATCGGCAGGAACCCGGGCGATCCTGATTGCGTTTACCATTCCATCTTGGGATTAATTAGACGCCGTAGTCTTTATTGTCTCATTAGCCCCAATATTTTCTTAGGGTTCATATGATTGTAGAAACCCGTCAGCCTCTACGTCGTGTGCATCCTAGAACGATCGCGGCCGTTGCGAAAGTTTTAGCATTTATTACTTCCACCTTGAGGCCATTTAGACGCCGTAGTCTTTATTGTCTCATTATTCCCCAATATTTGCTTAGGGTTCATATGATTGTAGAAACCCGTCAACCTCTACGTCATGTGCATCCTAGAACAATCGCGGCCGTTGCGAATGTTCCAGCATTTATTATTTCCATCTTGGGATTATTTAGACGCCGTAGTCTTTATTGTCTCACTATCCCCCAATATTTGCTTAGGGTTCATATGATTGTAGAAACCCGTCAGCCTCTACGTCATGTGCATCCTAGAACGATCGCGGCCGTTGCGAAAGTTCCAGCATTTATTATTTCCATCTTGGGATTATTTAGACGTCGTAGTGTTTATTGTCTCATTATCCCCCAATATTTTCTTAGGGTTCATATGATTGTAGAAACCCGCCAGCCTCTACGTCATGTGCATCCTAGAACGATCGCGGCCGTTGCGAAAGTTCCAGCATTTATTATTTCCATCTTGGGATTATTTAGACGCCGTAGTCTTTATTGTCCCATTATCCCTCTTACCTCCTTTTCCCAAATGACTTCATTTCTTACGAATGTTCGTTCTTCATACAAGATAGTATCTGTAGGATTGTTATCCCCAGCAGGAGTCTGATGTCTCGTTTCCCTAACGAATGTTCGGTCTTCATACAGGATAGGGTCCATAGGTTTATTATCCGCAGCAGAAGTTCGATGTCTCGTTTTATCCCTAGTATCTTCGAACTACGACCGGCTTGATTCCTCCGAGGATACGTAGGAAGCTTGAAAAGGTTCAGCCACCCGACCGCCTTGGTCATTTCCTATCCTCTCTGAACTACGACCGGCTTGATTCCTCCAAGGATACGTAGGAAGCCTGAAAAGGTTCAGCCACCCGACCGCCTTAGTCATTTCCTATCCACTCTGAACTACGACCGGCTTGATTCCTCCAAGGATACGTAGGAAACCTGAAAAGGTTCAGCCACCCAACCGACATGGTCATCTCTCATCCCCTGTAGTTGCATTTTCCCCGGCAGATGCATTTTCCCACAGATCAGACTTCTCCCCAGCAGAAGATGTTGCTCCCCACCAAGTGGACAATCATTCCCAATTTCCCATCAGATCTGAACTACGTTTGGCTTGATTCCCCTGTGGATACGTAGGTCGCCTCCAAGGTTCTGCCGTTCCATCGATCTTTTCATCTGTTTTGAAACTCATGTTCCAGAACGGATCCTTCTTTTATCGTCGACCCTCCATTGCCTTGCAAGAAGCGTCGCCGAGGGGCTACTGTTAGTACCCGATCTGAAAATGAGTTTATTAGGACTTCCCAAAATATACAAGGACTTTATAGGAATTAGAAACCTTACAAAGACTTGTCCCGGATTCCCAAAATATGTCTCATTATTCTAGAACACCCTAAATATGGTCAAAATATGGTTTCCTTAAACCATGCAGAAACCCTAGCTTAGGAATCACGTCAGCCCGCAACCTTGGCCACGCGGCCAACCTTGCTGCGCCTCCGACCTTGGCCACGCGGCCAACATTGTCACCGTCTTCAATCATGGCCAGGCGGCCAACCTTGCTCCGGATGATCTCAGCCGTCAGATCTTCCCATCAGTTTACTATATAAATCCATTCCATTCCATTGGTTAAGGATCCGGATTTGGAGAGCTTTAAGTCCGAATTTTAGAGTTCTTAAACAAAATTTTCTCCCTAATTAAGCATTCAAACACTCAAGGAGATCAAGGCTTATTTCTTGCCAAAATAGGTAAGTTTTCTAACTTTTTCTTCATGTTCTTGCATTATTTTTAATGTAGATCTTTTATATTTATGTTCTTACATGTTTATTCATAGTTTCTTCATATTCCTTGCATGTTATCTTCATAATATGTTCTTCGCATGTTCTTCGTGTTCATAGATTAAAACCTTATTTATGCTATATTTAGGGTTGCGATCTTCGTGTTAACATGTTATTTCATAGCCGATGATGATCTAGGGTTCATCAACCCGAGGATGATCTAGGAACTACTTCTAAACCCTAATCTTTAGGTAATTCCCCCCTCATTATGCATGATCCCGATTCTTCTGCCTATTCTAAATTCTTCTCGAACTACGCTGACCTAAGTTTCTCACATTGAGAGGAACGTAGGCAATCTTCGGATCCGGTCTCAAACACTAACACACTACTAACACATTCATCATGATAGAAAGACCGATCATTCGGGCAATAGGAGTGATAACGTAAATATTCTTCTCTTGTTGTAATTTGACCCCCGAACCCATTAACATGCTTTTTTCAATGTTTTGGCTTTAATTAAAACGGCGTGGCGACTCTCATATTTTAATGTCGCTATGAATATCCCAAATTCAAACACACGTATTCACACGTGTATGCCCATCAAGTTCAGAAACAGTCTCTACGATTTATGCAGATGAAAAGAACTCATCTACTAGTAGAGGTGCGTAGTTGTCTTGAGTCATTGTATAAAGAGGCAGAAGACCTATTGTTCTGATGTAGTCCATAACATCAATCCCTATTGGCTCAGCAGTTAACTCAGAAACGCTGAACGTTTCACCTGGTTTGAAATTAGCTGGATCCTGCATGAACAAAAATTTGTTGATGTTAGGAGTGAATATGGCGCATAGAAACATAACAATGAACAAAGTAAATAGAGGCGCATAAATTGATTAGGCGCATAACAATTGTGTGCGCATACAAGTATTAGGCGCATAAGCATTATAGACGCATAGATTTATGAGGCGCATAGATATGGTTCTATGTAAGTACTAAGGAAAAAGT
Organism: Campanula takesimana; assembly: GCA_026119855.1. Taxonomy (NCBI): domain Eukaryota; kingdom Viridiplantae; phylum Streptophyta; class Magnoliopsida; order Asterales; family Campanulaceae; genus Campanula; species Campanula takesimana. The sequence continues at coordinate 579,274 of JAOWBW010000800.1, read as the reverse complement.
AAACATAGAGAAAAATGACTAAGTATGAATTTCGGCGCATAGATTACCTAGGCGCAAAATGTCATAGGTGCATGAAAGGTAGAGGCACATAAGAATTGTATTTGCAAGAGGCGCATACAAGTGTTAGGCGCATAAATCATTGAGGCGTAGAATGACATGAGGCGCATTAGCAATGTAGGCGCATAAGTTTATACTTAGGCGCATTTCTACACATTTAAGTTTTACTTAGCATAAAAAAGCAATAATAGCACAAACACATGCAAAACATACACAGAAGAAATATGGATCAAACATGGAAGTTTTCGAAAAACAAGTTTTGAAAATCAAAGAACCCAAGTCATGCAAGAAAAATGAAGAATACGAAGAACATGTCTTGAGTGCTTGAAGAACACCAAGAACACAAAAATCATGAAACTTCACCAAATCAAACAAATAAAATGTCAAAATGACCGCATGAACACAAGGATTCCAAAAAAGTAAACCAAAACAAGAACAAATCAACAACAAAGCCACAATAGGCATTTAAAGTGACGAAAATTTGAAAAGTCTAAAAATCTAAGATTCTCAGATTCGCAACAAATAAAGCATTGATCGTTGTAAAGTTAGATTCTAAAGATTCGAAATTGCGATACGAACAAAACCCAACGAACGATTTCATAAACGGATAACCAAAACAAGAGGAATCAAAAAGGGAAGCATTTTCGGTTTTTGAAAAAGATGAGAACTCAGAAAAAAATTACGAAAATTAAAGAGTTAAGGTTCAAGAAATCATACAATTTTGTCTTGTGGGCCTTTGGATTTCGAAGTTGTTGCTCGTTTTGGACCCATAGATGTACAAATATGGAGAAAAACAGAGAATAAAAGAAGAGAATAGAGTGGAGAGAGATGGTTTGAGAGACAGAGACTGGAGGAAGGTAGAGTGCAGAGAGAGAGAGAGTATATAGGTAATGGTTAGGAGAAGGTGGGGAAATGGGAAAGTGGGAAAGGGGGGAAGGACAGTTATGGAGTGATGGGAAGTTGAAAGGACACGAATTAAATGAGGGTGTTATGAAAAGTACGCTGACGTGGTACCAAATGTGCAGAAAACTGCTTCACTTCCCTCATAAGTGTATGAATATTTTTTACTAATGTTTGCACAAACACCAAAAATATCTGTTTTGGTATAAGATTGGGGTGCAAGAAATGAATCTCCAGAAAATAAATATTTAAAAAAAAGGGAAAAAGAGGGAAAATTTAATTGCATAAGTACCCTTGAACAATCATGGAATGTCTTTGAAAAACACAAATATTCTACATAATAAATAAGAACAAAGTGAAAATTGAATACGTTTAATCATTAAATTTTAAATGAGGAGCATTGATTGAGCCGCATTAATGAGTTTTGCGCTAGAACAGGCACAATTGATCATAGGCGCGCAGAATGGGATGAGGCGCATTAGCATTTTGGCGCGCTATATGATTTTAGGCGCGTAAGAGGCGCATGAAGTTTCCTTGAAACTTTGAAATTTATCTGTAATTGAAGTAAACTAACGAGACAAGATCATTAGTAGTGACAAAACTATATGGACTAGTTGAGTTCAAGCATACCCATTTCTCCTCTAAAAAATATGAACCGTTTTGCATCTAATGCCTTCGTAAGAATGTCGGGGATTTGAAAGTCGGTTCCCATGTGTTCTAAATGAATGTTGTCTTTTTCCACGTGGTCTTTGAGGAAGTGATATTTGATGTCTATGTGCTTTGTCTTGGAGTGCATGACAAGATTTTCTGAAACTACAATTGTTGATGTGTTGTCACAATAAATGGGACAATTTTCTTTAATGATGTCATAATCCACCAATTGCTGCTTCATCCATAGAATCTGACAGCAACAACATCCAGCAGTGATATATTCTGCTTCCGTAGTTGAGACAGACACTGAAGCTTGTTTCTTACTCGCCCATGACACAAGTCTATATCCGAGGAAATGACAAGTGCCACTGGTACTTTTCCTGTCAATCGTGCACGCTACATAATCTGCATCTGAGTAACCTACAAGTTTAAAATTTGAATCTTTGGTCTACCAAAGTCCAAGGTTAACAGTATCGGATAGATATCTTATAATACGTTTCACAGCAATCAAGTGTGCTTCTCTAGGGTCAGATTGATAATAAGCGCAAACACATACACTAAACATAATATCAGGCCTACTAGTAGTAAGATAAAGGAGTGAGACAATCATACCTCGGTAGAGTGTTTGATCAACCTTTTTACCTTTTAAATCTTTGTCACGTTTGTTGTCGGTAGCCATTTGAGTGTCGTATGCTTTAGCATTTTCAAGTCCAAACTTTTTGATAAAATCCCTTGTATACTTGATTTGATTGATAAATATGCCTTCATTCATTTGCTTGATTTGAAGCCCGAGAAAGAATGTAAGTTCTCCCATCATGCTCATTTCAAACTTGCTTTTCATTAGTTTCTCAAAGCGCTTGTACAACAATTCATTAGTAGAACCAAATATAATATCATCAACATATATTTAAACAAGTAATTTATGAAATTATGTTTGGCAATGAAAAGAGTAGTATCGATTTTACCGCGTGTGAAGCCTTTATCAATGAGAAACATGGATAGTATATCATACCATGCTCTTGGTGCTTGTTTGAGCCCATACAAAGCTTTTTGGAGTTTGTAAACGTGATTTGAAAATTGTGAATCTTTAAACCCAAGTGATTGAGCTACGTAGACTTGTTCTTGGAGTTCACCATTTAGAAACGCTCTCTTCACATCCATTTGATATAACTTGAAATTCTTGTGAGCGGCGTAAGCTAGAAAGATTCTGATAGCTTCAAGTCTTGCTACGGGCGCAAAATTTTCATAGTAATCAATTCCTTTCTCTTGCCTATAGCCTTGTGCAACCAACCTTGCTTTGTTTCTTATGATGGTTCCATTCTCATTCATCTTGTTTCTGAACACCCATTTCGTACCAATCACTCATTGATCATGAGGTCTTGGAACTAGAGTCCAAACCTTACAACGTTCAAATTGATTGAGTTCTTCTTGCATTGCAACAACCCAATTCGGATCTTGGAGCGCTTCATCAGCCTTGTTTGGTTCAATTTGAGAGATAAATTCAGTGTAAGCATCAAAGTTTGTAGCTCTCCTTGTACGAACACCAACATGTAGATCACCAATGATATTATTGATTGAGTGACCTATAACTTCACGAATTTCAGGAAGTAAGTTAGGTTGGGTTGTAGTAACTTAAAGGTCTTCAATTGGCACATCTTATGATGTGAACCTTGCCCGAAATCGACAAGACCCAATGATCCAAATGGAACCCTAGATCGTTCTAATTGAAGAATCGTTGATGATTAGCGGATACCTTGACCCAACGCCCCCTTGTGACGCAAACCAAGGACTTTGGTGATGTGAGATGGAACGATGGAACCAAGACCTCCGCTACCAATTGTAATGGCAACCTTAGGCTAGTGAATGAGGCCACAATCGGGGATGGAAAACCGATTGATAAGTCGGATAACGAGCGTCACAAGTTTACACTTGATAAGCTCAAAATAAATAAAAGAAAAAAACTCTCAAATATTATTCATCAAAGTTGTATATATCATATCATGATTACAAATGAACAAAAATTGGCTATTTTTAGCCTTCTTGGAACATCCCTCCAAGTTTAGGATAATGTAAATACATAGGGACATTAACAACAAATAAATTCTAAAGGATAAGATTACGTGGAAATTCTAAAAGTCTCTCAAATGAAATGTATCTCCAAAATTCATCTCCTTTGACCAGCTTGTAGTAAATGAAACATATCTCTCTCTAGAAGACTTCAAATTAAGATCTGTAATTCGCATATTAAACTAGACATCCATACTTTTCTGAATATATATTATAAGCCTTATTTGGATAAATAGAATGTTCTGGATGGTCTGTTGAAGTTGACCCAAAATTATGGACAATGCTGAAAATATCGAACATGCTCAAAATGCCAAAAAGAACCTATCTAAAGATCATGACCATGGAATGAACCATGGGTAGACCATGGTTAGGGCTGAAAACTCTCACTCAAATGATGAAAAATCCATTGAAATGATGGTGATTTCGGACCATCCAAACCACTTGATGTTTTCCTAACCGTGTTCGTATCATCTTCACCAGCTTCAAATTCATCAAAGATAGGGGGTTAAACTGATTCAGAATTGAAAGTGGGAATGACACCAGGTGCAGCATTAGAATGGGGCGCATGAGTGGAATTATCAGGCGCATTGTACGGTGCAACTGAATCTTCACTCGGTGCGCTATTTTCAAAATTCGGCGCAACTGATGTAGATGGATTTCCTTGAGTCGATGCATTATGATCTTGTGTAGGCACAACTTGAATAGGAGCACCTGTCTTAATAGACTCAACAGAATCATCAGAAACATTTGGAGCCAAATGTGGCTCAAGGAGAGAATGTTCATCAAATGTAACATGTACAGATTCAACTATCAGTAATGTAGATCAATTAAAAACGTGAAAAGCTTAAGAAATGTTTGGCATACCCAACAAAAATACCTTCATCGAATTTGGCATTGAATTTACCTCTATGTTCGTTTCCGTTGTAGAGGATATAGAATTTGCAACCAAATATCTTGAAGAATGCAATGTTGGGAGTTCTACCACGTCAAAGTTCATACGGAGTCTTGTTGTGAAGTTTGTTGATGAGGGAACGATTTTGAGTAAAACTTGCAGTGTTGACAGCTTCTTCCCAAAAGTACTTAGGCAATTTGGCTTCTGCTATCATCGTCTTTCCTGCTTCAATCAACGTCCTATTATTTCTTTCCACAATGCCATTTTGTTGAGTAACTCCAGCGGTTGAGAAGTTATGATCTATCCCATGATCGTCACAGTATCGAGTAACACCGTTGTTCTTGAATTCTGTTCTATTGTCGGATCAAACACTAACAATGTCATCTTCTTTTTGGGTTTGGAGCAGTCTGAATAAGGTGGTTAGAATGTCATAACAATTGTCTTTTGTAATCATCATTTCCACCCATGTATATCTTGAGTAATCATCCACCAAAACTAGTGTATATTTGTTTCCTCTAATACTTCCAGTGGTAACTGGTTCAAATAGATCAATGTGCAACAGTTTCACACATCTAGTAGTTGGGGGATTATCTTGCTGGAGAAAGACTACTTCAGTTGTTTGCCAAGTTGACACGCGGCGCACTTCTTGTCATTATGATTAGCAACCTTGGGAAGTCCTTTAACAAGATTATTCCTGTGGAGTGTAGATAGACATTTAAAGTTCAAGTGTGTTAGGATTCATTGTTAGTATACCCACTTAATTTGATTGATCTATGACACGTGTCTTTTTATGGACTTTAGGACCGCATGTATTGAAATTATACTTCAATTTTTAGATAAGTCCATTTCTAGATTTTATTTGTCTAGGCTGAGTATATAGTTCGGTTTATCCTTAGCGGTTTAGTGATTCAAACCGCATTTGTGCTATCTTCAGACCGCCAGCATGGAGCCGCAAGTATTTCAGCATACCGTATTCTGTGGCTTTGTTGAAACCGTTCTTAAAATCTTATTTGGAACCTAAGATGCTAACTTGATGGAACCGCAATCATGTAACCGCGTACTTCAGTTTCTTATGAATCCGCTCATCAAGTTCATCCTTGGAACCGCTCTTATGCCTGGTGGAACCGCCGATCAGTTATTAAAGAATTCAAGAGAAGTCATCTATTCCTTAGACAAACATTCCCTTTTCAACCATAAAGGAATGTGTTATGTCTTGTCAAAATAACTCTAAGTTAACTTGGAGTTTCTGCAAGGAATGTCGGTTTGTCTAGCAGTTCAAATTCTTTACCGTTAGTCCTTTCTCTGCAACAAAGGACAGTTGTCAGGTAGTGGTGCTACAACTACCTAGGACTACAAGACAAAACCAATGACGAAAATGACAGCTCAACCAATGGGATTTTGACAGCACTAACCCTTCAGATTTGATTCAAATCTTTGTCCAACGGTCACAAGGGTGCACTGCCTATAAATAGCCTTCACTTCTCAACAATGAAGGTTACTGAGCTTCAAGAGAAATATTCCTAAGTGTTCAAGTTTGCTTTGAAGATTGAAACCCAGATATTTATACCTTCAAACATCTCCTTAGCAAACCCAGATTTCTTCATTAAGCTTCAAGCCTAACTGTAGATACCCTGGGGGGCCACGGCTTGGCTAGAGCGCGTGAGTTACCCTAGGATGTCTATTTATGTTTTAGAGTCGCCACCTATTTTTAGAGGAACATAAGAAAAACATAATGTTGATAGCCTAAGTTTGATTACGAAAATAGAGATTCTTTGTTATGAGGTTCGGGGGTTAGGTTACGAGATGAGAAGTACTTAAACACCCATCTCGCCCAACTAAAGTTGGTCTTGCTTGATCAAAATCTACATAAATAATGAAATGTTCTTCTTATTCTTGATGATAAAAGGGGGGTTAAAAAGGGGTGTTTGGAATGTAGGGAGATAACTTCGTGACTAGCTTCAATGAAGTGAAGTAGTCTTTGATGTCATGTCCCAAAATGTTTGGGTGATTGAACTTTTGATTTAAAGCAAAAGAAAGAGAGAAGAGATGAACTAGAAAAGGAGGGAAAAGAGTAGTCTTTTACCTATACTTCAAAGAGCTTCAAGGACTCCTTCAAGAGGTTCTTAGGAAAATGCCTTGCAAGTATTTGTGTATAGTTTTTGTTAGTGATTCCAATCTTAACCCTCTTCAATAGTAAATTAGAGGTGTTTATATAGGTAAAGGAGGTGAGTTTTTGGTGCCAAAACCAAGCCACAAAGATCAGTTTCCCGGGCAAATCCTGTTAAAAGGAGCAAGGGAGAGATTCTTGGACAGAAATCTGTAACTGATGCCCAGGTGCGCACGCCTCCTGCCTTGTTGGCGAGATGCGCGCGCCTCTGGCCCCAAAGGGTGGATGCGCGCGCCTTGGAAATGGCAAAAATGACAGAATGGACTAGAAAATCAGCACTGTTATTCAGTTTGGTCCCTGGACTTAACGAAGTCAGTCAAGAACTTAATGAAAGTAACAGAAACTAACGAGAAACACTTAAAATAGGGAGAAACACAAAATCAAATGTGCAATCGGGGTGAGCGGTCTAAGGCGGGGTGTCTACAGAGCCCCTCGGCGATGTGGATTGCAAAGCAAAATGCATCGACGAAAGAACAAAACATCCGCCGAGGACATCACCAGGAAAAAAGCAAAGACTCGATGAAAACAAGAATCTTGAAATTACAAGAGATAGGAGTGCGCTCCCTGTGTGAGCGGCTTTTGCTGATAGTAGGGGTGCGGTGATAAAAATCGGCCCACCGTGGCCAAAATTTAGAGTCCGTATAGAGGACTTAGAGGGACTGGAGAGTCTGCCTGCCGATGTAGAGGGACTCGAGAGTCTGCCTGCTGATTTGGAGGGACTGGAGAGTCTGCCTACCGATGTAGAGGGACTCAAAAGTCTGCCTGCTGATGTAGAGGGACTTGAAAGTCTGCCTGCTGATTTGGAGGGACTGGAGAGTCTTCATGCCGATGTAGAGGGACTCGAAAGTCTGCCTGATCATTTGGAGGGACTGGAGAGTCTGCTTACCGATGTAGAGGGACTTGAAAGTTTGCCTGCTGATGTAGAGAGACTCAAAAGTCTGCCTACTGATTTGGAGGGACTGGAGAGTCTGCCTGCCGATTTAGAGGGACTGGAGAGTCTACCTACCGATGTAGAGGGACTCGAAAGTCTGCCTGCCGATGTAGAGGGACTGGAGAGTCTGCCTGCTAGTGAAGAGGGACTCGAAAGTCTGCCTGCTGATTTGGAGGGACTGGAGAGTCTGCCTGCCGGTGTAGAGGGACTCAAAAGTCTACCTCCTGTGGAGGTGATTTCGGTGGTTCACCGCAGACCAAATTTTGCTATTTTGAAGCTGCATTTTGATGTGCACTGTCTAGAGTAGTGCTTGCAGTTGACGTTTGCGGGGTGGGGGCACAATTGACCGCTGTAGATACCCTGGGGAACCACGGCTTGGCTAGAACGGTGAATTAACCTAGGATGTCTACTTGATTTTAAGAGTCGCCACCCGTGTTTTAGAGGAACGCGAGAAAACTTAAGAAAATAGCCTTTTTTATTGATTACGAAACCAAAGATTCTTGAGATGAGGGGTTCGGGGGTTAGGTGACGGAGTGGGAAGTACTTAAACACCCACTCCGCCCCGTTTACGCGGGTCTTGCTACTTTTGGTGTTCTTATATTTACATGTCCTTCAATTGATAAAATATGCTAACAACTACAAAGTAAAGATAAAGGGAAAATGAAAGCTAAATGATTTTACTGATTGAGTGTCTAATGTGTTGGTATTGGTGCCCTAGGCACGTCTGTTGAACGTTGTAAGTTATCATGATAATAAAGAGATAATAGGATTATTATTATGGCTCGTGTTTGCTTATAATAATCTCCATCCCTAGAGCTTCTTAAGCACTAGTATAAAGGCTAAATGATCATGGGATGATCATGTTAGATTTATGGGTACTTGTTTGGAACAAGGTACTGGACATGACCCGCGGTATGAGATTTATGTCATGGTCGATGTCATATATAAATCTCATATTAGTTATGTCATTTGAATCCTTAGACATGAAGTTATTATAGTCTTCCACTTGATGAACATTATGTTTGACATATTCAAACGCTGCCTTAACACGGTAGTTATAAAGGGTATGATTGGCATGATTGGATTCACGTAGGGAAGAATAATAAGCCAAATGGATTTGTCCCTCTTCAGAGAGATGTCAAGCTTGGGCCCCTCGAAGGAATGATGTTGGTGAAATGTTTGGCCAAACTCAAATGGATTGATTGGATCAATATCATTTGGATTATCAACATATTCGGAATCGAGAAAGTATTGAACAATACAAGTTGACTTGTTGACCATGACTTGTGTTCAATGACATCGTGGACAAAGGGATTGTGACATGTTCTAAAAGGAATGCGAACTTGTATCTAGTTATACTATTTGGGTAGGTATGACGGTTTGCTAGAACCTAATCATATCTTATGGTTTCATGTTTGAACCCATTGCCAACTTAGTGTAATCCTAGAGGGTCACACACAAATAGAACGAATCGTAAAGGACTAAATGGGAATTATGGAAAAATATCAGTGTTTGGCTCCGGCACGGTCGTGCGCCTTAAAATGGCACGGTCGTGCCATAAATCCAAACCAAGGCAAACCTGTCGACATGATTGGCACGACCGTGCCAAATTACCAAGCACGACCGTGCCGAAAATGGGCGGCTGGGGAATTCGCGCGGACTAGATGGCACGACCGTGCCAGATTGTAGGGCACGACCGTGCCAGTCAAGTCGGCCAGAATTCTTTGTTGCCTAATTTGGTGACGGGATTTGGGTTTCCTAAGTCCTTAAGGGTTAAGGATTAGGACCTATTTAAGGATCCTTTCAGCAGTCATTAAGAACATGATTATGAGTGCCTCCAAAGGGTTTTGGGAGGTTATTTTCTTGTTCTAAGATCCCACAAGTGAAGAACAAGAATATTCATAATTCCATATAGTTCTTACAATTGTGAAAGCGTGTTTCATGATTTGGTCTAGCAACCAAGATCAAGTGTTCTTGATATTCGTTCGTGGTGTGGATACCGCTAGAGGGTGAAACTTATCATCTTCATAGTTCGTGATTCTTGCTTTGTTCGTGATCAAGATTTCAAGCCTCCATCGAATTCAAGGTTGCAAAATCAAAGGCATCAAGGGTTAGTATTCTAGTATTAATTATGTTGTATTTGACTTAATCATATGAATGGATCTATGGGCTTTGGGTTTCATAAATTTTAAATGCTTAATTCCGCTGCGCATGTTACTACGAAACCCAACAGTGGTATCAGAGCCCCGTTCATGTTGATTATTTCAATACATAATCATGTTGTGTGTATATAAATTGTTTATGTGCCTAGCATGATTTGAATATTGGGATTATGATGTTTATGTGGTCTATGCATTTTATGTGGTTTATTGTTTTATAAACTTTAATCGCACTGTTCAATCGCAATTAAAATTATGGTGGATTTAAAATTGTTTGGATTATCAATTTTTGATTGGATCAAAGCTTTGATATTCTAGGGATTCAAGAATAAATCGTTTATTCAAGGTTTTGATGATCATGGTGATTGGATCACCAAGAACACCAAATCCTAATTGAATCGGGAAAAACAATTTTGAGATAAATTTTGGAACTTTAAAAATTTGGATTTTTCGCAAGGGGTCCGACCGGACCCAAGCCTTGACTCGGCCGGACCTAGGGTTTGGCACGGGGGTAGGGTTTGGGTTTTGAGTGTGGATCTTGGGTTTAAATCTCCTATTTGTTTTAGTCTTGTGATTCTAAGATTAGCTCAAGGTTTGGATGGCTAATCTACGTTCATCGAGATTGTGTTTCCCAAACTTGATCGCAATCAAGGTTTCAAAGATAAAAGGAAATTAGAATTATGAAGAGTTCATAATTGCTAAAATTGAGAAACAAAGTTCTTGATTCAATGATTGGAGATCCATGTGGAATTGTGAATGCAATTGGCCTACGTTCATCGAGACCATCTATTGCTTAGTTTCGGCCACATGGACTACTTTCTTGGTTTCTTGAATTAGTACGGAATTGTGGTTGCCAATGGCTTAGTTCGGCCGCACTTCTTGTGTCTTGATTTGGAGATAATGACCAAAGTTCAAATAATCTCATCCTCATAATAATAGAGAAACTAATGACACATAAATATTATGCTTAAATTAATGGAGATTAATTTAGTGGCTAAACTTGATGCGTAACATGTTTATCTTGTGTGCTCATAAATGTGTTGTATGCTATATAGTGATGAACCTTCAAGAAAGTTTTAAGTCCTTTTGCCATGCCATGATTAAAACACTTGTTAGTGCATGGGTGATTTTAATGTGGGTTCGCCCTAGCGAGGTACATTGACTTTATCTATGTATGAGCAAGATGGATGATGTGGGCACGCCCTAGCGAGGCACATCAACCATGCGTTTAAAATGGTTGGACTTAATAAGGCGTCAAAACAGTTTTGGGCCTAGGCAAAAGATGAGATTAAGCATGCTTTCGAAATTGGATCTCTAAGAATCATATGAGATATGATTGACAAGAAATTGTCTACCTAATTAATTTGATTTTGAGCGGTCCGCCTCCGTGGACTCAAAGTTAAATTAAAGTTGGATCTTAGCCCAATATCAAAAGAGTCTCATGAAAGGATCTAAGAGTCATATGGGATATGATTGACAGGGTTGTCTACCTAATTAATTTGGTTTTGTGTAATCCGCCATAGCGGACTTAAAATCAAATTAAAGTTGGATCTTAGCCCATTTAAATTATATTATACATTGGATGTATAAGAAGGTTATATAATTTAGTGGGAGTATTTCTGGAAAATACATTATTTATCTCTTTAATGAGATTGGTACTTGTAAAATTTTGGAAATTTTGCATAAGTTGTAGATGACAACTAAAATCATTGCGATTAATCCTTGTTAAGGATAAAGCTTCAAAAGAATGGCACAACTTCATGGATTGGATCCTGAGCCTAAGAATGGTTCTAAGGCAAGAACATGGGTTGTACATTCTTGATGGGCCTATTCCTAAAGAACCCAATGCCGGAATAGACAATCACAAGAATCATAAGTATGATTCTAGGAATGTGAGTTGTCTTATGCTCACGATTATGTGCTCTTAAACTCCAACAAAGTTTGGAACTTATGGAAGCCTATTAAATAGGCGTGGAGTTGAGTTACATATTTCAAAGAGCAATCTAAGCAAGAGAGGTATAAAACCATTATTGCATTCACTTCTTGCAAAAAGAGTAAAGGGTAATAAGTGGAACCTCACATGCTTAAGATAAAGGCTACGTAGAGCATCTTGAGAAACTTGGTTGTCCAATTGGATTGGAGCAAGCCACGGATCTCATTCTTGATTCATTGTCCAAAAGTTATAATCACTTTGTGATGAACTATAACATGCTTGGAATGAATAAGAATCTCTCCGAATTAAAACGGTGGAGAATGGATTCTCTAATGCTCATAGTTCATGATGGAAAGAGGCCAAATGCCGAAAGAAAAGTAAGACAAGAGTTGTCAAACCTAAAGGAAATAATTTTGGTTATAATAATAACTCTGATAGATGCAATTTGGTAAAATGGCAATTGGATTGACCATTTAGAATTGTAGTCAAAATTTTGGGTGATCAATAAAAGGAATGGTAGTGGGACTACCACTCGGAATATTTATGTTATAAATTATTCTTTCTAAATTTAATTATTGGGTATTGGATACCAGAATAATTAGTAAGATGAAAGACTACTTATAGTAAAGTTATATCTACAAACAAGTAATGATGCAATGGTTGCAACATTGTTCGTAGAACACTTGTAAAGTGACTTTACTGATGAAGTAGGAAATATTATTTTGTTATAAGATAATGAAGGATATTCATTTCTTATTTGGAATAAGAAAGGTGCTTTATTTATTATGATTTACTTCATTGTGTTATCATATAAATAAATTTTATATCCTAAATCTTGAAGAACAAAGTAATAAAATCTATAACATAAATAATTAAAATTCTTTATGCCTTATTGTTTTGATCAAATAAATGAGAAATGCATATCTAAAATTTCATGGGACGGAGTTTTAACTCATATGATTTGGAATCACATGATTTATGCAAATATCATTTACTTGGACCAAAACATCTTTTACTATGAATAGTAAAAGGTTTATATCTTACCTGACCTAATACATGTCAATGTATATGGTGCATTAAGAAGAAATGCTAAAAGAGAATTTTGGTTATACTTGGTAAAACTATTCAAAAAAATTATGATTGGATCATGATGATGAATAATTAAACCAAGAATTTGACAGTCATCATTAAAGTTGTGAAATGGTTTCACAAATTAACTTCACTAAGAATATCATTCTAAATGATATGTCTGCATGGAAGTATAAGAACCTTATTGGATACGGTTCGTTGGATGACAAAGTCAAAGTGATCTTCCATTATTTATTTTGGGGTTATGTATTTAAAACCACTATGATTATACTAATCTGAATTCCATCAAGAGAGGTTAAATGGTGAAAGAAAACTCGGTTTGTCTTTCATAAAGATTTAAGATGGTGAGACCCTTTTGGAAAGGAGTTGTCTGGGACACACTCACATTTAAATCTAATGAATATATTTTCATGGGATATCCTAAGTAAACTTGAGGATAAAATTTTACTCATGAGAAACAAATGGTTTGTTGCTTATGATGATACTTTTCTAGATAAAAGGTTTATCTCTAAAAGAATCAGTGGGAGTAAAATATATCTTGAATGGTTCGAGACCTAGAAAATAGTATTTAACCTATGATGGAAGTTGAACAAGTTTTCACAAGGAGTCGTGAAAAGTCTGTTCAAGATATACAAATACTTGCAATACATGATAGGATACAATCTATTAGTAGAAATATTGGATATTTCGAAATAGAAAGTATTGAGGTAAAGTTCATTTAGAATGAAGTATTTACCACCTATCAAAGATGCAATATCAACTCCACATTTAGATTAATGGCTTTGAGTCATAAAATCTAAAAAGGCAATTCATGTATAATAATCAAGTTTGGAACTTGATCATTCTAACCTAAGGTGTAAAAACCAAAGGAGATGAATGACTTTTCTTGGAAAAAATGTTACATGGGTAGCAAGAAACTTATTAGAATTTTCATAATCACATGTTCATATTTGGAATATGAAATTTGACAAAATGATGTCAAAACAAGCGTTCCTCAACGGGAAAGGATGTATTGGATACAACCTAAAGGTTTTGATAGTCAAGAAAATTCTAAAAGGTATGAAAGTTGCGAAGATTCATTGGATGGATTGAAGCAAGCTTTTGGGAGTTGGAATCTCCGTTTTGATAAGTCATAGAGCTTGGCTTGATCAAGAACGAAGATGAATCTTGTATATACAAGAAGATTAGTGGGAGCATGGTGCTATTCCTTATCTAATATGTGGATGACATATTGCTCATTGGAAACGACATTCCTATACTTTAATCTGTAAAGACTTGGTTAAGAAAGTGTTTCGCAATGAAGAATATGGATGAAGCCGCATAAGTCATTGGAATTAAGATCTGTAGAGATAGATCAAGGAAGCTAAATGGTTTAAAGCCAATGTACATACATTGACAAAGTCATAAGAAGATTCTGCAAGGAAAATTCTAAGAGAGGATATTTGTCAATGTTACATGGATTTCCTCTAAGCAAGTCTTAATGTCCTAAAGACAAAAGATGAGCATGAGAAAATGAATGAGATGCCATTTGCTTCGGCAATTGGATCCATGATGCCATGATAAGTACTAAGCCGGATATATCTAATGCTTGGAGCATGACGAGTAGATATCAATCCGACACTGGTGAGATTCACTGGATGGCTATGAAACAATTCTTAAATGTACTTTAGAAGGACTAAAGAATTGTTATGATCTATGGAGGGATGGAAGATGATCTCGATGTATATGGGTACACAGATGCATACTTCCAAACTGACAAAGATGATAAAAATCGCAATTGAGTTTTATTAACAATAGTGAAGCTGTAAGTTGAAATGGTTCCAAGCAGAGTACAGTCACTAATTCTACATACTAAAATCTAAGTATATTGCTGCATTGGATGCCGCAAAGGAAATTGTTTGGATTAAGAAGTTCATGGGTGAACTTAAGATGGTTCCTAGCATTGCTAATCAAATAGACTTTATTAGCAATAATAGTCGTGCTATTGATCAAGCAAAATGAACCAAGGGCACATCCTAAATCCAAACACATACTTAGGCGTTTTTTTTTTATCGTTCGAGAAATCGTTGTTAAGAGAGACGTACATATATGCAAAGTACCTACTAATGATAACGTTACGGACACGCTAAACAATGGGACTTCCATAAAGCTAAACATGATGGTCATGTTAGGTCCATGGGTATTGGATACCTAGGGAATTGGGCCTAGGGCAAGAGGGAGATTGTTGGTGTTGGTGCCCTAGGCACGTTTGTTGAACGTTGTAAGTTATCATGATAATAAAGAGATAATAGGATTATTATTATGGCTCATGTTTGCTTATAATAATCTCCGTCCCTAGAGCTTCTTAAGCACTAGTATAAAGGCTAAATGATCATGGGATGATCATGTTAGATTTATGGGTACTTGTTTGGAATAAGGTACTGGACATGACCCGCGGTATGAGATTTATGTCATGGTCGATGTCATATATAAATCTCATATTAGTTATGTCATTTGAATCCTTAGACATGAAGTTATTATAGTCTTCCACTTGATGAACATTATGTTTGACATATTCAAACGCTGCCTTAACACGGTAGTTATAAAGGGTATGATTGGCATGATTGGATTCACGTAGGGAAGAATAATAAGCCAAATGGATTTGTCCCTCTTCAGAGAGATGTCAAGCTTGGGCCCCTCGAAGGAATGATGTTGGTGAAATGTTTGGCCAAACTCAAATGGATTGATTGGATCAATATCATTTGGATTATCAACATATTCGGAATCGAGAAAGTATTGAACAATACAAGTTGACTTGTTGACCATGACTTGTGTTCAATGACATCGTGGACAAAGGGATTGTGACATGTTCTAAAAGGAATGCGAACTTGTATCTAGTTATACTATTTGGGTAGGTATGACGGTTTGCTAGAACCTAATCATATCTTATGGTTTCATGTTTGAACCCATTGCCAACTTAGTGTAATCCTAGAGGGTCACACACAAATAGAACGAATCGTAAAGGACTAAATGGGAATTATGGAAAAATATCAGTGTTTGGCTCCGGCACAGTCGTGCGCCTTAAATGGCAAACCTGTCGACATGTCGTGCCATTAGCACGACCGTGCCGAAAATGGGCGGCTGTGGAATTCGCGCGGACTAGATGGCACGACCGTGCCAGATTGTAGGGCACGACCGTGCCAGTCAAGTCGGCCAGAATTCTTTGTTGCCTAATTTGGTGACGGGATTTAGGTTTCCTAAGTCCTTAAGGGTTAAGGATTTGGACCTATTTAAGGATCCTTTTAGCAGTCATTAAGCACTTGATTATGAGTGCCTCCAAAGGGTTTTGGGAGGTTATTTTCTTGTTCTAAGATCTCACAAGTGAAGAACAAGAATATTCATAATTCCATATAGTTCTTACAATTGTGAAAGCGTGTTTCATGATTTGGTCTCGCAACCAAGATCAAGTGTTCTTGATATTCGTTCGTGGTGTGGATACCGCTAGAGGGTGAAACTTATCATCTTCATAGTTCGTGATTCTTGCTTTGTTCGTGATCAAGATTTCAAGCCTCCATCGAATACAAGGTTGCAAAATCAAAGGCATCAAGGGTTAGTATTCTAGTATTCATTATGTTGTATTTGACTTAATCATATGAATGGATCTATGGGCTTTGGGTTTCATAAATTTTAAATGCTTAATTCCGCTGCGCATGTTACTACGAAACCCAACATAATGGTTACATGTTGAATATTTGCTAAACAATTACATTAAGAGATGAAATGAAATTAAATTAATGTTGGAATGTTGGGATGTAACCTTGGCCAAACTTCAATAGTGAAGTGACCTTTTGGTTGTATCCCTTTTTATGGAGATTGCATACTAGTAGGATACAAATAAAATAAGAGAATAGAAAAGTGGTACCTTTAGAAAAGGGACTTTGAACTTGGACTTGAAAAGAGTTTTGTTGTGGAGAAATTGTTGTAAAACAATTTGTGTAGAGTCTTGTCACGAAGAACTCTTGTAGGGAGAATTTGTGTATAGAATTGTGTATAGTGTGTGTGTAAGAAAAGTTTCAAGTCTAAGAAGAAGGTCCAAGAGAGGTAAAAGAGAGATGAAAAGAGATTCCAAAGAGATGAAAAAGAGGCCCAAAAGAGGTCAAAAAGAGGTCCCTTCTAATGGTGGATTGGAGGGGTTTTTATAGTTGAAAGGGGATGTTTTTGGTGCCAAAACGGAGTCACAAAGATCAGTTTCCCGGGCAAAATCATATAAAATGAGCAAGGGAGAGATTCTTGGACAGAAATCAGTAACTGACACTCCCAAACGCGCGCGCATCCCTTATAGTCGGCGGGAGGCGCGCGCTTCTGGCCCCAAAGGGCGGAGGCGCGCGACTTTGAAATGGAGATTTTGACAGAATGGACTAGAAAGTTAACTCTGTTGTGCAGTTTAGTCCAAAACTGATGGAATCAGTTAGGAACTTAACCGAAGTAACAGAAATTAACAAAAACAAGTAAAGTAGAAATACATTGTATGCAATCGGGGTGAGAGGTCCAAGGCGGGGTGTCTACAGAGCCCCTCGGCGACGTGGATTGCGAAGCAAAACGCATCGACGAAAGAAAGACAACCGCCGAGGACATCGACAAGAGAAAACAAAGACTCGATAAAACATGAATTTGAAATTTGCGAAAGATAGGGGTGCGCTCCCTGTGTGAGCGGCTTTGTTGAAATTATGAGAGATAAAGGTGTGCTCCCTGTGTGAGCGGATTTGCAAATAGCGGGATCCGTTTGCTGAATGAGGGATCCGTTTGCTGATGCGGGATCCGTTTGCTGAAGCGGGATCCGTTTGCTGATGGCGGGATCCGTTTGCTGAAGCGGGATCCATTTGCTGAAGCGGGATCCGTTTGCTGATGCGGGATCCGTTTTGCTAATGCGGGATCCGTTTGCTGAAGTGGGATCCGTTTGCTGAAGGTGGGATCCATTTGCTGATGCGGGATCCGTTTGTTGAGGCGGGATCCGTTTGCTGAATGTGGGATCCGTTTGCTGAGGCGAGATCTGTTTGCTGAATGCGGGATCCGTTTGCTGAATGCGGGATCCGTTTGCTGAGACGGGATCCGTTTGCTGAATGTGGGATCCGTTTGCGAATGCGGGATCCGTTTGCTGATGGCGGGATCCGTTTGCTGATGGTGGGATTCGTTTGCTGGAAGCGGGATCCATTTGCTGATGCGGGATCCGTTTGCTGATGCAGGATCCGTTTGCTGAAGCGGGATCCATTTGCTGAAAATGGGATCTGTTTGCTGGTGCGGGATCCGTTTGCTGAAGCGGGATCCGTTTGCTGGAGGCGGGATCCGTTTGCTGATGGCGGGATCTGTTTGCTAATTGCGGGATCCGTTTGCTGATTGCGGGATCCGTTTTCTGATAGCGGGATCCGTTTACTAATTGCGGGATCACCGTGGACCAGATTGCTGTCTAGAGCTGCAGTTTCTGTTGACTTTATTGTGGGGATGCGGGCATGGTTGACTGTGGACCATTTCCTGCTGGGGATGAAGTGCCTTGAGTAGCGGACGCTGTTGACTTTGTGGTGGTACCTGTTATGTGTGTGCTTGGCAGGTATACATGTTTGTGCAAGAAGATGCATGAAGTGTGAAATGAAGAGAGAAATTGTGCTCGTGGTGCAATGTGATTTGAAAGCAGCTTTGCATGAGAGAGAGTTTTTGTAAGAATTGAGAAAGTGATTTTGTGTGCGGTGTGATTTCTGAAAGCAGAGATTTACTTGAGAGAGATGAATGATGTCCATACCTTCACTTACCATTGCCGTTGGATGGATTTGTGATGTTGTGGTAGATGCTTTGGCGGAGAGTGTCGCTGCCTTTGATGATGAATTCGTTTTTGATGGAGTGTCGGTGGGACAGTATTCCGGATGATGGGTTGGTCGTGCCAAAAGGCTGTCTACGTATCCCTTGAAAGGAATCAGACCAGCGTAGTTCAAGGATGGTGGAGAACGCTGGGGGAGAATTCTAGGAGCAAGGCAAAATAAAGCATGAACTTTTGCACATAGAAGGAGAAAAAGAAAAGAATGTGCACACACGTGAGAAAAAGTTTTTTTTTTTTTTAGTTCATGGGTGAACCATTTTAACCATTGTGTGTTTATAAAGCCAACCCAAGATCAAGTCGTGTTCAATCGAAGTCCGGATTGCCTTGTTGAATTATGTCGTTGTTGTCGCGACCCCGGACCCCGCGGGCCCCGGGACCGCGATCTGGACGTCGACTCTAACAATAAACTCCAAAATACCGAAGTTAAAATTTCCATTTAATACCAAAAGGTGGTGATCCAAATTTTACAAAACCGAGTTTGATAAAAAACCAAATACAACTTATCATAAACTTCCACAAGTTTATGCTAACAAGAATACAAATATACAAAAACCTAATGACGTCAATGTTTGGTACAATTATCCCCAAAAGGTTACACATTGATATAATGTAAACCAACCTATACAACTTTTCCCAAAAGAACGGATCCACCCTCGACGTCCTCTTTCTCGTGATCAGCGAGACTATTCCTTAGCACCTGGGGGGGGGGGGGGTTAAGGAAAAACAAAGATAAAAGGAAAGGGGGGTGAGATAAATCTCAATAAGTTACTAATGCAACTACATGACATGCTATGATGCAATAAGCAATAAGCAATGATAAATATCACATAGCACATCGCAATTATCATATAACAGATAGCAGCGGAAATAAACACACAACAAAGGATATAGCCAAGGTTTTCCAAACCGGAACATCCAAATAAAGGATCGCTGCGCAGCTTCAATAATCAACCAATCAACATCTTCATAATGGCATGAAAGCCGAAGAGAAAACCCCGGTACCGGAACCAAATCATAAAAGTGTCACAAGGGACAAGGACCATGACACAAAGTCATGCCCGTTAGCCAGATACATTCACAAAGGAACGCTGACTTATCCTTTCCAAGGCCAATCTGGAGAAGGGGTATAGTAAGGGCAAAACAATGGTCAACATTATAATGGACTTGGCCTTGCCATTATAATCTTTCCCATCGCCCGATGCAACAAATATGCCAGCTGGGCTTCCAAATGAATGCTAAGTAATAATAATTTAGCATGAATGAACAACTTAAGGTTCCAAAGTAGGGAACCATTCCACTTAAATCACCACAAAGGTAAACCAATACAAACCGTGCATCAAAGATGACCACATTCCCAAAATGATACTTAATCAAATTCCATCTCGTATTTATTCACAAAGGAATCAAACCCAATCAATAAAGTGTTCCAACAATGACACTTAACACTTACTTAATTTCGAACACAAACTTGATCACAAAGGACTCAATTCTATCACTAGAATGCACTACAATGTTCACTAAGGTCAACTAGGAGGACACCCAAGAATTGGATCACAACGCATTCTTTAGTCACACAATTTAACAAAATGTGCATTTTTCAGAGACCTGTGCGGCCGCCCACTATGGGTTGTGCGGTCGCCCAAAGTAGGGATGGCCAAACCGGACCGGAACCGGACCGGAACCGGAAAACCGGACCGGAACCGGACCGGAAAAGCCCGGAACCGGAGCAAACCGGGGAGGAAACCGGAACCGCAAGGCATGCGGGCCGGTTCAGGGTCACATATATGCCGAACCGGACCGGAACCGGAACCGGAACCGTACCGAAAATCCCTTATTTTTCAATAATTTTAAAGGAGAGGACCGGAACCGGACCGGAACCGTACCGGAACCGGACCGAACCGGAACCGTATTGTGCCAAACCGGAACCGGAACCGGGGTAAGTGCGGGCCGGTTAAGGGTCACCCATTTGACGAACCGGAACGGGAACCGGGCCCGGAACCGGTTATGGCCATCCCTAGCCCAAAGTGCCTCAAAACAAGAACAAAAACTCTCAGAAAGGTGCGCGGTCGCCCAAAATAGTTTGGGCGGTCGCACAACATGCCGGAATCGCCAGAATCGGGAAGAACAACATGGGTTCTTCCATTTTTATACCCAAAACACATTTAACCAAAATCCCAACTTCCAACTCATGTACTAATGTACCAAAACAACTTATAAGTCTAAAAGGACTCCTAAAACAACATTTAACAACCAAAATTCAAGAATCAAACCAACATTCAAGATTTCACCATTTTTGATCAAAAACCCAAATAAATTCCAAATAAATTGCAAACTCATCCTAACTTCAAATGTAACACATCAAACAACATCTAAACATTATATGAACATTTTAGCATTAAAATGGGGGAAAAGTAACTTACTTGAATTTTCTCAAAGTTGACGGATTTCAATTCTTTTTGACTCTACACGATCCTAGCGACGATCTAAACAACGTTCAAGATTTAAGAAATGAGAGAAGATGAGAGGAAGAAGGAGAAAATGAAGAGAGAAGAAGAAGGAAGAAAAACTTACCAAACTTGGAGGAGAGAGAGAGAGACTTGTCTGGGAAAAAATGGGGTGGAGTATGGTGAGGGAGAAGGAGGTGAGGGAAGGTGTAGGGAGGGAGTAGGGGTTTATTTTAAAACTTGCACTTAGGCCCCCTCTCTCACACTACACACACAAACACTACACTCCCTACTAACAATTAAGACTCAACACTTCCACACTAGCCCAAATAACTCGACTAAAATGCTAGGCACAATTATTATAACACATAAATTGCACACATAATTATTTAAATAAATAATAAATTAAATAAACAATTAAGCAAATAATTAAATAAAAATTATTTAATTACTAATAAAATAGAGCCTATATTTCGGGTCGTGACATTCACTCCCCCTTAAAGAAAATTCGACCCGAATTTTAACGAGACTCACCTCAAACAAAAAGCCACGGAAATTTCCTCTCGATCTCATCTCGGAGCTCCCACGTCGACTCCTCGATGTTATGATTCCTCCACAGAACTCGAACCAATGAAATACTCTTGCTCCTCAACTCTTGGACTTTGGAATCTAAGATCCGAACCGGTCGTTCCTCATAAGACATATCGGGCTCAATCTCTTCCGGTATCCTCGGTAACACGTGCGACGGATCATGAACATACTTCCGAAGCATAGAAACGTGGAAAACGTTGTGCAACCGGTCCAAAGATGGCGGTAACGCAAGACGATACGCTAGAAGTCCAACCTTTCCCAAAATCTCAAACGGACCAATAAACCTCGGAGCCAATTTGCCTTTCTTCCCAAAACGACGGATACCCACCTTCGGAGACACTTTCAAGAATACCAAATCACCAACCTGAAAACTAAGGTCTCGCCTTCGGTTATCTGCATAGCTCTTATGTCGACTCTGGGCTGTCTTCAATCTATCCCGGATAACTTTAACCTTCTCAACCGAATCCCGAAGCAAATCAATACCCAAAACTTTCGCTTCACCAACCTCATCCCAACAAATAGGCGATCTACATTTCCTTCCATACAAGGCCTCAAACGGTGCCATCTCGATACTAGCCTGATAACTGTTGTTGTAAGAGAACTACACTAACGGTAGGTGCGAATCCCAAGAATCGGAAAAATCTATCGAACATGCTCGCAACATATCCTCAAGAATCTGAATAGTCCTCTCGGATTGACCATCGGTTTGAGGATGAAAAGCTGTACTGAATCGCAAATCTGTACCCAAAGCTTCCTGAAACGCCTTCCAGAATCTAGAAGTAAACCTCGGGTCTCGATCTTACACAATGCTAACCGGAACCCCATGCAATCTAACAATCTCATCAATATAAAGGGTCGCAAGCTTCTCCATCGAATATCTGATGTCAATAGGCAAGAAATGGGCGCTTTTGGTCAATCTATCCACTATTACCCAAACATTGTCATACTTCCTACGGGTACGAGGCAGTCCCGTAACGAAATCCATAGTCACATGCTCCCACTTCCACTCGGGAATCTCTAACGGCTGAAGCAATCCCGCGGGTCTCTGATGCTCGGCTTTGACCTGCTGACACGTTAAACACCTCGAAACATACTCGGCTATTTCTCTGTTCATATTAATCCACCAAAATTGTTGCTTCAAATCCTGATACATCTTCGTACTACCCGGATGAATAGTATACCTCGATTTGTGACCCTCATCAAGAACTCTCTGCTTAATTCCATCAACATCCGGAACACACAAACGACCACGGAAAGTCAAAACTCCACTCGAACTCAAAGAAAAATCCTCGAAGTTCCTTTCCTTCAATTTACCCATTATCTTCATCAACTCGGGATCCTCTTTCTGAGCTTCCTTTATCCTCTGAATTAGGGTCGGAGACACCCTAATATTCGCAAAAATAGCCCCATGTCTCGATTCACGAGGAGACCAATCTCGAACATCCTCAAGCATTTTCCATTCACGGACCATCATCGAAGCCACATAAGACTTTCTACTAATCGCATCGGCTACCACATTCGCCTTCCCCGGATGATAAGAAATCGTGCAATCATAGTCCTTCAACAATTCCATCCATCGGCGCTGTCGGTTGTTCAACTCTTTCTGGGAGAAAAGGTACTTCAAACTCTTGTGATCCGTAAAAATCTCAAACTTCGCCCCATAAAGGTAGTGCTTCCACTTGTGCAACGCAAAAACTATCGCTGCCAACTCCATATCATGAGTCGGGTAATTCTGTTCACTAGGGGTCAACTTCCTCGAAGCATACGCGATTACTTTCCCATTCTGCATCAACACACAACCCAAACCCTCTTTCGAAGCATCACTGTAAATCACTAGGCCATCGCTCCCATTAGGCAAAGTCAAGATCGGTGCGGTAGTCAACCTCTTCTTCAATTCCTCGAAACTCTTGTCACATTTCTCGGTCCACACAAACGGAACATTCTTTCGGGTCAACTGAGTCATCGGAGTAGCAATCCTCGAAAACCCTTCGATAATAACCGGCTAAACCCAGAAAACTACGAATCTCGGTCACTGACTCGGGTCTCTTCCAATCCACTATAGCTTCAATCTTAGACGGATCCACAGAAATCCCATCTTTCGAAATAACATGACCCAGAAATGACACCTTCTCGAGCCAAAATTCGCATTTACTAAACTTCGCAAATAATTTCTCCCTTGTAAGAACGGATAAAACTGTTCTCAAATGCTGCTCGTGCTCATCTCGAGATTTCGAATAAACAAGAATGTCGTCGATGAAAACCACCACGAACGAATCAAGATAAGGATGGAAAATCCGGTTCATCAAATCCATAAATACGCCCGGCGCGTTAGTCAACCCAAACGGCATAACCAAGAACTCATAATGACCGTAACGAGTGCGAAAAGCAGTCTTCGGAATATCCTCCGATCGAACTTTCAACTGATGGTACCCACTCCTCAAATCAAGCTTAGAGAAAACCACGGATCCTTGAAGCTGATCAAACAAATCATCGATATGCGGTAGAGGATACTTATTCTTCACCGTAACCTGATTCAACTTCCGGTAATCGATACACAGTCTCAACGAACCATCTTTCTTCCGCACGAACAAAACCGGTGCTCCCCACGGGGAAACACTAGGGCGGATAAACCCTCGATCAAGCAACTCTTGTAACTGAACCTTCAATTCCTTCAACTCTGCGGGAGCTAACCTATAAGGCGCTTTCAAAATCGGAGCCGTACCTGGCAAAAGATCTATACAAAACTCAATCTCACGATCGGGAGGCATCTCATACTCGGTAGAGAAAACATCGGGAAACTCCCGAACTACCCGAACACTATCCAAACTAGGGGATTCTTTCCTAGTATCAAGAACACTAGCCAAATACCCCTCACAACCACTATGCAATAATCGTCTCGCTTTCATAAAAGAAATTAAGCGAACCTTTCTACTCAGAGGACTAGCCTCAAACACAAACTTAGGCACATCAGGAATAGAAAATGTAACAATTTTCTTACGGCAATCAACAGAAGCATGAAACTTGCTCAACCAATCCATACCCAAAATGACATCAAAGTCTTGGATAGGAAGAACTACCAAATCCGCACAAAGGACTCGACCACAAATAACCACGTCACAAGCACGAAAGACTCGATCAGAAATCAAGCATTCTCCTATAGGGGTCGACACCTCTAGCACGTACGGTAAAGACTCGAATGCAGCATTTAACATGGAAGCAAATTGCACAGAAATGTATGAATGAGATGATCCTGGATCTACTAACGCTCGCGCGCTCACATTAGATACAGAAACAATACCTCCAATAACGGATGGATCATCGGTAGCTTGTTGTTGATTCATTGCAAACACTTTCCCTTGGACCTTGGGCTTCCCGGCGGCATCCCTTTTTTGACCCTGATTAATACTAACCCCTGACCCGGATGACTGTCCTCGGTGCCTCGTGCAATCTCTCGCAAAGTGCCCCATTTCACCACAATTGATACACTTGCCTTGCTTTTTCCAACACCTATCCTCCGAATGGCCTACCTTTTGACAAAAAGTACAAGGCTTCCTAATTTGGCTCCCTTGGTTCCCGGAAGTGGTACCCGGGTTCCTTGGGTTTTGCTGCCCTCGGGACTGAGATTGTCCCCCAAAGTTACCTCGATTATCAATTCTTGGTTGCGACTTGCTCTGCGCTCCTTGCTTACTCGGGTTAGCTACCTCAGTCTTCCTTTTATGCTCCCCAATATCTTGCTCTATCAAATAGGCTCGGTCCACCGCATCTTGGAAAGTCACAATACGTTGAGCAATTAGTTGAGTACGGATGGAGGTCTTCAATCCCCGAATAAATCTCATAGCCTTTTGTTCCTCGGTCCTCACCAAATAGTCGCAATACCGGGCTAATTCTATGAACTTAGCCGAGTATTGTGCTATAGACAACAATCCTTGCTCCAGGTTGAGTAGCTCGATCTCCTTTCGGTTTTGATCAACAGCCGGAATGAAATGCTCTCTGAACTTACGCACGAACAACTCCCACGCATACACTGTGCGAGTATCATCCCAAGTAGCTTTAACGCCTTTCCACCAATGCTCGGCGGCTCCAACAAGCTTGTAAGCCGTGAACCGGACCTTATCCTCATCAGAACACCCAAACACATCGTAAATCTTCTCCATAGACTCAATCCACAACTCGGCTTTCCGAACATCGGGTTCCCCATTAAATTCAACCGGTTTAAGCTTGAGAAATTGTTCTAATCCATAACGGGGTGGTGCTTGTTCTACCCTCGGACCTTGATCATGAATGGCCTTCATGGCCGCCTCGAACATGCCTTGAAACATGGCACGGGCTTCATCCCTTGTATCATTCGGATTCTGTGCCCCACTAGCACCTCCTCTGTTTCTTCTTCCAGACATTGAGAACAATTACCTGCATAAAACATCAACCGTTAATCACTCCGCACACCACTACCCACCTAGGTCATACTAATCCACCTAGACTTATACATAGAGCTAATGCCATAGCTCTGATACCAACTGTCGCGACCCCGGACCCCGCGGGCCCCGGGACCGCGATCTGGACGTCGACTCTAACAATAAACTCCAAAATACCGAAGTTAAAATTTCCATTTAATACCAAAAGGTGGTGATCCAAATTTTACAAAACCGAGTTTGATAAAAACCAAATACAACTTATCATAAACTTCCACAAGTTTATGCTAACAAGAATACAAATATACGAAAACCTAATGACGTCAATGTTTGGTACAATTATCCTCAAAAGGTTACACATTGATATAATGTAAACCAACCTATACAACTTTTCCCAAAAGAACGGATCCACCCTCGACGTCCTCTTTCTCGTGATCAGCGAGACTATTCCTTAGCACCTGGGGGGGGGTTAAGGAAAAACAAAGATAAAAGGAAAGGGGGGTGAGATAAATCTCAATAAGTTACTAATGCAACTACATGACATGCTATGATGCAATAAGCAATAAGCAATGATAAATATCACATAGCACATCGCAATTATCATATAACAGATAGCAGCGGAAATAAACACACAACAAAGGATATAGCCAAGGTTTTCCAAACCGGAACATCCAAATAAAGGATCGCTGCGCAGCTTCAATAATCAACCAATCAACATCTTCATAATGGCATGAAAGCCGAAGAGAAAACCCCGGTACCGGAACCAAATCATAAAAGTGTCACAAGGGACAAGGACCATGACACAAAGTCATGCCCGTTAGCCAGATACATTCACAAAGGAACGCTGACTTATCCTTTCCAAGGCCAATCTGGAGAAGGGGTATAGTAAGGGCAAAACAATGGTCAACATTATAATGGACTTGGCCTTGCCATTATAATCTTTCCCATCGCCCGATGCAACAAATATGCCAGCTGGGCTTCCAAATGAATGCTAAGTAATAATAATTTAGCATGAATGAACAACTTAAGGTTCCAAAGTAGGGAACCATTCCACTTAAATCACCACAAAGGTAAACCAATACAAACCGTGCATCAAAGATGACCACATTCCCAAAATGATACTTAATCAAATTCCATCTCGTATTTATTCACAAAGGAATCAAACCCAATCAATAAAGTGTTCCAACAATGACACTTAACACTTACTTAATTTCGAACACAAACTTGATCACAAAGGACTCAATTCTATCACTAGAATGCACTACAATGTTCACTAAGGTCAACTAGGAGGACACCCAAGAATTGGATCACAACGCATTCTTTAGTCACACAATTTAACAAAATGTGCATTTTTCAGAGACCTGTGCGGCCGCCCACTATGGGTTGTGCGGTCGCCCAAAGTGCCTCAAAACAAGAACAAAAACTCTCAGAAAGGTGCGCGGTCGCCCAAAATAGTTTGGGCGGTCGCACAACATGCCGGAATCGCCAGAATCGGGAAGAACAACATGGGTTCTTCCATTTTTATACCCAAAACACATTTAACCAAAATCCCAACTTCCAACTCATGTACTAATGTACCAAAACAACTTATAAGTCTAAAAGGACTCCTAAAACAACATTTAACAACCAAAATTCAAGAATCAAACCAACATTCAAGATTTCACCATTTTTGATCAAAAACCCAAATAAATTCCAAATAAATTGCAAACTCATCCTAACTTCAAATGTAACACATCAAACAACATCTAAACATGATATGAACATTTTAGCATTAAAATGGGGGAAAAGTAACTTACTTGAATTTTCTCAAAGTTGACGGATTTCAATTCTTTTTGACTCTACACGATCCTAGCGACGATCTAAACAACGTTCAAGATTTAAGAAATGAGAGAAGATGAGAGGAAGAAGGAGAAAATGAAGAGAGAAGAAGAAGGAAGAAAAACTTACCAAACTTGGAGGAGAGAGAGAGAGACTTGTCTGGGAAAAAATGGGGTGGAGTATGGTGAGGGAGAAGGAGGTGAGGGAAGGTGTAGGGAGGGAGTAGGGGGTTTATTTTAAAACTTGCACTTAGGCCCCCTCTCTCACACTACACACACAAACACTACACTCCCTACTAACAATTAAGACTCAACACTTCCACACTAGCCCAAATAACTCGACTAAAATGCTAGGCACAATTATTATAACACATAAATTGCACACATAATTATTTAAATAAATAATAAATTAAATAAACAATTAAGCAAATAATTAAATAAAAATTATTTAATTACTAATAAAATAGAGCCTATATTTCGGGTCGTGACAGTTGTTGCCGTGGTGTCCAACGAAATTGATGTCTAGCCCCAAGAGATTTGTCGATTATGGGGCTTGAAAAGGGACTATTGATACCGAGATGCCAATGGATTGCTGATTGTAAAGCCCCTCGAATGCTGAACTTTGAGTGGCTTATGAAGCCCCAAGATGAATCAACTCTTAGCCCATTCAAATAAACTGTCTTTTGTTGTCGACGTGGGCAAGCCCCAAGAGAAGATAATTGATACCAAGCTTTGAGAGATTGCTAAGCCCCAAATGTCATGGGCTTATCAAGTTTGTAGATGGTGGGATGTGGAGACCTTTCGGTGTGAAGCTCCAACTTATCTTGGCATTGTATTGAGAGCAGATGCACCATTGGGTAGAACTCATGAAAGTGATCTTCCTCTTTTTCTTGCTTGGAGGTGGATGGCCCTTTTTGTGGTTGATACCCAAATGGCGGAAGGCCCATGTTGGAAGTGTAGTATGGTCTTTGGGAGATGTCTCGTGGGAGATGGTGATGTTGTTGCAGATGATAAGGTCTTGGTGTGATAAAGTCTCGAACGGTATGTTTGCTTCGTTCTTCTTGCGTTGAGCCGACGGCGGATCTTCGGATGCAGCCTGTGCTTTTGATCTTGGAGAAGGGGGTGCAGTACTTGCAGAAACATTGAGATTGGCCGTAACTCTGCTTATAGAGTTAACGTATTGGCATTGCCCGCTATAACTCAGCCGGGTGAGTCTAGCATATTGAATCTTTTTCCTTTTCTCTAAGACTTCCTTCAGAATCTCGCTGTGAGTTCTAACAAGAATCATCAAATTCATTCATATCATCGGAGCCTTCATTTAAAACCAAGAGGCCTTTTGACTGGAAGTGTTGAGGGACCATTGAAGTTTTATCCCTTTCATAGAGCCATAAAACTACTCCCAAATTGCATTGCTCGGGTACCACTGCCCAAAAGCTTGTTAATTGCGAAGCCCCAATATTGCCCTTTGCTTGTATCACTGTAATGCCGTAGCCTAAAAGATTGTAGATTGCGAAGCCCCTTGAGACCTTTTGGTATAAAGCTTCAAATGTTGCTGGGGACATTGAAGTAAATTGCTTCTTGCCGAGGGAGCCTTTAAGACTTGACCGTAGCCCCTAGAGTGCCATCATTGATTGCGAGAAAGGTCCATCATTGATTGGGAGAACTAGTACGGGCACACATGACAAGAGGGCTTTTTGACATCCCTTTTGAGAGACTTTGAGGATAGTCTCACACATCTTTCTTGAGCATAGCCCCTAGGGCTTATTGATTGTCAAATGAAGCAAAAGAAGACCTTGCTCTTGAGTCACATAGCCCCTAGGGCGTCACCATTTGTTGAGCAAACCAAGAGTGACTCATCCTCGTGCGAGGGAACAAACATGAGAGAACATGGCAAGAGCTACTCCATTTCTCGGGAGCCTTTCGGCGTACTTTAGGAGCACATACTTGAAGAAGCTTTGAAAACTGAGACACGTGTTGTTGCTATTTGCTGCCCAAGCCAATTGACTAGCTAGGGATTATTTGTGCAACCTCGTGCCCTTTTATGATGAGCTTGTTCTCGGATGGGTCTTGGTTACCACGGGCCTTCTTTTCATGAACCAAAAAATGTACACTGCTGGAGAATGATGCCAATAACCCAAGACAACCTTTGATGGTGCCATATCTTGTCGAGCCTTTTGCAATCCCAAAGTTGACTCGGTGGGGAATTGACTTGCTGAGGAGACCCAATGTAAAACTTGTGCAGTTGTCTTCCTTAGAGGCCGGAGATCTCCATTTCTCTTTCCCTTCTCTCTCTCACTCTCTCATTTTTTTTATGACGCACCCTGTTTTTTGCCTAGACCGCCATTTCGGGTTTTCAATCTAGCGGGCATCTCTTTTGCGTCTTTATTTTACTCGATTAATGAGGAAGTGTGCATTGACTCTGGCTGAGGAGATAAGACACGTGATTTTGCGGTGGAGACCTCTTGTCACTAAAGATGAGTGACATTGACTCGACTAGGGAAGTGTCCCTAGTATTGACTTCATGTATGTATATTTTTTGAATGACTCACAAAGGCAAGTAAGTCATTAAGAGAGAAGAGAAAGAAAGCCCCAGTTTGATTGCAAGAAACTGGGAGTATGCAGAAAGAATAGAAGCTCCTAGACTCGACAAGGAACGGAATGCGATTCCAAATCTAAGAAAGTTGTTCAATCTTTTTGGTGATTAATTCATTGGCAAATGAATCGTACAAAGATGTCTTGACAAGTTCGAGATGAAGGCCGATCACCATAACGCGCTAGGGCTAAACATATCTTCTTTCTTGCATGAGACCGGGCCCGAAGGTTGCCTACGTTCCTCCAGTAAAGAGGCTCAGGTCACCGTAGTTCTTGTGGATTCTCCATTTGCCGTGATGAATTGTTGCTTCGTCGTGATTGTTGTCAATGTTGTTTCGTTTGGTGGAATGATGTTGTTGTTGTAAACTTCTTTGAATGAAGGGGGATTTTTTTTTTGTGCTCTAACGTTTGCCTAGGTTGATTTGAGGATTTCAACCTAGTGAGCTTTTTTTTTTTTTTTTTTTTTTATCCCCTTTTGAAAACTTTGCTTCATGATTGTTTCTCCACCTTTCTTTGTCTTGATTTCGTCGTTGTTGATGTCTTCGTTATTGATGCCGTCGTCGATGTTTAGCCCCTAGGCATTCAAGCGATGGCCGTCATTCCAAAACTTGTTTAGACACCTTTTCATCATTTTGCCAAGAATTAGATTGAACAACTTGGAAGAGTGTATGAGGACAAGAACGACTTTTATTTGATGACTCAATGGACTCGAACATTTAACATAGGACGAGAGAAAACATTGATGCACACTTAAGAGGACTTTCGACTCTTTATTTTTTTTTTTATTCCTATTACTAGGTAGAGAAAGAGAAACGGAGATTGTTGCTGTAGTCCCCATTGTCGTTGTAGTCCTCATTGTCGTTGTAGTCTTCCATGTCACTACATTCTTCCATGTCATTGCTTTGGAACCCTTTGTCGTTGAAGCTTGTATCATAGGAGGACTCGGCCACTTCTCGGAGCAAATTGTCAATTCTAACCCCCGCATCATACATGCTTGAAAAATCAGAGTGAAAAGCCCCACTAAGATGCGTGCGGTAGTCCATTTTCAAACACTTCAAGAAGATGTCCATTTGTTCCTTCTTGGAAGGCCTATCAACCATCTCGGCTAGCTTGTCATTCCAACGGCGATAGAAGTCCCCAAATGATTCATCACCCATTTACACAGTGCTCTCCAATTCCTTCTTGGTGGGGCGGAATATGGAGTTGCCTTGATATTGTGACTTGAAGGCAAGCATAGCGGCATCCCAATTGAGGCGGGTGGAAACTGGAAGACCCATATACCAATCTTTTGCGACCCCCTCGAGAGTAAGCGGGAAGCATTGTGCCATTATTTGAAGAGACACTTTCTTTGGTAGCATGGCCCAAATGTAGGAGTCAACATGAGCGTCGGGTCAAGAGTTGCCATTGAACTTGCCAATATCGGGCATCTTGAATTTTTCGGGAAGAGCCTCCATTGTGTTCATGAGGAGAGAAGCTTGATGAAGATCGGTGCTTGGGCCCTTGTGCAAATTTAGCCCACTAAGCCTTTGGTCAATGTAGGACATGAGAGTGTTGACCAAACCGGTATCAATGCTTTGGACCTTTCTTTCATTCGTGAGCCCTTTCAATTGGTTCTTGAGTTAAGCAACTTCTTTCTTGTGGGCCGTTTTCACATGCTCATAATGGGCTCGCCATAAATCATCCTTGCGGCGGACATTCTCGGCTAGTGTATCAACTTGCCCTTTCAATGCTTCCACCATGCGGAATAACCCTTCGTTGGACACGGGAATGCCGTTGTCGTTGCCGTTTGAAGCCATTGGACCTATGGAGAGAACACGGTCGATCTTAGGATGGCCCCACAAACACCTTTTGGATAAAATTATTTCACCCACAAACAAGAAAATACTCAACCACATAAGAAAATGACTCCTTTTTTTTATTTACAAAGTCGGAAGGACATAGTCCTTTTTGGGGTTTCTAGAAAAATAGTGGAATCGTCACACTAGTATATAGACCTTCTCGCGGTCCCATATACTCATCGGATTCCACCACGCTTGTGATACCTACATGTGACGGGATTAAACTAAATTAATGTCATAAAGCATACATGCGGGGACGGATTTTTTATTTTCGTCCATAATAACCACTTTGGGGACGGATTTTTATTTCGTCCATGACAACCGTTTGTTTCTCTTGGAAACGGCATGTATGATTTGATGACATTAGTTTAGGGAAATCTCGGTACATGAAAACCGACATGGTCACGGAGTGTTAGAACCTAAACTAACAATTGTGTGGCTTGTGCTCGGCTAAAGAGAGGCTTAAAGGTCACCCCCGGCATGTAGTCGTGAACTACGCCACGGGCTGAGGTTTACCGCTTCGAGAGAGTCAAGATCTGGTGGAGCTTGAAACTCTCTAGGACGGGCCTCGACGGGTTTGGGGTTGGACTTGTGCGACTCGATAGTGAGCAGTTGATAAGAATTGTGCGCGTAGTGTGAGGTCTAACAAGTGACAAATTTTTTTTTTCAAAGGAAATAAAAGAAAACAAATAAGCACGTAATTTACAACTTTCGAATCACCCGTGTGACCGATAAAAATGAACAGGAAATAAAAGTTGTTCTGTGCAGGCCCGGTGCCCACACACTGTCAAAACTGTCCATTCTGTTCACTGTTTCTGTTTTTGGGAAATGCCCAGAAGCGCGCGCATTCAGAAGCCTACTCGGGAGGCGCGCGCGTTAGACTGAGAGAAGTGGAGGCGCCCGCTTCTGGGCAGTACCTGCAAATCAGCGGGTTTAAGGGATTGCCTTGACCCTAAATTATAGAACTTTTTCCCCTGCAGTAAACGTTAGCACAGAAACATGGAATTTGAAGGACAAGATGGGAGGCGGGCGATTCTGGTAATTAGGGTCGGACGCGCGCGCTTTAGGCCAAGAAGGCCAGAGGCGCACGCTTCCTACCCTTTTTACCAGGATGCCCAGAAAATAAAATAAAAGAACACAAAAAAATGAAAAACGCAAGTTTAACCCTCTATATCCCCAGCAGAGTCGCCACTGTAGATACCCCGGGGAACCACGGCTTGGCTAGAGCGGTGAATTAACCTAGGATGTCTACTTGATTTTAAGAGTCGCCACCCGCGTTTTAGAGGAACGCGAGAAAACCTAAGAAAATAGTTTTTTTATTGATTACGAAACCAAAGATTCTTGAGATGAGGGGTTCGGGGGTTAGGTGACGGAGTGGGAAGTACTTAAACACCCACTCCGCCCCGCTTACGCGGGTCTTGCTACTTTTGGTGTTCTTATATTTACATGTCCTTCAATTGATAAAATATGCTAACAACTACAAAGTAAAGATAAAGGGAAAATGAAAGCTAAATGATTTTATTGATTGAGTGTCTAATGGTTACATGTTGAATATTTGCTAAACAATTACATTAAGAGATGAAATGGAATTAAATTAATGTTGGAATGTTGGGATGTAACCTTGGCCAAACTTCAATAGTGAAGTGGCCTTTTGGTTGTATCCCTTTTTATGGAGATTGCATACTAGTAGGACACAAATAAAATAAGAGAATAGAAAAGTGGTACCTTTAGAAAAAGGACTTTGAACTTGGACTTGAAAAGAGAGTTGTTGTGGAGAAATTGTTGTAAAACAATTTGTGTAGAGTCTTGTCACGAAGAACTCTTGTAGGGAGAATTTGTGTATAGAATTGTGTATAGTGTGTGTAAGAAAAGTTTCAAGTCTAAGAAGAAGGTCCAAGAGAGGTAAACGAGAGATGAAAAGAGATTCCAAAGAGATGAAAAAGAGGTCCCTTCTAATGGTGGATTGGAGGGGTTTTTATAGTTGAAAGGGGATGTTTTTGGTGCCAAAACGGAGTCACAAAGATCAGTTTCCCGGGCAAAATCATATAAAATGAGCAAAGGAGAGATTCTTGGACAGAAATCAGTAACTGACACGCCCAGACGCGCGCGCATCCCATATAGTCGGCGGGAGGCGCGCGCTTATGGCCCCAAAGGGCGGAGGCTCGCGACTTTGAAATGGCGATTTTGACAGAATGGACTAGAAAGTTAACTCTGTTGTGCAGTTTAGTCTAAAACAGACGGAATCAGTTAGGAACTTAACCGAAGTAACAGAAATTAACAAAAACAAGTAAAGTAGAAATACTATGTATGCAATCGTGGTGAGAGGTCCAAGGCGGGGTGTCTACAACCGCGGACTGGGGAAAATGTCGAGATTGACTTTGACATTTATAAGAGAGAGAGAGAGACACAACCTACTTTTATTGGGAGTTTCTATCTTACTTTGATTCAGACATGCCTTAGGGGCGGACCGAATTAATGTATGCCCAAATGTGTCTCCAAGGGCGGAGTTGCCGTGGCTTTGATGAAGAATGTAGATCCTGCTGATTTTGGGAGCGTTTGGACTCTGTTTCTGCATGATTTCTTCTTCTGACAAGGGCCGACTGAGGCACTTCTAAAATGGGAGGTGGGCGCCTCAGATGGTGGATGTGGGATGCCCGCGCTTCCCAAGTGGGTGTTGGGAGGTGCACGCTTCTGGGGAGCGAATTTCGGGGCTTGAAATTTGCTGGCCAAAAGATCCCCAACAGCTATAATATCATCCTCTGTTCGAACACTTTCTTCGAATAGCTCTTTTCTGCCATTCTTGAACATCTTTTCCTTGCTCAATTTAGCTTGTAATCCACTTTTTCCATGGCCTCCAATTCTTTCACCCTTGATACCAAGGTTATTGGTGAATATGAGAAGGATTTGTCCACTTTTGTGTACTCTTTCAAGACCCACCCCAAAAAGGCTTTTGTCAAAGACTTCGGATTCCGCATTCTCTTCACATTACGGACGTTGAAGCCGGACTGGGATTGTTGAAGGCCACTGCAGCTTTTTGGGATTGTGACAGTCACACCTTTAATTTTTTGGCAAATGAAATGGTGCCGACCGTTGATGACTTTGGTGCCATTCTTGGCATGCCGCTGGTGTAAGTACCCCAATCTGAAATTGACCTACTTAAAGGAATTCTTGGTACCATTTAGGGATAAAACCAATGGGCCAGGACCTCACTAAAATAAACCTGATATTCCAGGACTGAACTGGAATTAAACTTGGAAAAATCCAGAAGCTCGCCAAGTCGAGTCATATGGATGGTTTGGGCACATGAGGTCCCTAGCCGTACGGCTGGTTTGGACACCCTCAGCCTCTATAAATTAAACCCCTTGCTGATCATTCCAGGGGGGAGAAACAACATAAGAAGGATTACTCTGTCGAAATCACTCCAGTAGTGTGAGAGAAGAGTGAAACAAAGAGTGAAAGAGAGAAAGGAAGATTGGCTAAACCAAAATAGGTAAAGCAACCTTCTCCCCCTCCTTTCTCTTCAAAGATTGCTTATGATCACACCCAAACACTTGTTTTGCGGACTAAGTGATGATCATTTAGCATAGGAATGTTGTATCGAAACTTACAAAGTGTTTCAAACAAACTAGAATCAAAACAGTTCTGTCCAGTTTCAACAGAATGTTCTGTTTCTGCTCTGAAACTGGACTGTTCTTGACTGAACTGAAAAATCCCAAGAGACCACCTGTCCATCCGTACGGCTATATTGGGAACAGGGGGCAAAATATCTGTTTTGCCCTCTGATCCCTATTTTCTTAATAAATAGGCCCCTTTCAGTTAAGTTTTTTTCAAACAAAACCAATAACAGAAACTTTTCCGTTAAATACACACACATGCACATTTTCAAACTAACAAGGGAGACTCGGTTTTTCCGAGGCACCTTGGGTGAACCGCAAATATGTTCTTCCCAAAGTGTAACCTGACCTCCGAACTCACCTTCTCTAACC
The DNA here is from genome assembly GCA_026119855.1 of Campanula takesimana. Classification (NCBI taxonomy): domain Eukaryota; kingdom Viridiplantae; phylum Streptophyta; class Magnoliopsida; order Asterales; family Campanulaceae; genus Campanula; species Campanula takesimana. Next base: position 542,903 of record JAOWBW010000800.1, on the reverse strand, counting down.
ATTTTCATTTGTTTGGTTTAAAATTAACAAATGTGGCGACTCCGTTTCTTTTCGTTAAGAAAGTTACCCGTGTTTGGCATTTCTTCCTCGTGCGAACTTTGCTTGTTTCGCCCCGAGGGACGGGATCCTTACAGTGGAGACTCCACTGGGGAATAAAGGGGTTGCAAACTTCTCTTTAGAAGCTTTGGAGGCACTTTTGTGTGGGTCAAACTCCCGTTTCCGTTAGTTGACTTTGTGCATATTTGTGTGTGTTTGCTGTTTCTGTTTGAACTGTTTTGAGTGAATACGTTCTGGAAATGCAATGAACTGGAGCATGATGATCAGAAGTTGGAGAGACTGAGAAAAATCTCAACCCTCTTGGGCTAGCCGTACGGCAACTTTGGTAAAGGGCCAGAATGTTGCAAATTAACAATTTTGTGCAGGGCAGCAACATTCTGAATTGCCTTCTGCTTCTGCTTGTCCAGGTTCCAAATTTACAGCCTTACTTGTGCACATTACCTTTATTCTTTTGGCCAAAACTTGGTTTTTAAAACTCGGTTATGCATGATCTTTTGTCAATAAAAATGGTTTTCAAAGCCTCATTGTGCATAACCCTTTTTGTAAAGATTTCTTGAATTTTTTTTAAAAAAAAAGACTCTTCTTGTTGTGCACAACTTGCTTTGTATGAATGGTTTCAATGTAAAGATTGTTCTTTTGGCAAAATGTTTGATTCGAAAATTTTTTGGTTGTGCACAACTTGGTACATGTACAAGTTTTGGTCTTTGTTTAATCATGTTCTTTGATTCATTGTGTGTATAAATTGCCTACTTCATGCTTGTTCATACTTGTTCATATCTTGCTCATGCCATGCTCGTCATGTTGAAAAACAAAATAAAAATCTCTATTTTGACTCAAAAAGGGAATATAGAATTGACTTCACATAACGCGCACTTGGCCTTGCACATTCCAAATACCCTTTAAACCCGGGATGGATGCCAGATGCAGCTCGATTGGCACTCTTGTTCCCTTCGAGCGCGCATGGGTCCATTCCACCTCCCCTTCCGAGCCGAGTCAACCACACATGTCCGTGACACACAAATACCGTGACTTTGGTTGGTTTTTGGTCTAGGTCACGTTGCCATTATCTTTAAGCATGTGTCCAAAGTCAATTGTGGCAAGTTAATGCCCGGGTTACGACTCCTTGATGTAATGCAAGCGTGGCCTAACCCGCCTCTAACTCGTGTGTTAATGACGACCACAATTAACAAAGGTCATGTGCTAAAGATAGGGTAACACCGTGTCGTCAAGCCCTAATGAACGGGTCATGCTAATCATCCTTATGCTCATGGTCGAAGATTGAGACACCTCATTCAAAATGGGGACGTGTCAGAATATCGGTGCAGCCTTCGGAACAGTCTCGATCCCGACTGGGGCTTAATCATGATTAGGATGACCCGCACATCGGGAACCTCGCGACGCCCTAGACCCTAGGTTCATTTCTTTCGGTTGGTGGAAGCCGCTTGCCCTATAGGACCCTCTCCCGGGATAGTCCGTCCTTGGGAGTGTGCAGTACAGGTGAAAAACGAGGGGTCTATAGGCGTAGTGATGGCCTCCACTGATCCAGGACTTAGAATAGTTGCGAAAAAGAAGAGAAATCTTTTCCAACCAATTAGGAACAAAACATGTTTTGAGGGTACATGAATAATAAGCGTTAAGTCATTAAATTGTGCATTAACGTTTGATTCGTGTGACGAAACTGCCATAGAATGATCAAAAGAGTAAACAAAAAAATCTTTTTCCTAAAAAAAAAATTGTTAAATTCATCCAAAACGCATGGCTTGGGCTTCCCCCCAAAAAGGGTCAAACTCGTTTCTCTCAATGAGTCAAAATCTCATTTGTGTCAAGTCCCCGCCTTACTCAAAGAATGACTTTTCGAGATTCTTTCCATGGTGCCCTTACGGCTTGTTGGTCCTCTGCAAAAATAGGAAATGGATGCTCGAATTGGAGTCATCGAAGGAGCCGTGAACGCTATACAGCAAGTAGTGAGGCGGATGGAACACGACCAAAGTCGTCTACTAGGGGCCATCGCTAAAATAGAAGAGAGGCGAATCCCTGACCTTGAAAAGGAAACCGAAAGGATGTGGGTTCAAATGGTATACCCCTGCCTCCGAGAACTCCTGAAAGACAGGGAAAACGATTGGCAGCAAGAAAGGCAAAGCGTGAGAAATGAGATAAATTCACTCAGTCACAGCCACCAAGAGGACGTGAGGAGAATAGGGACATGTATAAATGCAACGGCGGATGTGATCCTTGACATCCGAGCATACCTCAGAGGAAGCCCCCAGAACATGCCTGTTGGGCAGGCGTCTAGCACTCCGAACACCCATACTGATCCCCGGACAGCCTTGAATCATCCAGGAAATTCACCACAACACCTAAGCAGAAAACTGCCGCCGAAGAATGATAGACTAAAGGCAGCCGTCCCCAAATCAGCTCGCAGTCAGAAGTTTGCCCCGTACCGTTATTTTCGGGAACTAGGGATTCTAAGAGCCCAGTTGTTGGACCTATTGCTCAAAGAAGGGAAGATCCAGTTGCTCGACCCTAGCGTGATCTTAACTGAGAACCCAAGTCAACAGCTCGACGACGCTCTCTTCTGCCACTACCACCAAGGGGCTGGACATTCTACCGGGGCTTGTGATGCTTTAAAAGACAAGATTCAGGAGCTCGTTGATGAAGGGATCATCACAAATCAAGGCAATGAGTGGGTGTGAAATCGGAAAAGGAAAAAGGAAAGAAGGAAGATGGTTAGGAGTGGTCTGGTCTCTTAGGTTCTAGGGAGTCTTTCAAAAGTCCGTCGTGGACAATGTTTTATTGTTACTTTCCCTAAAAAACCTGCGTGGTAAGTTTGACTAGTCATGGTCTAGTCAGTTAATAGCCGCGTCAGTCCCTTGAGTCTGTAAAAAATCGAGTTGCTCCTTGTTAATGAAGCAAGCTATTTCTCTTCTATTCTCTCTAGACTTGAGGCATTATCTTGAAAAACGCATTAACTCTCGGAATCGCTTTGATTAATGTTGTCAAGTGATTGCTATATCCCCAAAATAATGAGTTGACTCCCAAACACAATAGTCAACGACGACTCATTCAAGGATGAATGGACCCAAAATGCAAAAGAGTACGAAATGCAAACAATTAATCTTAATATGAATGAATGTTGTGATCAATTGGCATGGAGAGACCATCAAAGGCAAATCTTCCCCATACACATTCCCCATACACTCTCCCGATACAACCCCATACATCTTTCTGAGGTAAATCCCTGATACACGCCAAAGACATCCCGAGACAGTGAAAAAGTGAGGGCGTTGTTGCTCAACCACCAAGGTTTAACCGTGATCACATGCGCGCAATCATGCAAAGAGCTCCCTGGACTTTCAAAATCATCCCAAAGTGATAGGCACACCGCCAAGGGGCTACAAAGGAGCTAATCCCCGAGAAGGAGAGCTAGGGCTAGTGTTTTCCTCCTCCAAAAAAAAAACAAAAGAGAAAAAATTGAATGATGAGAAAAGAAAATGAGTGAATGGAAAGGAGGAGAGGAAACAGCAAAAAGAAAAAGCTTGCCTCAAGAAACCCATCCACACCCAAGAGGGTTCATCCCAAGAGATCCATCTTAAAAGGATCGCCGCAAAGCAAAGTGAGCAACAACGTCCTCCGAGACAGCAAAAGGAAACCAATCCCGGCAAAAGCTGCCCAAAGCCGAACTACAGCGACCTGAGCTCCTCACATCGAGGGGAACGTAGGCAACCTTCGGGTCTGGTCATAGCATGAAATGAATCCATCAAGCCTCGGTCCTCCCAAGATGACCCGGCTCTCTTCCCTTGGTCCCGTCAATGACCAATATCCCGGATAATGACTAATCCCTCCTAAACACACTTCGATCTTGCCATTGATCGAATCTGAATCTCAAATGATCACAACATTTATGCATGTTAAGGCTAATTGCTTTAATTTTGACCTAATGCTGGACACGGCTCATTCAAGCAATCATTTTGATGACATTAACTAAGACCGATTTCGAATGCCTCGGCAAGTCTTCTTTTCCCCATCTTAGGAAAGAGCCAAACACTTGAACTTCTGTCTATAGGCTTCCTTCCTCAGAAAAGGGACTCACTCCCGTAAATGCCTATGCGTGTCTATCCGTGTGAGCAAGCATGATCTGTTCTTGTCCGCGTCAGAGTCAACTAGGCCACTCCCCGGAAGAAAAGATGATGGGATATGCGGAAGAGGGAAAAATGACATGTTTGGATTGATTAGGAAAAGGAAGCCCGTGCAAAGGTAGACCGTGTCCCGGGCGAAGAGAACACGCACCCAAAAGAATAAGGTGGGACCCGAGGAGTAGTTGCCGGCAAAGGTAAAGCACTGGGGCTGGCAAGCCATAATCGTGCAATGGAAGGGCCAACGAAGAGTCATGCTTTGGGTAAAACGGTCTGAGTCAAAATAAGGTCCCCCGTCTATCAAAATTCCCTAAAAGTGTTCAGAAAGTTTGGTCAAAAAGTCAACCATGCTTGTATGATCCGTACAGCTGGTTTTTCCCTGTGAAAAAAAAAAATTTCATATCAGCAGCTTGTATCAACTGATTTCCCACAAGTGAAACTCATTTTCACTTGTTCAAAACCTGTCAGACATGTGTCAAACTCCACATAATTGAGTCCAAACACATCTCGGGAATCCCCGACGGTCCAGAAATAACCACGAAGCCCTCTCGAGGCCCAAGCTATGCATAAATGGTGAACTTACAAATAAAAGGGACAATGTTTTAAACAACCAAAGATAAAAAATTTTCATACAATGTTTTTGAATAAAACAAATCAAAAGAAAAATTGTTCAGGTTGGTGCATCCTAATCAGAATCTGGGTAAGGATCCTCCGGAGGCGAGTGAACCCTCTCCAAGGGGCGAGATGGGTACATGTTGGGGTCGAAGAAGAAGATGGACTCTGCCAAGCTCGAGTCTTCGCCCGAAGAGGATTGGCCCGGAAAGAAGGAAGGACGATCCTGGGAAGGAGGACCATGGTGTCTGATCGGCTGGGGATCCACACGCTCTAAGGCCAAATGAGCAAAAGGATCTGGGGCGAGCTCGTGAATGCCGGGGTCACGGAGCGAATCCCGAAAGACCTCTAAATCAGTTCCGCCTAAGGTATGGCGACGGACAAAGGATGGGGGAAGCTCTACGCTTGAGGCCCGTCGGAAAGACCTCTCCCCACCACTCACTGAATTTATGGCCGGCGCAAATCGTGATTCAGTCTGAGGCCCCTTAGAAGAGTGACCAACAAACCTCTTGAGCCACCTTTTGGCCCATTTCATGAGGGAAGGTTTATCCAACAGAGCCCGCGCTGCAACCTGCACAAGGAAATTAAATTACTCGGTGGAAAAGATAAGGATATGGGATGAGTGAGTGTGAGAGAAAGGAATGAAAACATACCACGCCCTCAGGAGCATCCTCAGGTGGGGCCCCCTCTCCCGCCACAGATGTGGCCACCATGTGGACCCGGCTATCTGAGTATATGTATGAGAAGTCCTGCCACATCAGAGGAACCACCCCAGAAGCCACTACCTGCGGTGATCTTAGCCTCCGGGCCACGAAACGTCTGTATGGCTCATCGGTGATAAAATGGGATGCATCCGCCCCCATGAGGTAGGGTTCGTCCCCTCGGTCTGCTACAAACATGGTGTTAGGAGGGTCGATAGGAGCCCTCTGCATGAGCCCGAGCCCGTGCTTCCAGAGCACTCTCTCCCAAGTAAAAGGCCTCCCCCCGGAACCCTACGAGCAGTCTCCTCTCCCGGGTTACCCGCAGAGCATCAGATGGGTCAATGCCTAGCCCTTGCCCCTCATACCTTGACCAAAGAAAGAGGTTGAGTTCAGCCAGCATGGCGCCCCTCAACACCGCCCGGACGTCAGCATGGCGAACGGAGACACGCCCCTTGGACCCCCTCTTTTTTCGGGCCTCTCGAGCCCAACAGACTATGGCCGGGAATGTGATGGCGGGATCAACGGTAAGCTCCCATGGATAGCCACCAAAGATATCGTAGTACCAAGCCTGAAACGAAAAGGCCGAAAATCATTAAGGCACCGAAAACCGAAAAGGTGAATGAGAAGGAGAAAACAGAAAAATGGGGGAAGGAAAGGAATGTACCTCCAAGGCGAACTGGAAGTAAGCCAAGGATTTTCTCGCTCTCCGGCTAAACTTATCAAGCTCCATGTACAGCTCGGCCAACCCAGCCTCTCCCCAAGTAATACTCCGGGCGGTCTCAGGAGTAGTCAACAATCCAAGGAGAGGGAACATGCAGGTAGTGTCGGCGTTGGAAAAAAGGGTATTGTTGAGAAGGAGCCACACATAAGCTCGCCCGAGCTGCTCCGCGGTCACCAAGCCCGCCAAATACGCTGGGATCCTGTCTCGAATGGCCTGCTCAACAGCCTGCACAGTAATTCCCAAGCCCTTGGTACGGCCTGAGAAGCCGATGAGTGCCTCGATGGCCGGGGATGAGAGCCGGTCGGTCCAGATAACAGGCCCGCCGCCAAAAGAAAGCCCGGTGATGGCAGAAAAGTCAGCTGGGGTCACCGTCACCTCCCCCCAGCTCAAATGGAAGGTGTGGGTGGTGTCCCACCAATGCTCACCCAAGGCAGTAATGAGCCCAAGACTCCTGTTAGTGCTCGCCAGCTGGCCCACAACATGAATGAAAGGGACCAGGCCGGTGCCCTCTATCTCCAATCGTCGCCTCCCACAGGAATGTCAAAAGATCCCCGAGATTTGGGATCACCACCCTGCGGGTAAACACAGCAAAGGTATGAATAACACAGATTTAAAATACCAATGCATGCGATAAATGAATGGGATGAATAAATCATGTGAATGAAAAAATGTCTTTCCCCTTTTCAAATTGTGGTAAGCATTTGAGGGCGTGTTCATGAAGAAAGGTTTTTACCTTTTTCAAATTGAGGGTGTGTCTTTATAAGGAACGTGTGAGGTTTTACTTGAAAAGGGTTTTCTCCCGCCCCTTTTGTGAACCTTAGTATACCGAATCCTTATGTAAGTGCGGTAAGTTGTCCTAGGAAATACTAGTGTGCACACAAATATGTCAAAATGGCTAGTCGCACCTAAGGTACAAGTCCTTTATGCACAAATTATGGGTAACATACTTTGACTTCGAAAAGTATAGCTAGGCATGACCCATCGAGAAAACGAACACATGCCTACAATCTTAACAATCCCAATTCCATCATAATGGTACCAATTTCACAAAATGCACCAAGAAGCACAAAATGCCCAAATTGCATAAACATGAACCCTAGGACTAGGAAATGCATGGAATTGTTCAAATTTGACATAAGATGAATAAAAGAGGGTTTAAGGACACTTACCACCCGGTCGTGGCACAAATGCACGGTGGGAGATTTGTAGAAGCCCGCTTCCAAGTTTGCGAGGTCAATATTGTAACCCGAAAAATTGCATACCATATCGAGCCTTCTATCCGCTCCCCTTGGGTAACCCCTTCTTGCCCGATCATCCATGAGCAAACCTAGAACAAATTAGGAAGAAATTTTGGGAAAATGGTGAAGATTATGCTCTCAAAATCGCCTCTCCCTCTCTGTTTTTCAGCAAATAAAGCAGACCATCCGTATGGCTGTTATTTCTGAAAAAGAAGGAGACGCCTTCTTAAGCCGTACGGCTGGTTTGGGCGAGGAAGAATCTCAGCCCACAATTTACATTCTGGCCCCCGACGCCTTGAACATGGTTCCCCCTAGGTTTTCAAAATAGAACTTAGGCCCCCTCCCTTTGGAAAATGTCTAAAATGCCCCTTTTGGCTCATGCAATTTGCTTTGAACCTAGAAAATTAATTAGGTTCCCACTGAAAATGTGTCCGGGCAGTCCATAGATGGACGTAAGACCAGCTTTGTTGAAATTGACCCAGCCATACTTTGTAAGCCCAGGTTAAGAATGTGATTTAGCCCGGCCGTACTTCGTAAGTCTAGGTTAACTGGTTAGAAATATGACAAGAAAATTGGCCGTCCCTGACGTAAGGCCAGTTAAAAATTATTTGATTGACCAAAAGAGAGTCAAGCCCCGACTTTGACTCATTGAGAGTCAAATTGAATGTCCAAGAACATTGGCCGTCCCTGACGTGAGCCCAGTTAAAAATTATTTGATTGACCAAAAGAGAGTCAAATCCCGACTTCGACCAAGTGAGTGTCAAGAAAATCCCTTCGTTTGACCAAAGGAGAGTCAAATTGAATGTCCAAGAAAATTGGCCGTCCCTGGCGTAAGCCCAATTAAAAATTATTTGATTGACCAAAAGAGAGTCAAGCCCCGACTTTGACTCATTGAGAGTCAAGTTGAATGTCCAAGAAAATTGGCCGTCCCTGACATAAGCCCAGCAAAGATGAGTATTAGGTCCCCCGAGCGACCGTTGTGAGATAAAATTAGGTCCCCCGAGCGACCATTGTGAGATGAAGATTAGGTCCCCCGAGCGACCGTCTTGAAAAAAGTATTAGGTCCCCCGAGCGACCATTGTGAGATGAAGATTAGGTCCCCCGAGCGATCATTGTGAGGTGAAGATTAGGTCCCCCGAGCGACCATCTTGAAAAAAGAATTAGGTCCCCCGAGCGACCGTTGTGAGATAAAAATTAGGTCCCACGAGCGACCGTTGTGAGATAAAATTAGGTCCCCCGAGCGACCATTGTGAGATGAAGATTAGGTCCCCCGAGCGACCGTCTTGAAAAAAGTATTAGGTCCCCCGAGCGACCATTGTGAGATGAAGATTAGGTCCCCCGAGCGACCGTCTTGAAAAAAGTATTAGGTCCCCCGAGAGACTATTGTGAGATGAAGATTAGGTCCCCCGAGCGACCATCTTGAGATAAGAGTTAGGTCCCCCGAGCGACCGTTGTAAGACAAAAATTAGGTCCCCCGAGCGACCGTTGTGAGATGAAAATTAGGTCCCCCGAGCGACCGTTTTGAAATTAGAATTAGGTCCCCCCGAGTGGCCCCATGTGAAGCAAAATCTAGGTCGCCCGGATGGCCCATCTTGAGTAAAAACTTAGAATGAGAAGGGCGGTCCTTGACGTAAGCCCATGTTGACCTTCGCCTCTGACCAAATGAGTGTCATGCCCGAGTCCCTGTCTCTGAACAAATGAGTGTCACGCCCAAACCTTGCCTCTGACCGAATGAGTGTCACGCCTGAATCCTTGCCTCTGACCAAATGAGTGTCACGCCCGAACCTTGCCTCTGACCGAATGATTGTCATGCCCGAATCCTTGCCTCTGACCAGATGAGTGTCACGCCCGAGTCCTTGCCTCTGAACAGATGAGTGTCACACCCGAGTCCTTGCCTCTGACCGAATGAGTATCAAGCCCGAACCTTTGCCTCTGACCAGATGAGTGTCACGCCCGAACCTTCGCCTCTGACCAAATGAGTGTCATGCCCAAACTTTTTCCTCTGACCAGATGAGTGTCTGTAGATACCCCGGGGAGCCACGGCTTGGCTAGAGCGCGTGAATGATCCTAGGATGTCTAACTTGTTTTAGAGTCGCCACCTATGTTTTGAGGAACATAAGAAAAACCTATTGATTATAGCCTAAGTTTGATTACGAAAACAGAGATTCTTTGTTTTGAGGTTCGGGGGTTAGATTACGAGATGGGAAGTACCGAAACACCCATCTCGCCCAACTAAAGTTGGTCTTGCTTGATCAAAATCTACATGAATGATAACGTTCTTCTTCTTCTTCTTTAAGTCATAAAAGGGGGGTTTTAAAATAGAGTTTGGAATGTAGGAGATAACTCCTTAACCAACCTCAATGAGATGAGGTGATCATTAGAGTCATGTCCCAAAATGATTTGGGTGATTGCACATTTGATTAGAGTAAAAGAGAGAGAGGAGATGAAGTAGAAAAGAAAGGAAAAGATGGACTTTTACCTATAATTTGAAGACCTTCAAATATTGCTTGATGAAATCCTTGGAGAACTTTTAGAAAGTGGTTTTGGTATAGTTTTTGTAAGTTCAATTTTCGGTCCTTGAAAATGGAGGTAAAGGGAGGTTTTTATAGGTGAAAGAGAGGTGTTTTTGGTGCCAAAACTCAGTCACCAAGAAACCTTCCCGGGCAAAATCCTGTAAATTGAGCAAGGGAGAGAATCCTGGCCAGAAATCTATAACTGACGCCCAGAGGCTCGCGCTTCCTGCTTTGGGGGCTGGAGGCGCGCGCGCCTGGCTCCTCCTGTCGGAGGCGCGCGACTTAGAGAAGGCAATTTTGACAGAATGGACTAGAAAGTCAGCCCTGTCATTCAGTTTAGCCCCTGGACTTAACGAAGTCAGTCAAGAACTTAACGAAAGTGACAGAAACTAACGAGAGACACATAAAATGGGGAGAAACACAAGATCAAATGTGCAATCGGGGTGAGCGGTCCAAGACGGGGTGTCTACAGAGCCCCTCGGCGACGTGGATTGCAAAGCAAAATGCGTCGACGAAAGTTAAAAACACCCGCCGAGGACATCACCAAGAAAAAGCAAAGACTCGATGAAAGCAGGAATTTGAAATTGCGAGAGATAGTGGTGCTCTCCCTGTGTGAGCGGCTTTTTGATAGAGGGGGTGGCATGATCAGTTAGGTGAACCTGCCGGCTGAATATGTTGAATGAGGCCGTTAGTGAACCTTTGAGGAGGCCGTTAGTGAACCCTTGAGGACGAATCCGTTAGTGAAATCTGTTGATGAGGCCGTTAGTGAACCTTTGGAGAGGCCGTTAGTGAACCTTTAAAGAGGCCGTTAGTGAACCTTTGAGGACGAATCTGTTAGTGAAATTCGTTGGTGAGGCCGTTGGTGAACCTTTGAATGAGGCCGTTAGTGAACCTTTGGAGAGGCCGTTAGTGAACCTTTGAAAGGCCGTTAGTGAACCTTCGAAGAGGCCGTTAGTGAACCTTTGTTGACGAATCCGTTAGTGAAATCCGTTGATGAGGCCGTTAATGAACCTTCGAGGCCGTTAGTGAACCTTTGTTGACGAATCCGTTAGTGAAATCCGTTGATGAGGCCGTTAGTGAACCTTTGTTGTCGGATCCGTTAGTGAAATCCGTTGATGAGGCCGTTAGTGAACCTTCGAGGCCGTTAGTGAACCTTTGTTGTCGAATCCGTTAGTGAAATCCGTTGATGAGGCCGTTAGTGAACCTTCGAGGCCGTTAGTGAACCTTTGTTGACGAATCCGTTAGTGAAATCCGTTGATGAGGCCGTTAGTGAACCTTTGAAGATGAACCCGTTAGTGAAATCCGTTGATGAAGTATTGCTTTGGAGTCTCGTGCCCCTTGGAGTCACACTTGTCTTTTTTTTTTTTTTGAATTGTGGGGTGCGGGCACCGTTGACCGTGACCAGAAAATGTTCCTGCTGGGGATGAAATGTTGAGATTGACCCTTGAGAGGGGTATGGTACCCGTGGCAGAACTTAGGGAGTTTGGAATCCGTGGGAAAACCTCGATACGGTGCATGGTTTCTTGCATGGGAGACTGCTTCTGAACCTGCCTGATGATGGGAAGAGCGCGCGTCCGGGCCTCGTTGTGGGACGCGCGCGCCTCGGATGAGTATGTCGGGAGGCGCGCGCCTGGCGCATAAGTTCAGCATATTTAAACAGGCTGTTCGCTGTTTTCGGCCAGTTTTCAAAAATTTGAAGAGCCCTCCAAATTCCAAGCCCAATTTTCGTAGATAAATCACCCCAAAACACTTTCTTGCCGCTCTAGGATCAATTCCGTCAAAGAAACGATGTCGGATCGTCAGCAATCACCTCCGTTTGAGATGCCACAGGGTGAGGAGCCCGAAATTGGGGTTGAAGCTATGGACCCGAGCTTGCTTACTTTCCGGCCTCATACACACATTTCTCACTTCGTGACTTCGGGTTTGGTAAGAATGCCTCACCTTTCTTGTCGATTTCGGGTTTCATGAAGTTCTGTTTTCTTTACCCGAAATATTGTTGCAGCAGCTTTATTGATCATTCTTTGCATGTTGTTTGTTGTTGCTGATTTGTTGTAAGAAACATGTTGGGGCGCCCATTTTCATGTTCACATACTTGCTTGTATATTGTTCTGCCATTGAAATCTCTGTGTTGAGTTCACCCGTTTTTTTAGCAGTCATGGTGATGAAACTTTTGCTGTTCCTTCTTTCCTTTCAGGAGTGGACCCGTCTGACAGAGATTCGCGGTGGGGCTCATGGGCCCATCTCTATATGGAAGAGGTTGCCTGAGAATGTTCGGGCCCGAGTCACAGGGACTCATTTTGGTCTTTTTGTCACTAGCCTCCTAGCTTTGAAGAACGACCCTGATGTGGTCCAGGCATTGAGGGAAAGGTGGTGGGACACCACCCATACCTTCCACTTACCCATGGGCGAGGTGACTACGACGCCTACTGATTTCACAGCTTTGACAGGCTTGCCGTTCATGGGGATGCCTGTCCCTTTTGGTTTGAGAGGGGCTGTTCGGACTCCGGACGAGTTACTGGCTTTGGTTGACTGCCGGTTCGAGGTTAAGAATTCTCGAGTGACATGGGGGCGAATCTGGGCTTATTTTAGCATCTTGATGGCTGAGGCTCGAGGTGTTACTGCTGATCGGGTTGATGCCGTGGCCCGTTGCTTCATTTGGTACTTGTTATCCCATACTCTGTTTGCCAATGGGGGATCTTCGGCCTCTTTGGCTCTGCTTGACTTGTTAGTGGACTTGGACCAGATCGGCCAGTATAATTGGGGCGCAGCGGGCTTAGTTTCTTGTTACCACGGTATGGATTTAACCAGCCGCTCAACCACCAGCTCTGTTACGGGCTTCAGCTTGCTGTGGGAGGTATACCACTTACTGTCCCTTTTATATTCTCCTTGCTTTGGTCATAACTTCCTTTTCCGTTGACAGTCATTAACTTTGTTTCTGCCTCCTGTCTACAGCTTTGGGCTTTTGCTATCCTGAATCTGAGGGATTTCAAGATTGCCAAGGAAGGCCAGCCCCAGTATCCGAACTGCGCACGGTGGGCGTATAAGGAGAGGAATGTGAAAACTGGCACGAACCCCATTAGTCTTACTTCGGCCCGACGGCACTTGGACACCTTGAGGCCTAAGTCTGTTGCCTTCTCTTTGTATCCGTGGAGATCAGTTCAGCACTGGTTTGAGCACACTTTTATTCCTACCCGTTCTCGGCTTTTGATGAGTTCGGGTGAGTGCATGGCTCTGTACTTGGGGGACAGAGTGTTCTGGCAGCATGGTACCCAGGTGACAGACTTTTACACCCCCCTCGTCCTGCAGTTCCAGACGTTCCTCCTTTCTACCCTCGTAACTGGAGGTCACTTTCAGAGCCTGATCGCACGGCATATATGGTAGGGGTTGATGCCGTCCCTTATATTCACTTGGACTAGGATTATGGCCTCTTTAGGGAGAACAACTTGATGCAAGGCTTCGTGTTTGCTGATCCGAGGAGATCACAGGCTGCTCCTTCGACCTCCGCTCGGTTTTATACTACCGGTGCCGGGTATTGTTTTGATCCTCCTTTGCCTCCTCCCTATTACACTTATTCCAACTTCGGGGTTTTTGAGGAGCAGAGGGAGATTGTTCCCGAGGATATGTCACCGGAGAGAGAACCTCCCGCTCAGGCTGCCGTGGTATGTTTTCTGACCATCTTTGCATTTCTCAGTTCCGGTCTTGTTTTTCTGTCCTTTGTATTGATGTAATTTCCTTTTCCTGTTCTTTATTGCAACAGGTGCCCGTAGCTGCTTATAGGCATTTGGGTAGGCAGAACAAAGGAATGAGGCGGAGGCTCCGCCAGCTGGAGGAGAGGGTGCTGGAGCTGTGCAGGGATATTGCTGCCATGACTAGAGATGCTGCTGGTGCTGTCTCTGGTTTTGCGAGAGGAGCTGCCCGAGGTACTCGGGGCATGGGACGAGGCTGCAGGGATGCTGCACTGGACATTGATGAGGCTGTCTCTTCGGCGAGGCAGTCGTTGAGCAGGAGTCTGAGCCACGGAGGTAGCCATAGTAGAAGTCTGAGCCGAGAGGGTAGCTAGAGCCGGGGTGGTGCTAGTTCGTCGGGGAGAGCTGCCAAGAGGACCCGTCCTGATGTTGTGGTTGAGACATCTGAGTCTGAGGAGGATGATGATGATGATGATGGTGAGGATGATGATGATGATGAGGAGACCGAGAGCGGTAGCAGGGGGTGAGCACAGTGTTGGTGATGACGTGCCCGAGCTGTTGTGGCTGAGAGGATGAGGGATTGAAAACATTTTTATTTTTTTTTTGCCTGTAATAACATTTAACATGTATTTACAATCCTAGTTATCTTACTACTCATTTTATGTTCTATTAGCGACTCGATCTTAGATGTCGACTCTTTACAAACAAATGTGTGCTCAAAGGATGCTTGTTGTTGATGCTTGAACTCCTTTTTGTTGCTGGGATCTCACTTTGCTGCAGGTTGGATATGTTGAAGTGCTTGGGTTCTGTTCTGAACTGACAAGGGCTGTTTCTGTCTGAACTGCTGTCAAAGGCGCGCGCGTCGGGCTTTGCTTGTGGGAGGCGCGTACGTTGTGCAGCCTTGGTCGGAGGCGCGCGCTTCTGGCCTGCTGAATTACAGCCCCTTTCTTTTTCTGATCAGAATGTTCCAACAGCTATAAATTTGAACCATTTTTGACCAGAATGGTCACACAGCATTCTTTTGCAAACACTTTCTCCTCCTAAACCACAAAATTCTTGTCATAATGGCCCCAATGACTTTCTCCTTTGAAGTTAAAGTTTCCGTCCCCGAGGGTGAGAAGTCCATTCCAGTGGTGAATGCCGTTCCAGTTGTAGGGTCCGTCCCGATGGTGGAGAAGCGTCCGAGCGTTTTTGACCGTTTGGAAAGGCCCAATGACGATGTTGTTGACCACGTGAGACCGGTGGTTCATGTGCGGGACTATAGACCCCATCATTTTCCCAAGAAGAAGAAAGTTAAGGGAAATTCCTCCTATGTGTGGAAGCATCCCATGGTTGTCCCCGCTAAGGCTCCGCTTGAT
Source organism: Campanula takesimana (assembly GCA_026119855.1). Lineage (NCBI taxonomy): Eukaryota > Viridiplantae > Streptophyta > Magnoliopsida > Asterales > Campanulaceae > Campanula > Campanula takesimana. Next base: position 527,884 of record JAOWBW010000800.1, on the reverse strand, counting down.
AAGGGCAAAGGGAAAGCCGTTGATGAAGCTCCATCCCGTCCTAGCGTTTTCTCCCGTCTTGGCGGTCCCAAGAATGTTCCGTCCCCATCCAAGAAGACTAAAGGACATAACAAGAAGCAATAGGTTCCCAAACCTAAGAAAGATTAGATTTTTCTTTGTACCCCAAGAGATTGCAATTAGACCACTTTGTTTTAGGGTTTAATGTTTTGATGTCTTTTGTTGCTCAATAAATCCATTGTAATGGCTTGAATAATTCATTGAATGAATAAGAATTGCATTTTGTTATTTGAAGTGAATTGGGTATTTTTGATATGTTTTAGACCGCACCCGAAGGTTGCCTACGTTCCTCCAGTTGGGAGGCTCAGGTCTTCGTAGTTCAAACAAACAAAGACCATTTCTTTCTTTTTTTTTTTTTTTTTTTTTTTTTTTTTGTGTGCACCCTGTTTTTTGCCTAGACCGCCCTTTCGGGTTTTCAATCTAGCGGGCTTCTTTTTTTCACGTGCTCTAATTTTTGCCTAGGCCGCCCTTGCGGGTTTTCAACCTAGCGAGCGAATTTTTTTTTTTTTTTTTTTTTTTTATGGTCTTTGTTTATTAAGCGTAGAACCTCTTGAGCTTGTCGAGGTTGACCTCCTTTGGCCGCTGGTCACCATCTAAATCTACGAGCCGGACTGCACCACCGCTTAGTATCTTTTTGACTACGTACGGACCGATCCATCGGGGTCTCCATTTCCCCAGGGGATTCATGGCGTTAGGAGGATGTTGTCTTAAGACCAAATCTCCCACATTGATGTTTCGAGGCTTCACTTTTTTGTTGAAAGCTCTTTCCATCCTTTGCTGATATGCCCTCGTGAGTTCGAGTGCTCTTAACCTTTTCTCGTCGACTAAGGCTAGCTGTTCGTATCGACTTTGCATCCAGTTGACCTCGTTGACTTGATTCTCGAGGAGGACCCGTAAAGATGGGACTTCAAGTTCGATAGGGAGTACGGCTTCAGAACCATAGACTAATGCATAAGGAGTTTCTCCTGTTGCGGACCGTATTGATGTGCGGTAGCCCCACAATGCTAATGGTAGCTTCTCGGGCCAATCCCTTCTTATTGAGGCCATTTTCTTGACGATGGTCTCGATGGTTTTATTTGCTTCTTCAACCGCGCCATTTGCTTGGGGACGGTAAGGAGATGACTTGTGCTTGCTGATCTTGTATTCTACCAAAAGTGCATCCATTTCCTTCTCAAAGTGAGAGCCGTTGTCGGAAATGATTTCATGAGGCACGCCGTATCGGCACATGATATTAATCTTTACAAATTCGGCCACTTTTTTGGCGTTGAGGGTCCGATAGGCTTGTGCTTCGACCCACTTTGTGAAGTAGTCGACTGCCACTAGGACGAATGACTGCCCATTGCTCCCGGCAGGATGAACTTTATCGATGATGTCTATCCCCCAACAAGAGAAAGGACAAGGTGTGACCATGTTGTAAAGTTGTGAGGGGGGAGCATGTTGCAGATTAGCGTGGAATTGGCACTTGGCACACCTTTTGACTTTCTCGATACAGTCTCGTTCCATAGTGCTCCAATAGTAACCAATGCGAAGTATCTTCTTGACTAGCATAAACCCATTCATGTGGGGTCCACATTCTCCTTCGTGCACTTCACACATTATCTCTTGAGCTTCGGCCTCATTGGCGCATAAGAGATTGATCCCGTCGTGGTGCCTTTTATAGACTCGGTCCCCAATCAGTACGTACCGAGAGGCTAACCTTTGCAGAGCTGCTTGAGACTTCTTATTGCTATTCTCGGGATAAGTGCCATCTTTGAGGAAGTTCATGATGTCCGAATACCAAGGGGAGTTTGTTTGTACCTCGTTGATCTCGATACTCATGCAATATGCCGGACTGTTCCTTCGGGCAATTTTGAAAGGCTTTACCATTTTCCCTTTGGGCATTTCGACTAATGAAGCTATGGTGGCCAATGCATCGGCGAAGCGATTTTTATCCCTTGGCAGGTAGTTGAAAGTGATCTCTTGGAATTGTTCAACCAATTCTTCAAGGTGTTGACCATACTGCTGGAGAGTTGGGTCTTGGGTTTGCCATTTACCCGATTGCTGATTGATAAGGAGCAAAGAGTCGCTGAATACTTCTAATTCCGTGATGTTTCTTTCGAGAGCTGCTTCGAGCCCTGCTATGCATGCTTCGTACTCGGCAATGTTGTTGGTAGCTTCGAATTCCAGACGGATGGCAATGGGAGTGTAGATGTCTTTTGGATCGACAAGCAATATTCCTATACCAAAACCGTGTTTGTTGGCGGCGCCATCGAAAAAAAGTTGCCACTTATTTTCCTCGGTTGCAATACAAATTAAATGCTCGTCGGGGAACTGTACATCTTCCCCCTTCACTTCGTCACACGGGAATTCGGCAAGATGGTCACTGAACACTTTCTCCCTGACGGATTTTAGTGTGACGTAAGTGATATCATAGCCGGCGAGCATGAAGTACCATTTGGCTATTCTTGTTGACATGAAAGGCTTCTCGAAGATGTAGCAGAGTGGGTCCACCTTTGCTACTAGCTTGATCGGAAAAGCTTCCATATAGTGTTTGAGCTTTTGAGTGACCCAAACCAATGCTGCACATGACTTCTCTAAGACAGAGTAGTTCTTTTCGCCTCCTTGGAATCGGCGACTGACAAAATAAATGGCGTTCTCCTTTGTGGACTCTCGTTTCTCTTGTGCTAACATAGCCCCTAGGGCTTCATCATTGACAGTGAGATAGAGCAACAGAGGTTTCTCCTTGTGCGGCGGAACTAGAACAGGAGGGCACATCAAGTAATGCTTCACTTGGTCGAAGGCTTCTTGGCACGCGTCGGTCCATTCTAGAGCCACATTCTTCTTGAGTAGCTTAAAGATTGGCTCGCACATGGAAGTGAGTTGGTGCACAAACCGACTGATGTACTGCAGTCTGCCCATGAAACCTTTGATCTCTTTCTGCGTCTTTGGAGGAGGCATGTCAATGATTGCCTTGATTTTGGAGGGGTCTACTTCAATTCCCCTTTCAGTGACCATATAACCAAGGACTTTGCCTCGAATAACCCCGAATGTGCACTTTGCAGGGTTGAGCCTCATCTTGTGTTGACGAATCCTTTCGAAGAACTTGCGGAGATCGATTAAATGTTGACCATCGGTCCCTTTGGAGTGAATGTTCATGTCTTCCACATAGACTTCGATTTCTTTGTGAATCATATCGTGGAACAAGTCTGTCACGGCTCTTTGGTAGGAAGCCCCAGCGTTTCTTAATCCAAATGGCATGACTGTGTAGCAAAAGGTACCCCACGGTATTGTGAAGGCTGTTTTATGTTGATCTTCTTCGGCCATGAGAATCTGATTGTACCCAGCGAATCCATCCACGAATGAGCGAACGTCGTAGGCAGCAGTGGAGTCGACCAGCATGTCGATGTTAGGGAGTGGAAAATCATCTTTTGGGGAAGCTTTGTTCAAATCCCGGAAGTCCACACAAACTCGAACCTTGCCATTTGCCTTTCTGACTGTCACGATGTTGGCTAACCAAGTCGGATACTCGATAACCTTGATGAAACCCACACTGAGGAGCTTCTCAATCTCTTCTTTGACGTGCAGAGACCATTCTGTCTTGATCTTTCTGAGCTTCTGCTTTACTGGCCTGGCATCTTCTCTGATCGGAATTCTGTGCTCCGCTACCTTTCTGTCCAAACCCAGCATGTCTTTGTATGACCATGCGAACACATCCAAAAACTCCCGTAGTAGTGCAGTCAATCTGTCTCTGTCGTCCCCCTTGAAGAAGCTTCCGATCTTAGTCTCTCTTGGTTCTTCTTTGGTACCCAGATTAACAACATGCAATTCTTCGACAGCCTTTCGACCATTTTCACCACGACTAGGGACTTCTTGAGCAAGTTCATTTAAGTATGTTGTGTTTTCGTGGTCTATTTCATTATAATTTGAATCGTTATTAACTTGTTCATTATTAGTTAATTCATCATTTATGATGTTTGCAATCTCAGGGTACTCAGAAATATCAAATTTTTCATTAGCAAAGAAAGGAAACACACGCTCGGCTATGGCCTCCAAATCCTCTTGGGTGAGGGTATTAGAGACACTCTCGGATTCGAAAGTAAGTGTGAGCCGCTCTTCCTTTGTTGCTGTGCGGGGTATGCAACCCATTTCTTGGACGGATCTCACTGATAGTCTCGTTCATGATGACGGTGTCATGGATGGCGTTGAATTGGTATTCACTCATTATGGCAAGCTCTTCGAACATGGAGGCTAAATCTGTTAGTTCTTCCCCCACGGTGATTTCTGTCTCGGATTCGATAGTCACCTTCCTTCCCCACCATTCACGGGGCGCCATGGGAGTTGGTTCCCTTTCGGATTTCTGGATCTCACAATCGGAGAAGATTTCGAGGCCAGGCTTTTTGACACCCTTATTGTTAACCCAGGGCTCGGGAAAGATCATGTACGGAACGTCTTCCTCTTGGCGGACAAAATAGCCATTCAACGTCTTGCGGTAAGGCCTTAGATTAGGGACCTCATAACGACGGCCTTCTTTATGAGCTCGGGCCTTTTCGTTCTTGATTGCTTGCTCTTGTTTCAAGTCTTCTTTTGAAGGCTCGTACCCCAAACCGAAGGTGTCTTTGACGAATGGGACTTGCACAGGATGTAGGATTCCTTGTTGATATTTCCCTAGGCCTAAACCAGGGAAGTAGTCCATATTCCTCATCATGCGGAGGACTTTATGGTTGCTGGGGATCCATGATCCGTTTCCCCCTTCTTTGTCAATGGCGTTGATTGAGACGCCGGAGAGAGTGGAGTCTGGTAAACCATGCTGAACTTGGTGGACGGGCTCACCTTTTCTGTGGATAGTGACGTTTTCAGCCATGACGGTCACTATTTCATCACCATTTCGGATCTTGACACATTGGTGGAGAGTTGACGGTACGGCATTAGCACTTTGAATCCATGGTCGACCCAAGAGTAAGTTGAACGAGGCCGGGATATCAAGCACTTGGAATGGAACGGACATGACCATACTCCCAAACTCAATGTCTATTTCAATCATACCCATGACTGTACGGGCGGTGCTGTCATAACCTCGGATTACTTGAGTAGAAGGCTTCAAATCGGAATCCTTAAGCCCCAGTATGCCCATGATTCTGCCAGGCATGAGATTGAGTGCGGAACCACCGTCCACTAAGACTCTTGAGACGGGCCTCCCCCTTGCTCGTGCCTTGAGGTAAATAGTTTCATTGTGGTCGGAACCAAATGGTGGAAGGTCCATATCGGAAAAGGTGATGACATTGCCAAAATGAATGTGACCAATCATTGCCGTGAGGTCCTCGGGAGTAGTATCGGGAGAAACTGATGTATCATCGAGATTGCGGATGACAAGATCTTTGTGTTTCTTTGAGGATGCAATGAGGTCCCAAATAGAGATGTTGGCTTGAGTTTTCTTGAGTTGGACAAGTAGAGGATCTTCGGGAGTGTCGCGAGCTTGCGGCCTTTGAGAAGAGGAGCTCGGTGCGGAAGTGGAAGGGTTGCTTGCTATGACTCGACCGGATCGAGTTAGCATGTTGACGTTCCCATCTTGCTTCTTTTTCCTATTCTCTAGTACTTCCCTCATTACCTCATCGTAAGTCACTACATAACAAGAATTTCCAAGTTTATTCATAACATTGGGGCCCTCATTCACAATTGGGATTGAATGGGTGGTCCCCTCGAGTTCTCCTATCTCTATTACATTGACATGTTCGTCATTAGTCACTACGAATTCTTTCTTATCTATGAGATCTTGAATGACATTGCGGAGAACGAAGCAATCCTCGGTGGTGTGGCCACTATATTGGTGGTAGCCACAATATTTGTGGTGAGCATGATTGGGGTGGACCGTTTTGGGTTGGTACCCTTGCACGGGAGTGACTTGACCCTTTGCCTTGAGGACTTCGAGCACTTCGGTTTGAGTCATGCCTTGGAGAGGCGTGTAGACACGGTCATTTCGAGACTTCTTCCCTTGTGGTGGAGGTACCTTTTTGTAATTCCCCTTGTCAATAGTGACGGCGTTGACCGAGGCCTCTTTTGTGGAGTTGGAAGCGGCCTTGTAGCGGTAGCTAGGAGTGGTCTTCTTAATCTCCTTGAGCAAGTCATCCATGCGTACCCCCGCCTCATACATTTGGGAGAAGTCGGAGTAGCAAGCCCCACTTAGGTGGGTGCGGAGATCAATCTTGAGACACTTGAGAAATATGTTCATTTGCTCTTTTGTGTTCGGCCTCTCAACAATTTCAGAGAGTTTGTCATTCCATCTCCTTGTGAAGTCGATGAAGGACTCGTTGTCTCTTTGAGTAGTGTTCTCTAGATCTTTCCTTGTGGGCCGGTGAGTGGTGTTGCCTTGGTATTGTGACTTGAAGGCAAGCATGGCGGAGTCCCAATCAAGACGGACAGTGAGCGGGAGAGTAGCATACCAATCTTTTGCCGCCCCCTCGAGAGTGAGAGGAAAGCATTGAGCCATCACCTTGGGGGAGACCTTCTTCGGAACCATTGCCCAAATATAAGTCTCAATGTGAGCCATAGGACAAGAGTTTCCCTTGAATTTGCTTATGTCGGGCATCTTGAACTTATCGGGAAGAGCGGCCATTGTACTCATGAGGATGGGTGATTGATAAAGGCTTGTGTCGGAGCCTTTCCCCATGTTGAGCCCATTGAATTTTTGGTCGATGTAGGCCATGATAGAATCCACCATTTTGGGCTCATTGTTCTCGGAACGGGTGTTGACATACGGACTTTTGAACAAACCCTCGGTCCATTCGGATTCATCATCATTGTTCTTGTTCTTTCCCTTGGCAAGGTTAGTGAGCTTTTCTTTCATTAGCTCCATCTCGGCCTCGTGGGCCTCCCTTTGGCTGTCGAGGTGGGATTGTGTGAATACGTGTGTTTGAATTTGAGAATATTCATAGTAACATTAAAATTATGAGAGTCGCCACGCCGTTTTAGTTATAGCCAAAACATTGAGAAAAAGCATGTTTAATGGGTTCGGGAGTCAAATTACAACAAGAGAAGAATATTGAACGTTATCACTCCTATTGCCCGAATTGATCGGTCTTTCTATCATGATGCGGTGTATGTAGTGTGTTAGTGGTTGAGACCGGATCCGAAGATTGCCTACGTTCCTCTCAATGTGAGAAGCTCAGGTCAGCGTAGTTCGAGAAGAATTTAGCATAGGCAGAAGAATCGGGATCATGCATAATGAGGGGGGAATTACCTAAAGATTAGGGTTTAGAAATAGTTCCTAGATCATCCTTGGGTTGATGAACCCTCGATCATCATCGGCTATGAAATAACATGTAATTATGAAGATCACAACCCTAAATATAGCATAAATAAGGTTTTAATCTATGAACACGATGAACATATGAAGAACATATTATGAACATATGAATAAAACATGCAAAGCATATGAAGAAACTATGAATAAACATGCAAGAACATGAATATTAAAAATCTACATTAGAAATAATGCAAGAACGTGAAGAAATAAGTTAGAAAACTTACCTATGTTGGCAAGAAATAAACCTTGATCTTCTTGGAGGTTTGAATGCTAATTAGAGAGCAAAATTGTGTTTAAGAACTCTCAAATTCGGATCCCCAAAACCAATGGAATGGAGTGGTTTATATAGTAAACTGATGGGAGGATCTGATGGTCCAGATCATCCGGCGCGAGGTTGGCCGCCTGGCCATTGTTGATGCCGGTTACAATAGTGGCCGCGTGGCCAAGATCAACGCGGAGCAATGTTGGCCGCGTGGCCAAGGCTGCCGGCTGACTTGATTCCTAAGCTAAGGTTTCTGCATGGTTTTAAGGAAACCATTTATTTACCTAATTTGATAGATTTTGCCATAAATGAGATATTTTGGGAATCCGGGACAAGTCTTTGTAAGGTTTCTAATTCCTATAAAGTCCTTGTATATTTGGGAAAGTCCTAATAAACTCATTTTCAGGTCGGGTACTAACAGTAGCCCCTCGGCGACGCTTCTTGCAAGGCAATGTGGGGTCGACGATAAAAGAAGGATCCGTCTGAAACATGAGTTTCAAAACAGATGAAAGGTAAGGGAACGGCTGGACCTTGGCAGGCGACCTACGTATCCACGGGGGAATCAAGCCAAACGTAGTTCAAATTTGATGGGAAATTGGGAATGAATGTCCTCTGATGGGGAACAACATCTTCTGCTGGGGAAAGTGCACCTGCTGGGGATGAGAGATGACCGCATCGGTCGGGTGGCTGAACCTTTTCAGGTTTCCTACGTATCCTCCGAGGAATCAAGCCGGTCGTAGTTCAGAACTCTACTGGGGATAAAACGAGATATCGGACTCCTGCTAGGGATAATAAACCTACGGGCACTATCCTGTATGAAGAACGAATCATTCGTAAGCAATAGAGTTATTTGGAAAAATAAGGACTACGCTGTCGCAATCAGGATCGCCAGGGTTCCTTCCGATCGCGCTAAAGTAATAGATGTCGGATCTCTCGCGAACAGAAAACGCCGAGGTTTCTGCCAACCGCGATCAATCTAGGATGCGTATGTCATAGAGGCGCCGAAGTCTCTACGATCATGCAAATCCTAATAAATGCTGGATCTCTCGCAAATAGAAACGCCGAGGCTTCTGCCAATTATGATTGATCTAGGATGGTATGTCATAGAGGCGCCGAAGTCTCTACAACCATACGAATCCTAAAATAGATGCTGGATCGCTCGCAAATAGAAATGCCGAGGCTTCTGCCAATTACGATTGATCTAGGATGGTATGTCATAGAGGCACCGAAGTCTCTACAACCATATGAATCCTAAAATAGATGCTGGATCGCTCGCAAATAGAAACGCCGAGGCTTCTGCCAATTACGATTGATCTAGGATGGTATGTCATAGAGGCGCCGAAGTCTCTACAACCATACGAATCCTAAAATAGATGCTGGATCGCTCGCAAATAGAAACGCCGAGGCTTCTGCCAATTACGATTGATCTAGGATGGTATGTCATAGAGGCGCCGAAGTCTCTACAACCATACGAATCCTAAGCAAATATTGGGGAAAGAAGGTAAGGGTGACAATGGTGCGAGACATATAGACGGCGGGGTCTACATAATCCCAAGATGGTAAAATGGTAATAGCCGGAGCTTATGCGATATCAAGATAGACGGGCCTCTGTCAATCACAATTCATAAAATAACAAGTGGTGGATATTACGCAATATAGAGGTAGACGGGCCTCTGCAAATTGCAACAGAACGTACGCGAAGTAGAGACAACTCTCGGTCATCGCGATAATATAACGAAGCAATAACAAATGTACGTGCAGTAGGGATAACTCCCGGTCACCACGATAGTTTTTAAAGAGACGAAACAGTCGTGCAGTAGGGATAACTCCCGGTCACCACGATAGTTTTTAAAGAGATGAAACATTCGTGCAGTAGGGATAACTCCCGGTCACCACGATAGTTTTTAAAGAGATGAAACACTCGTGCAGTAGGGATAACTCCCGGTCACCACGATAGTTTTTAAAGAGATGAAACACTCGTGCAGTAGGGATAACTCCCGGTCACCACAATAGTTTTTAAAGAGATGAAACATTCGTGCAGTAGGGATAACTCCCGGTCACCACGATAGTTTTTAAAGAGATGAAACATTCGTGCAGTAGGGATAACTCCCGGTCACCACGATAGTTTTTAAAGAGATGAAACATTCGTGCAGTAGGGATAACTCCCGGTCACCACGATAGTTTTTAAAGAGATGAAACATTCGTGCAGTAGGGATAACTCCCGGTCACCACGATAGTTTTTAAACAAAGGATAATTTAGAGATTTTTTAGGCTTTTTTTTTTTTTTTTTTAAAACCAAATGATGTTCTAAAGGACAATAGACCCTTGCAGAGTCATAAAGCTGGCGAACTTATCATGAGTCGCGAAGATGACGGATTGTTATGAAGTTGCAAAAAGGATGAACTCTCATGGAATCACAAAGGTGATAGACTCTTGGGGAGTCACAAAGGTGAGGGACTCTCGGGGAGTCACAAAGGAGATGGACTCTTGGGGATTTGCTAAGGTAAAGGACTCTTTGGTGAGCAAAGGACGACCACGGAAAGCGTAATGTTTCGGGATCCGCTTACCCTAAATTAGGAGGAATACCTAATATGAGGCTACGAACCATTAAGATGAAGGTATTAGGTAAGGGACATTTTGTTTGGTTGCTTAGGGTAGGACCTAAGGCTTCTAAGGAAAGGGGATGGGTAGCCTCTTATCCTTGAGATAAGGATGCAAAAGATGTTATGGTTGTTTAGACTTGAGGTTGTGTCTTGGATACAATGTGGGTTTTCTAGGCTTACGGGCTAGGGTTTGGAGAGAATGCGACTGCCTAGGCTCGAGGCTAGGGTTCGGAGAGAATATGGAAAGGCTATTGTATCCTAGGCATAAGACTGGTGTTTAAGGACCATGACTCTCCTAGGTTTGGGACTAGGGTTTAGAAATATCCTAGGCTTCGAGGCTAGGGCTTGGAGTTGTGGTAGGTTTAGAGATTGCAAAGGCGTTGGCTTTAGACCCAAGGTTGGGAGTTGAAAGGGTTGTGACTTCCTAGGCTTGAGACCATGGACCGTTGGGAAGAGGGATTGCTTTTGTGGAAGGTCCACTAAGCTTGATGTTAGGGTTCACCATTTTCCGGGATTGGTGACTATGGCTTGGAAAGGTTCATGGTAACCTAGGATTTAGGCTAGGTTTTAAGGCTAAGGACTGTAAACTTCCTACGTTTTGAGACTAAGGTGAAGGAGTTTCCTAAGTATAGGACTGGGGTTTGAAGGGAATGTTGAATCCTAGGCTTGATGATAGAGTTTAAAGAGGATAATTTCTACCTAGCCTTGAGGCTAGGGTTTTAGAGCGAGTGCGACTACCTAGGCTTGAGGCTAGGGTTTAGAAAGAGTGCGACTACCTAAGCTTGAGGCTAGGGTTTAGAGCGAATGCGACTACCTAGGCTCGCGGCTAGGGTTTAGAGCGAATGCGGCTTCCTAGGCTTGAGGCTAGGGTTGATTGAGTTTTGGACCGGGCATTATATCCTAGTTTTGGACTAGGGTTCAACAAAACGGAGAATTGAGATTGTAAATTTCCTAGGTTTCGAGACTAGGGTTTCGGGAATTTGGAAATGATGTTGCATGCGGGGCTTTGGAAATTCCCTAGAACTTGGGCTAGGGTTAAAGAGGATGTTGCTACCTATGATCGAGGCTAGGGTTTAAGAATGATGTAACTTCCTAGGCTTTAGGCTAGGGTTTGGAAGGAGGTAATTACTTAGGCTTGGGGTTAGGGTTATGAATAGAAGGTAACTACCTAGGCTTGAGGCTAGGGTTTAGAGAGAAGGCGATTACCTAGGTTTGGGACTAGGGTTTAGAGGGAATACGATTACCTAGGCTAGGCTTTGAATAGAAGGTGACTATCTAGGCTTGAGGCTAGGGTTTAGGAAAGGTGTAACTACCTAGGATCAAGGCTAGGGTTTAAGAAGGATGTAACTTCCTAGGCTTTAGGCTAGGGTTTGAAAGGATGTAATTACCTAGGCTTGAGGCTAGGGTTCAGAGAGAATGATATGACTACCTAGGCTCGAGGCTAGGGTTTAGAGAATGTGTTTACCTAGTTTTAAGGCTAGGGTTTGGAGACCAAAAGCATTTGAAGGTTTGTCTTGGTTTAGACCGAGCAAGTTTGAGGTCTAAGAGTGTTGCGGTTTGGGGCAAATGAGCTTGATACCTCGTGGCTGGATAGGCTCGATAGATTAGGCCTAGGCTAAAGTTCTAGGGTTTAGCTAGGGTAAGACTCAGACATGTGTTGAGGAGACCGGGGCCTAGTGGAATGGTAGGCGTGAGATCTAGGAGATCGAAGGCTAGGCAGGGTAGCGTTGGGATATAAGGCTTTCAAGCGGGTAAGTCTTTTGTCCTAGATAAACCGCGTTATGGGTTAGGATCAAGTAGGCTTGAGGTCGGCCAAGGAGCAACGGATTGGGACCAGTTAAGGGTGTAAGGCGGACATGGCGGGTTTGGGTCTAAAGGTGCGTTAGGTGCGAACCGTGTGCGGGAGATGGTCTGGATATGTGACCACGTTGGCGCTTTAGGTAAAGGGATTGAGTGTCCAAGACTTTGCTCGAGTACAATAGGTGCCTAAGTTGGATTGGGTATGCTTAGGACCGAAGTTTGTCTTAGAGGTCATTGCGAGTGACCAAACTCGTTCGGCGATTGTGACGGTAGGCTAGGGATGGGACCCGCACGAGTTTTGACCGGACGGGTTTTGATATCTTTATGGCATGTCACGGTATGCGGAAGATCCTATGCGTTCGAGCATGTTTGAGGTTTGGACTCGTGGGGAAGAAAGGTTTGAGATCCATGGAGTTCAAGGGTGGACCTCGTAGGTGGCGAGGTTTGGACTCGGCTCGGATTAAGTAGGTTAGAGACCTAAGGGGTTGAAGGTCAGACTAGGAAGTCTTTTGAAGCTAAGGAGTGACACTAGGTTGGTACTTGGTAGGTTTAAGAGTGTTAGGGCCATGGCTTGGATATGACAGGAGTCGGGAGACGTAGATGCGTCGCTTTTAATTGGACCAAGTAGTCTTGGGAATTAAAGAGTTCCAAGGGTGGAGATGTAAGGTAAGAGACCTAAAGGGTAGAAAGTCTTGTAACCTAAAGGTTTAGGGGTTGAGGCCTAAGGTATGGATCAGACATATCATGGACTTCAAGGATAAGTTTGGTAGACTCGAATGGTCTTGGGATCTAAGGGATCGCTCAACAGGTTAGACTGAGTAGACCTAAAAGGTTGGAACGAGGAGGATAAGAGAGCTATTGCTTAGACAAGGTAAGGATGAGTATGTGTTGGTAGGTTTGAGATCTAGGAGATCAGGTAGGCTCGGGACCGGTAGGTTCGGGACCTAATGGGTCACCCTAAGGATTTGGCTTTGGTTAACTGGTTTAAGGTTTGAAGTTTTGGGTAGAACCGGTTTGAGGCCGAAGGGGCCATGCTACGAACTTGCGGAAGGTCGAGCTAAGAGGTTATGATGTAACGTAGGTAAGACTCACTGGGTAGGTTTGGGACCTAGGTAAGACTGATCGGGTAGGCTCGGGACTTAGAGAGTTTATGGTGTAACTTAGGCAAGACTGACCGGGTAAGCTTGGGACCTAAGGTTTTGAACCAGGTAGGTTGGGACCTAAGGGTATCCTATTGTGTAGGAAATAGGGTGAAGGACCGAGTCAACTCAAGAATCACGGAGATGGGTCTCAGATGGATCGAGGATCTTTTTACAATTTTGTGAAGACCGAGCGTGAGGGTTTATAAACAAAGTGTCGGGGAGGAGAAAACTTTATGAAAGTGTTATGATCTTATACAGATGCCTTATAATTAATTATGATTCTAATCAATCCAAATAGGTCGTCGCGTGCTGAGTTTGACGATGAGGGGTGCCCTTCTTCTAAGTGTATCTTTGTTGACGCCTCGGTATTCTCTGGGAAACCACATAGTCGACCCTTTCTGTTGGGGAAGCCCCAGTTCGATAAGGGTGTCGAGCGGGGTATCCTACCTCCTTTAAGACGCACCCTTTTTCTGCCTAGACCGCCCTTTCGGGTTTTCAATCTAGCGGGCATCTCTTTTGCGTCATCTCTCTTTTTTTTTTTTTTTTTTTTTTTTTTTTTTTTGAAAATCATTCAGTCGACTCAAAAAAGGAAAAATAATTGTTTAAACATGCGGGGGCATTTTGGTGATAGTGAGAGGGAGAGAGAAATAGTACTCGCATTTTGACTCTTCGGACAATTGAGTGTATATAAAAGGAAGGAAGCCCCTGCTTGACAGAAATTAAGTGTTTAGCTCTTTCCTAGATTGTAGAACAGAAGACTTGTCGAGACATTTGAAAATTGTTTTATTCAAGATTCTCATTTGATTGCTCGAGAATGGACCTCGTTGATTAGTTATGCATCTTATGATTATGTTTTAGACAAGTAGTCTCGAAATAATAAATGTTTTGATCAATTGTGAGTGAAGAGGTCAGAAGTAGAAATATATGGGGAAGAGAGAAGAGAAAGGAGATTGGCTCAAGGTGGGTTGTGTATATTTTGGACCGAACCGGGAGGTTGCCTACGTTCTCCTCGAGGTGAGGAGCTCAGGTCCGCGTAGTTCGGGGGAGGCCCGGATGATGATGAAGTTGGGGTTTGAGTATGAGGTTCATTTGTCGCGATAGGTTACTCCGTTGTAGCTTGTTGCGTTGGATTGCTTCATTGCAGCTCATTGCGGTGGATTGCTCCATTGTAGTTGTCATGGCTGCTGCTACCGCGTTAATCTTCTTTGTAGGGAAAGAAAGAAAAATAGAAAATTTGAAGTGAAAATAAAATGGGACTTTTACTTTTCTATGGTGATAGCCCCTTCTATTTTTCTTTATTTTTTTATTTTATCTCTTTGTGCACACCCTTTTTTGCCTAGGCCGCCCTTTCGGGTTTTCAACCTAGCGGGCTTCTTTTTGTGCAAGGCTCTAACTTTTGCCTAGGTCGCCCTTTTGGGTTTCAACCTAGCGAGCCATATTTTTTTTTTTTTTTTTTTTTTTTATATTTGTACATGAAACATTGGGCAAGACAAGCCCCTAGTTTGCTTTCGCCTCTCTCGATTGCGAGGTAGCTTCCTTATAGTTCAAGCGGCCTTTTGCTGGTGGCGGGCATCCTAGCCCCTTGATTTTCACCGGTAGAGCTCCATTGGATTATCACGTGCACCAATTAATGGCATGAATAACTTCGTGCACTTGTCTTACATTTGCGATGGAATACGGACAGCCCCAGTGTAACGGCATGTAGTACTCATGAAGGGAACAAACCAACCCTTTAAATTGTGGCAGCATGGATGTCTATTTGATGATGAGCAACCGCAGTCCATTTCTTTGTCACGACCTTATAAAAAGGGGTCTAATGGTGGGATGAGAGGCGTATGAGGATAGTGAATGGGAGAAGGTGTATATATAGAGTGTACATGAAGTGTGTACAAATGGTGAGTGTATAGAGAGAGTGTATGGGGGTAGAATATAGAGAGAAGGGAAAGTGATTCGTTCATCCCAATTGATCGAAGCATTTGTTATTTTGAGATTAATCGTTTACTTAGTTATGTGAATGGTTTGTGGGTCCATTTACCTTTTAATGAGTGGTCATTAATGAGTAAGATTAAGATTAATTCATCATATAAAGATATAGCAATCAAGCGAAAATGGTGAATAAGACAATTTTCATGAAATTGATATATGCAAGCTTATATCTCAAGTCTAGAGAGAAAAGAAAAGAAATAAAGACCCTTTTATTGGAACTAAAATATTTAAACTGACTAGTCCGGGGTGGACTTTTACTTAAAGAAACAAAAATCGTCCAAGGTGGACTTTTGACTAAAGACACTCTAGAACTACGAAGACTGAATGACCCTTTTCTTTTCTTTTATTTAAAGGAGGTAGCCCCAATTTCCTCTTTTGCCCATGCCCATGTATTCCGTTGGCGGGTGATGACTCCGCTGTTAATGAGGCTTTGAATCTTTCTCCTCAATTGGAGGCAATCTTCGGTGTCATGCCCAATGTACTGGTGGTATTGGCAGTGTTTGGAGGGATCCAAGCCTTGCTTCACCTTACTTGGTTCATAATTGAACAAAGGAGACAACTTGCCGGCTTGAACTAGACTTTTGAAGAGTTTGCCCAAGTCGTCGAATTCGCGCTCGTCCTTCCTTTCACGAACTGTCTTTGAGGGTGATTTAGGTACCGGCACCCCTTGTTGATGAGTAGTCATAGGAGGCATCCCGACGGGGACAGTCTGTGGCGGCCCGTACATTTAAGGAGCGTACGGGTGTTGACATTGAGCAAGAGGGAGAACTCGACTGAGGTAATCATAAACGCCACGAATGTCAGACAAATGGCGCCTCTCGATATCTCTTAGGGTCTTATGCATCTCCTTCTGAAAGTGTGTTGCTTGCTCGTTGAGAATGGCCTTAAAGTGGATTGCTTGTTCATCGAGGATGGCTTCGAAGTGGGATGCTTGCTTACTGAGAGCAGTACCGGTGTAGAGGATTGTCTCGGGATCTTGGGTAGCAGCTTCAGTTGCAACTTCGATGTTCCTTGCAGCCGACATGATGCAGAACTCTACGTCATGAAAGAATTAGATTCGTATTTAATGATAAGGCATCGTTATAAAAATCATTTTTTGGAAAAGAGTCGGTCTCCACATTTTTGAAATGCATTTTGGTAAAAAATTGAAAGTTTGACCGGGCCGAAGTTGCCTACGTTCCCCTTATCATGAGGGAGAGGTCCCACACAATAAGAGGCTCAGGTCGCCGTAGTTCGAATCAAGTTAGACTTTTTTAAAAAGACGTGAGAGGTGACCATAGGGTCAATTTGATAGAGTCTTTTTAAGATAAAGAGCGATCTTGAGGTCAAAAGCAGGAGATGACTCGGTCCTTAGTCAAGCATGGGTGAGGAAGACCTATAGGAGTTGGTTTTGATTGAGTCGGGTATGGTTTGACTTATGGTTTGACCTAAATTTGACCTAAGGATTGACCTTAGGTTTCAGACAAGAAGTGGTTCAAGCTAGAATGCGACGATAATGGTGGGTTGACCTAGATGGGTAATGGATAGGTCGACCTAAATGAGAAGGGTTGGATTGACCTATATGGTGAATGAATCAAGATATCGGGTTGTAGCGGGTTGCCTATGGGATGATCTAAGTGGGATAAACATGGTTTGACCTAAGCGGGTCGAATGTTAGTTGGTTGACCTATTCGGGTTGGTTGACGTAGGGAGGTCGGTATATAGATTCAAGACGGGCAAGTCGACTTAAGCGGGCCAAGGATTGACCTAGATGGGTCAAAGGTAAAGGGGTAGTTTTAACCTAAGACGGACGAGTTGACCTAGATGGGTCGAGGATGGAGTGTGGACCTAAACGGGTCGAGACGGGTTGACCTAGGTTGGTATGGACAACGGTGGGTCAAATAATGACCTAGGTGGGTCAGGATGACGGTTTGACCTAAGCGGGTTAAGGTCAAAGGTAATTGGGTTCACCTATGGGACCAAAGATTGACCTAAGAGGTCAATAGCGGATAAGGTTGACCTAAGGGTCAAAGATTGACTTAAGAAGTCGAAAGGTGATTGGGTTGACTTAGGGAGTCAAAGGTTGACTTAAGAAGTCGAAAGGTGATTGGGTTGACTTAGGGAGTCAAAGGTTGACCTTAGAGGTCAAAGGCGGATAAGGTTGACCTAAGTGGTCAAAGGTTGACCTAAGAGATCGAGGGGTGATAAAGTTGACCTAAGGGGTCCAAGGTTTGACCTATGGGGTCCAAGGTTTGACCTATATGGTCAAAGGCAGATGAGAATGACCTGTGGGGTCAAAGGTTGACCTAAGAGGTCAAAGGCGGATGAGGTTGACCTAAGGGGTCAAAGGTTGACCTAAGAGGTCGAGGGGTGACCTAAGAGGTCGAAGGTGATAAGGTTGACCTAGGAGGTCAAGGGTTGACCTAAGAGGTCGGAAGTTGATAAAGTTGACCTAAGGGGTCAAGGGTAGACCTAAGAGGTCAAAGGTTGGTAAGGTTGACCTAGGGGGTCAAAGGTTGACTTAAACGGATAAGATTGACCTAGGGGGTCAAAGGTTTGACTTAAACGGATAAGATTGACCTAGGGGGTCAAAGGTTGGCCTAAGAGGTCAAAGGGTGGTAAGGTTGACCTAGGCGGTTAAAGGTTGACCTAGGAGGTCAAAGGTAGATAAGGTTGACCTAGGAGGTCAAGGGTTGACCTAAGAGGTCGGAGGCGGGATAAAGTTGACCTAGGCGGTCAAGGGTTGACCTAAGAGGTCGAGGGGTGACCTAAGAGGTCGAAGGTTGACCTAAGGGGGTCAAGAGCGGAGAAAGTTGACCTAGGGGGTCAAAGGTTGACCTAAGAGGTTAAAAGACAAATGAGGTTGACCTAGGGGTCAAAGGTCGACTTAAACGGCTAAGATTGACCTAAGGGGTCAAAGGTTGACCTAAGGGGGTCAAGAGCGGAGAAGGTTGACCTAGGGGTCAAAGGTTGACCTAAGGGGGTCAAGAGCGGAGAAAGTTGACCTAGGGGGTCAAAGGTTGACCTAGGAGGTCAAAGGTTCAGAGGGTTGACCTAGGCGGTCAAAGGTTGACCTAGGGGGCCAAAGGTTGACCTAATGGGTCAAAGGCGGATAAGGTTGACCTAGGAGGTGAAAAGTTGGTAAGGGTTGACCTAGGGGGTCAAAGGTTGAGAAGGTTGACCTAGGCGGTCAAAGTTTGAGAAGGTTGACCTAGGTGGTCGAAGGTGAAGGGTAGACCCAAATGGATCGCAGTGATGGCCCAACGGATGAGCGATGGACCTTAGAGGTCGCCTAGATGCAATGCACATTTTATTTTGCAAAAAGTTTTGCATTTATTTACATCCTAAATGGGTGGTCCGAGGAGTGTCCTAATCTCTATGTGTGGGTTGACACAAGTTAGGTTAAAGGTTCCCACCGCTCGCGGAACGTACACGGTGAGTGGAGTAGACGAGTGACTCGAAAAATGTGAGGCAGTAGCGCACAAATTCCTGCACATCGACTACTCCGGGTAGTAAGGACCTGTGCAGTGCTGACACGGACTAGTGGTAGTGTGTGGCAAGAAACTAATTCTTTTTAAGGAGAAAAGAGAGAAGTTTTGAATGTTTGAATGATGCTATACAATGCAATGCAGGAGAAGGAAAATAATGTACAAGGGAGCATAGCAGAGTTTTGTTTGACCCTAATACTAAGGGGAAAATAGCAAAGGTACAAGGATACAAGGTATATACAAAGTACAAGTATCAAGTATTAACATTGCGGGGTGCACGGGTGCATGTGTAAACATGCCAAGTATGTGAGGTGCATGTATAAACATGGCGGCAAGTGTGTGCATGTGTAAACATGGAAAGTATGTGTAGGGTGCATGTGTAAACATGGCAAGTGTGTGAGGTGCATGTGTAAACATGGCAAGTGTGCGTGAGGTGCACGTGTAAACATGGCAAGTGTGTGCATGTGTAAACATGGCAAGTATGTGAATGTGTAAACATGGCAAGTGTGTGCATGTGTAAACATGGAAAGTGTGTGTAGGGTGCATGTGTAAACATGACAGGTGTGTGCATGTGTAAACATGGCAAGTGTGTGCATGTGTAAACATGGCAAGTGTGTGTAGGGTGCATGTGTAAACATGGCAGGTGTGTGTAGGGTGCATGTGTATACATGGAAGGTGTGTGTAGGGTGCATGTGTAAACATGGAAAGTGTGTGCATGTGTAAACATGGCAGGTGTGTGCATGTGTAAACATGGCAAGTGTGTGCATGTGTAAACATGGCAAGCATCATGATGTGACGAAAGTTAGACCCACTAAGTTTGAAAAAGTTTCAAAGCAGTCCCCAGCAGAGTCGCCACTGTGAATACGTGTGTTTGAATTTGAGAATATTCATAGTAACATTAAAATTATGAGAGTCGCCACGCCGTTTTAGTTATAGCCAAAACATTGAGAAAAAGCATGTTTAATGGGTTCGGGAGTCAAATTACAACAAGAGAAGAATATTGAACGTTATCACTCCTATTGCCCGAATTGATCGGTCTTTCTATCATGATGCGGTGTATGTAGTGTGTTAGTGGTTGAGACCGGATCCGAAGATTGCCTACGTTCCTCTCAATGTGAGAAGCTCAGGTCAGCGTAGTTCGAGAAGAATTTAGCATAGGCAGAAGAATCGGGATCATGCATAATGAGGGGGGAATTACCTAAAGATTAGGGTTTAGAAATAGTTCCTAGATCATCCTTGGGTTGATGAACCCTCGATCATCATCGGCTATGAAATAACATGTAATTATGAAGATCACAACCCTAAATATAGCATAAATAAGGTTTTAATCTATGAACACGATGAACATATGAAGAACATATTATGAACATATGAATAAACATGCAAAGCATATGAAGAAACTATGAATAAACATGCAAGAACATGAATATTAAAAATCTACATTAGAAATAATGCAAGAACGTGAAGAAATAAGTTAGAAAACTTACCTATGTTGGCAAGAAATAAACCTTGATCTTCTTGGAGGTTTGAATGCTAATTAGAGAGCAAAATTGTGTTTAAGAACTCTCAAATTCGGATCCCCAAAACCAATGGAATGGAGTGGTTTATATAGTAAACTGATGGGAGGATCTGATGGTCCAGATCATCCGGCGCGAGGTTGGCCGCCTGGCCATTGTTGATGCCGGTTACAATAGTGGCCGCGTGGCCAAGATCAACGCGGAGCAATGTTGGCCGCGTGGCCAAGGCTGCCGGCTGACTTGATTCCTAAGCTAAGGTTTCTGCATGGTTTTAAGGAAACCATTTATTTACCTAATTTGATAGATTTTGCCATAAATGAGATATTTTGGGAATCCGGGACAAGTCTTTGTAAGGTTTCTAATTCCTATAAAGTCCTTGTATATTTGGGAAAGTCCTAATAAACTCATTTTCAGGTCGGGTACTAACAGATTGCCAAATGTCGTCTTTGCTTTGTGCCTCCTTATTAAGGGTGGAGACTTGCTCTTGGAGGAGTTGGACCATGGTTGAGAGCTGTTCGAGAGACATGGTGTTGCTACTGCCGGTCATGGTTGATGTAGGAGCTGTTGGAGTGATCTCTTCACGGACTAACCGATTTGCCGAATCCCGGTAGACTCTGTAAGTACCAATTGAACCTATATTGCAGAAGAGGCCATTGTCAGTCTTGAGTAACACTTGCGGTCCATGAAGAGGCTTAGAACACACAGTTGGGCACACGACTCGAACCACATAAGAAAAGACTCTTTTTTTTTTTTTTTTTTTTATAAGTCCGGATCCCTTTTGGGGTTTCTAAGAAAATAATGGAATCGTCACACTAGTATATAGACCATCTCGCGGTCCCATATACTCATCGGATTCCATCGCGCTTGTGAATCCTACATGTATCGGGATTAAACTAAATTAATGTAGTAAAGCATACATGCGGGGACGGATTTTTATTTTCGTCCAAAATAACCACTTTTGGGACGGATTTTTATTGCGTCCATTTCAACAAGTTGGCATGTATGATTTGAAGACATTAGTTTAGGGAAATCTCGGTACATGGAAACCGACTTGAGTCACGGAGTGTTAGACCCTAACTAGAATTGTGTGGCTTGTGCTCGGCTTGAATATGAGGCTCAAAGGTCACCCCCGGCATGTAGTCTTGAACTACGCCACGGGCTGAGGTTTACCGCTTCGAAAGAGCCGAGGTCTGGTGGAGCTTGAAACTTTCTAGGACGGGCCTCGACGGGTTTGGGGTTGGACTTGTGCGACTCGATAGTGAGAAGTTCATAGGAATATGTGCATGTAGTGTGAGGTCTAACAAGTGACAATTTTTTTTTATTTTTTTTTTGAAAAAGAAAGAAAAACAAAACACATAAGCACATAAATTATAACTCCCGAGTCACCCGTGTGACTGGTAAATAAAACACAAAATTAAAACAGTCCGAGGGTTCAATTCTGCTCTGATACAGGCAACTGTGCCCACACCCCACTGTTCTGCTCAGTCACTGAAACCTGTTTTTGTTCTGGGAACCAACCCAGAAGCGTGCGCCTCTGAGTGTTGACGCGGGACGCGCGCGCATGGCGCAATGCTATTAGGAGGCGCGCGCTTCTGGTCACACCTGTCAGAATGTCAGATTTTGGACTCAGGGGATTGCCCTGGTCCTATGTGCATATTGTAACCCCTGCAGAAATGATTAGTGCAGAATAGCAGAAGAAGAAGATGAAGAACATGAAGAAGTGGGCGATTCTGGTCCTTGATGCGGGATGCGCGCGCCTTAGGCTGAAGAGGCCAAACGCGCGCGCCTCCCCCATCAGGAATCAGAATGCCCAGAAAAGATGTAGATTTTGATCAGAATGCAAGTTTAACCCTCAAATCTTCCCCAGCAGAGTCGCCACTGTAGATACCCCGGGGAGCCACGACTTGGCTAGAGCGCGTGAATGATCCTAGGATGTCTAACTTGTTTTAGAGTCGCCACCTATGTTTTGAGGAACATAAGAAAAACCTATTGATTATAGCCTAAGTTTGATTACGAAAACAGAGATTCTTTGTTTTGAGGTTCGGGGGTTAGATTACGAGATGGGAAGTACCGAAACACCCATCTCGCCCAACTAAAGTTGGTCTTGCTTGATCAAAATCTACATGAATGATAACGTTCTTCTTCTTCTTCTTTAAGTCATAAAAGGGGGGTTTTAAAATAGAGTTTGGAATGTAGGAGATAACTCCTTAACCAACCTCAATGAGATGAGGTGATCATTAGAGTCATGTCCCAAAATGATTTGGGTGATTGCACATTTGATTAGAGTAAAAGAGAGAGATGAGATGAAGTAGAAAAGAAAGGAAAAGATGGACTTTTACCTACAATTTGAAGACCTTCAAATATTGCTTGATGAAATCCTTGGAGAACCTTTAGAAAGTGGTTTTGGTATAGTTTTTGTAAGTTCAATTTTCGGTCCTTGAAAATGGAGGTAAAGGGAGGTTTTTATAGGTGAAAGAGAGGTGTTTTTGGTGCCAAAACGCAGTCACCAAGAAATCCTTCCCGGGCAAAATCCTGTAAATTGAGCAAGGGAGAGAATCCTGGCCAGAAATCTGTAACTGACGCCCAGAGGCGCGCGCTTCCTGCTTTGGGGCGGGAGGCGCGCGCGCCTGGCTCCTCCTGTCGGAGGCGCGCGACTTAGAGAAGACAGAATGGACTAGAAAGTCAGCCCTGTCATTCAGTTTAGCCCCTGGACTTAACGAAGTCAGTCAGGAACTTAACGGAAGTGACATAAACTAACGAGAGACACTTAAAATGGGGAGAAACACAAGATCAAATGTGCAATCGGGGTGAGCGGTCCAAGGCGGGGTGTCTACAGTGTCACGCCCGAACTTTTGCCTCTGACCGAATGAGTGTCATGCCTGAGTTCCCCACCTGACCTCGACGGTCGTCTATAGGTTTGAGTAGCCTCAAAATCTCTCACCTCTCTTTCGAACTACGATAGGCTTGATTCCCTCGAATAGGGATACATAGGAATCCTATACCTCTAGGTCCAGCCATTGAACAAATCGGCTATGCCGTCCTCCCATCAAAATGGGATGCTTATAGGTTTGAGTAGCTTGAAATTCTCTCACGCAAATCGGCCAAGACGTCCTCCCATCAGATTGGGATGCTTGTTTTATCGACAACCCCGCTTTCTTCAAAAGCGACGTTGCCGAGGGGCTCTGTAAGTACCCCAATCTGAAATTGACCTACTTAGAGGAATTCTTGGTACCATTTAGGGATAAAACCAATGGGCCAGGACCTCACTAAAATAAACCTGATATTCTAGGACTGAACTGGAATTAAACTTGGAAAAATCCAGAAGCTCGCCAAGTCGAGTCGTACGGATGGTTTGGGCACATGAGGTCCCTAGCCGTACGGCTGGTTTGGGCACCCTCAGCCTCTATAAATTAAACCCCTTACTGATCATTCCAGGGGAGAGAAACAACATAAGAAGGATTACTCTGTCGAAATCACTCCAGTAGTGTGAGAGAAGAGTGAAACAAAGAGTGAAAGAGAGAAAGGAAGATTGGCTAAACCAAAATAGGTAAAGCCACCTTCTCCCCCTCCCTTCTCTTCATCTATAACCCTATTTTCTCTTTAATCTTTGTTTAAGTTTATGTTAATCTTTACATTACTTGTAAGACTTATCCATTCAAGCACCTTTATATTACTTGCAAGACTTGTCCATTCAAGCAACTTTACATTTATGCAAGACTTGTCCATTCAAGCAAATATACATATATTAATCTATATTTCTCTTGTCCAAGCCATGAGATGATCCATGGTTCCCTCCATGCCTTGTGTGGAAGATGTTCAAACCTAGATGATCCTGGCTTGTTGATTTTCATTTACATTCTTGTCTAGTTAGAATGATGCTTATGTTGGCAATAATGATCATTTGGATGATAAAGCTTCCATCTTTATCATCCAACATTGATCTATCTCTAAAGTCCCCTTTGGGGTTGCAAAGATTCAATCTTTATGTGTTAATTTGATTCCTTAAAGGTTAATAAGTCATAAAAATGCTATCTTGGTGATAAAGTTTCAATCTTTAATCACCAAATGGTCAATTTTGGCCCAAAGGGCATGTTCATCAACTTTTCTCAATTTTCTCCAAAGATTGCTTATGATCACACCCAAATACTTGTTTTGGGGACTAAGTGATGATCATTTAGCATAGGAATGTTGTATTTAAACTTACAAAGTGTTTCAAACAAACTAGAATCAAAACAGTTCTGTCCAGTTTCAACAGAATGTTCTGTTTCTGCTCTGAAACTGGACTGTTCTTGACTGAACTGAAAAATCCCAGGAGACCACCTGTCCATCCGTACGGCTATATTGGGAACAGGGGGCAAAATGTCTGTTTTGCCCTCTGATCCCTATTTTCTTAATAAACAGGCCCCTTTCAGTTATGTTTTTTTTCAAACAAAACCAATAACAGAAACTTTTCCTTTAAATACACACACACACATGCACATTTTCAAACTAACAAGGGAGACTCGGTTTTTCTGAGGCACCTTGGGTGAACCGCAAATATGTTCTTCCCAAAGTGTAACCTGACCTCCGAACTCACCTTCTCTAACCATTTTCATTTGTTTGGTTTAAAATTAACAAATGTGGCGACTCCGTTTCTTTTCGTTAAGAAAGTTACCCGTGTTTGGCATTTCTTCCTCGTGCGAACTTTTCATGTTTCGCCCCGAGGGACGAGATCCTTACAGCTGGTGTGTGTAGATACCCCGGGGAACCACGGCTTGGCTAGAGCGGTGAATTATCCTAGGATGTCTAACTTGTTTTAGATTGTTTAGAGTCGCCACCTATGTTTTTAAAGGAACATAAGAAAAACCTAGAAATAGCCTAATTTATGTACAAAACCAGAGATTCGGGAGAGAAGGGTTCGGGGGTTAGGTGACGGAGTGGGAAGTACTTAAACACCCACTCCGCCCCGCTTACGCGGGTCTTGCTACTATTGGTGTTCTAATATTTACATGTCCTTCAATTAATTAAATAGAAATGTGCTAACAATTGTGATGAGAAGAAAAGGGGAAATAAAGGGGAAATAAAATAGAATTGTTTTATTTATTTAATGATAAAGATTACATGTAACAAGTAATGTTAAAGAATTACATTAAGAGATGAAGAGAAATTAACATAATGAATTAAAGTTAAGATTAAAATGTAGAGAGATAACCTTAACTAACTTCAATATGTGAAGTAGTCATGTTGGTCATGTCCCATTAATGGGGATTGCATACATCAAGAAGAAGAAAACAAAGGAAGAAAATGGAGTTGTACCTTGAGAAAGAGGACTTGGAACCTTGACTTGAAAGTGTTGTTGTTGTAATGAAATTGTTGTAGAACAATTTGTGTAGAGTCTTGTTACTAAGAACTCTTGTTGGGAGAATTTGTGTATAATGTAGTTGGTGAATCAAGGTTGGAGTCCAAAAAGAAGTCTAAGGTCGAGAAGAGATCCCCCTCCAATGATGGATTGGAGGGTTTTTTATAGTTGAAAGGGGATGTTTTTGGTGCCAATTCGCGGTCACAAAGAAATATTTCCCGGGTGAAATCCATGCAAAATCAGCAAGAGAGGGATTCTTGGGAGAAAATCTGTAACTGACGCCCCAGAGGCGCGCGCTTCCGGATGTACCATCGGAAGGCGCGCGCTTCTGACCTCAAAAGGCGGAGGCGCGCGGCTTTGAAAAGGCAATTTTGACAGAATGGACTAGAAAGTTAATTTTGTTATGCAGTTCAGTCCAAAACTAACGGAATCAGTTAGGAACTTAACAGAAGTAACAGAAATTAACAAAAACAAGTAAAATAAAAATACTATGTATGCAATCGGGGTGAGAGGTCCAAGGCGGGGTGTCTACAGAGCCCCTCGGCGACGTGGATTGCAAAGCAAAACGCGTCGACGAAAGTAAAAACACCCGCCGAGGACATCAACAAGAGAAAACAAAGACTCGATAAAGCAGGAATTTGAAATTACAAAGGATAGAAATGCGCTCCCTGTGTGAGCGACTTTTGCTGGAGTGTTGAATTGGAGCTCATGGGAGCTTGTCTCGATATGGACCGAGTTGTTGAGTTGGGGCTCATGGGAGCTTGTCTCGATATGGACCGAGTTGCCGACTTGGAGCTCATGGGAGCTTGTCTCGATATGGACCGAGTTGCCGACTTGGAGCTCATGGGAGCTTGTCTCGATATGGACCGAGTTGCCGACTTGGAGCTCATGGGAGCTTGTCTCGATATGGACCGAGTTGCCGACTTGGAGCTCATGGGAGCTTGTCTCGATATGGACCGAGTTGCCGACTTGGAGCTCATGGGAGCTTATCTCGATATGGACCGAGTTGCCGACTTGGAGCTCATGGGAGCTTGTCTCGATATGGACCGAGTTGCCGACTTGGAGCTCATGGGAGCTTGTCTCGATATGGACCGAGTTGCCGACTTGGACCTCATGGGAGCTTGTCTCGATATGGACCGATTTGCCGACTTGGAGCTCATGGGAGCTTGTCTCGATATGGACCGAGTTGCCGACTTGGGGCTCATGGGAGCTTGTCTCAATATGGACCGAGTTTCCGACTTGGAGCTCATGGGAGCTTGTCTCGATATGGACCGAGTTGCCGACTTGGAGCTCATGGGAGCTTATGTTGTTGACTTTGTGGGGTGTGGGCACGGTTGACCACTTTCTGGTGGGGATGAAGTGATTTGAGTAGCGGATGCTGTTGACTTCGTGGTGGTACCTGTTATGTGTGTGATTGACAGGTATATGTGTTCTTGCAAGAAGATGCATGAAGTGTGAAATGAAGAGAGAGAAATTTTGTTCGTGGTGTGATGGGATTTTGGAACACCCTTACAGTGAGAGAGAAGTAAGAATGTAGAGAGTGATCTTGTGTGCGGCGTGATTTTGAGGAAAGCATTGGATGTATTCATACCTTCACTTACCATTGCCGCTTGAGTGAAGATGGATTCTTGATGTCCGCGGAGGATGCTTTGATGGAGAATGTCCATTCTTTAGATGTTGATGAGAGAATGCCCTTGATGTTGGGTTGGCGAGATGGTACTCTGAATGATGGGTTGGTCGTGCCAAAGGCTACCTACATATCCCTTTAAGAGAATCAGACCAGCGTAGTTCAAGGATGATGGAGAATGCTGAAGGAGAAGCTAGGAGCAAAGCAAAGTAAAGCACATACTTTTGCACATAGAAGGAGAAAGAAAAAGAAAAATCTTTTTTTTTTTTTTAGATTAGAGAGGAAAGAATATGCACACATGTGAGGAAAAGATTTTTTTTTTTTTTAGTTCGTGGGTGAACCATTTTAACCATTGTGTGCTTGTGAAACCAACCCAAGATCAAGTCGTGTTCCGTCGAAGTCCGGATTGCCTCGCTTGAATTCTGTTGTCGCTGGTGTGCCCAACGAAGATTGATGTCTAGCCCCAAGAGATTTGTCGATTATGGGGCTTCAAAAGGCTTTTGATGCCGAGATGAGGGGTTGCTGATTGTAAAGCCCCTAGAACGCCTTTGATACCAAACTTTGAGAGGCTTGCATAGCCCCAAGATAAATCAGTTCTTGGCCCATTCGAGTAAATCGCCCTTTGTTGTTGTAGTGAGCAAGCCCCAAGAGGAGATTATGGATGCCAAGCTTCGAGAAATTGCTAAGCCCCAAATGTCATGGACTTTTTGTTTGTGAGCTTCAAGAAGGTGGAATGTAAAGCCCCAAATTATCTAGTGATTGGCTCGGCATTGAGAGCGGATGTACCGTCGGGTAGAATTATTGATAGAGATCCCCTTCTTGCTCTTACTGGGGAGATGAATGGCCTCATTGTGGTTGATACCCAAATGGCGGAGGGCTTATGTCAAAGGATGCAGTAATGTCTTGCGGTGCCGTCGAGGTCGCGGAGGATAAGGTCTTGGTGTGATAAAGTCCCAAATGAGTATGTTTGCTTGACTCTTCTTGAGTTGAACTAATGACGGATCTTCGGATGCAACTAGTGCTGTGGCCCAACTTTATCTGAGCTGCACCTTGTGCTTTTGATCTTGGAGAAGGGGGTGCTGAATTGCAGAAACATTGGGATTGGCCGTGGCATTTCCCGCTATAACCCTGTTTTGATTAGAGTTTAGCATATTGAATCTTTTTCCTTTTCTTTAAGACTTCCTTCAAAATCTCGCTGTGAGTTCTAACAAAAATCATCAACTTCATTCATAACATCGGAGTCTTCATTTAAAACCAAGAGGCCTTTGACTTGAAGTGTTGAGAGACCTTTGAAGCTTGATCTCTTTCATGGAACTATAAGACTACTCCACATTGCATTGCTTGAGCATTGCTGTCCCCAAAAGATTGTCGGTTGTGAAGCCCCAATATTGCCCTTTGCTCAGATTACTGTAATGCCGTAGCCCAAAAGATTGTAGATTGCGAAGCCCGTTGAGACCTTCGGTGCTGAATTGAGGAAGCTTCCAATGTTGCACATGACTTGGCTGGGGATACTGCTGGGGAGTTAATTGCTCTTTGCCGAGGGAGCCTTTAAGACTTGACCGTAGCCCCTAGAGTGCCATCATTGATTGCGAGAAAGGTCCACCCTTGATTGGGGAAACGAGCACGGGCACACATGACAAGAGGGATTTTTGACATCCCTTTTGAGAGACTTTGAGGATAGTCTCACACATCTTTCTTGAGCATAGCCCCTAGGGCGTATTAATTGCCAAATGAAGCAAAAGAATCCCTTGTTCTTGAGTCACATAGCCCCTAGGGCGTCACCATTTGTTGAGCAAAGCAAGAGTGACTCGTCCTCGTGCGAGGGAACAAACATGAGAGGACATGGCAAGAGCTACTCCATTTCTCAGGAGCTTTTCGGCGTACTTTAGAAGCACATACTTGAAGAAGCTTTGAAAACTGAGACACATGTTGTTGCTATTTATTGCCCAAGCCAATTGACTAGCTAGGGATTATTTGTGCAACCTCGTGCCCTTTTATAATGGGCTTGTTCTCGGATGGATCTTGGTAACCACGGGCCTTCTTTTCATGAACCCAAAAATGCACACTGCTGGAGAATGATGCCAATAACCCAAAACAACCTTTGATGGTGCCAAATCTTGTCGAGCCTTTTGCAATCCCAAAGTTGACTTGGTGGGGAATTGACTTGCTGAGGAGATCCAATGTAGAGCTCGTGCAGTTGTCTTCTTTAGAGGCCGGAGATCTCCATTTCTCTTTCCCTTCTCTCTCTCACTCTCTCATTTTTTTTATGACGCACCCTGTTTTTTGCCTAGACCGCCCTTTCGGGTTTTCAATCTAGCGGGCATCTCTTTTGCGTCTTCATTTTTGACTCGATTGATGAGGAAGTGTGCATTGACTCTAGCTGAGGAGATAAGACATGTGATTTTGCGGTGGGGACCCCTTGTCACTAAAGGTGAGTGACATTGACTTGACTAGGGAAGTGTCCCTAGTATTGACATGTATTTTTTATTGAATTGAATGACTCGCGAAGGCAAGTAAGTCATTAAGAGAGAAGAGAAGGAAAGCCCCAATTTGATTGCAAGAAATTGAGAGTATGCAGAAAGAATAGAATCCCTAGACTCGACAAGGAACGGAAAGTGATTCCAAATCTAGGAAAGTTGTTCAATCTTTTTGGTGATTAATTCATTGGCAAAAGAATCGTACAAAGATGTCTTGACAAGTTCGAGATGAAGGCCAATCACAATAACGTGCTAGGGCTAAACATATCTTCTTTCTTGCATGAGACCGGACCCGCAGGTTGCCTACGTTCCTCCAGTGTAGAGGCTCAGGTCACCGTAGTTCTTGTGGATTCTCCATTCTTCGTGATGAATTGTTGCTTCGTCCTTCGTTGGTGGATGATGATGATGATCTTGATGTGAACTTCTTTGATTGAGGGGGATTTTTTTTTTTTTTTTTTTTTTTTGTGTGCTCTAACTTTTGCCTAGGTTGATTTGATGGTTTCAACCTAGCGAGCTCTTTTTTTTTTTTTTTTTTTTTTAATCCCCCTTTGAAAACTTTGCTTGACTTCTTCATGATTGTTGCTCCACCTTGTTTGTCTTGGCTTCGTCGTTGATGTTGGCGTCGATGTTTAGCCCCTAGGCGTTCAAGTGATGGCCTTGTTCTAAAACGTGTTTAGACATCTTTTCATCATTTTGCCAAGAATTAGATTGAACAACTTGGAAGAGTGTATAAAGACAAGAACGAATTTTATTTGATAAGAAGACTCGACACTTAACATGGGACGAGAGAAAAAATTAATGCACACAAAAGAGGACTTTTGACTCTTTTTTTTTTATCCTATTTCTAGGTAGAGAAAGAGAAATGGAGATTGTTGTCGTCATCCCCCACGTCGTTGTAGTCCTCATTGTCATTGTAGTCTTCCATGTCACTACATTCTTCCATGTCATTGCTTGGGAACCCTTTGTCGTTGAAGCTTGTGTCATAGGAGGACTCGGCCACTTCTCGGAGCAAATTGTCAATTCTAACCCCCGCATCATACATGCTTGAAAAATCGGAGTGAAAAGCCCCACTAAGATGAGTGTGGTAGTCCATTTTCAAACACTTCAAGAAGATGTCCATTTGTTCCTTCTTGGAAGGCCTATCAACCATCTCGGCTAGCTTGTCATTCCAACGACAATAGAAGTCCCCAAATGATTCCTTACCCATTTGCACGGTGCTCTCCAATTCCTTCTTGGTGGGGCGGAATATGGAGTTGCCTTGATATTGTGACTTGAAGGCAAGCATAGCGGCATCCCAATTGAGGCGGGTGGAAACTGGAAGACCCATATACCAATCTTTTGCGACCCCCTCGAGAGTAAGCGGGAAGCATTGTGCCATTATTTGAGGAGACACTTTCTTTGGTAGCATGACCCAAATGTAGGAGTCGACATGAGCGTTGGGGCAAGAGGTGCCTTTGAACTTGCCAATATCGGGCATCTTGAAATTTTCGGGAAGAGCCTCCATTATGTTTAGGAGGAGAGAAGCTTGATGAAGATCGGTGCTTGGGCTCTTGTGCAAATTTAGCCCACTAAGCTTTTGGTCAATGTAGGACATGAGAGTGTTGACCAAACCGGTATTGATGCCTTGGATCTTTCTTTCATTCGTGAGCCCCTTCAATTGGTCCTCGAGTTTGGATACTTCTCTTTTATGGGCCATTTCTATATGCTCGTAACGGGCTCGCCATAAATCATCCTTGCGGAGAACATCCTCGGCTAGTGTATCAATTTGCCCTTTCAATACTTTCACCATGCAGAATAACCCTTCGTTGGACACGAAATCATTTCCACCGTTGTTGTTGTCGCCGTTGGAAGCCATTGGACCTATTGGAAGAGCACGGTTGATCTTAGATCGGCCCCACAAACACCTTTTGAGTAAAGTAAATTTAACCCACAAACACAAAAAAGACTCAACCATATAAAGAAAATGACTCTTTTTTTGTTTTTTTTTTTTTTTTTACAAAAGTCGGAAGGACGGAGTCCTTTTTGGGGTTTCTAGAAAAAAAATAGTGGAATCGTCCCACTAGTATATAGACCTTCTCGCGGTCCCATATACTCATCGGATTCCACCACGCTTGTGAGCCCTACATGTGTCGGGATTAAACTAAATTAATGTAGTAAATCATACATGCGGGGACGGATTTTTATTTTCGTCCAAAATAGCCACTTTTGGGGACGGAGTTTTATTTCGTCCATTGCAACAAATTGGCATGTATGGTTTGAAGACATTAGTTTAGGGAAATCTCGGCACATGGAAACCGACTTGAGTCACGGAGTGTTAGACCTTAAACTAGAATTGTGTGGTTTGTGCTCGGCTTGAATATGAGGCTCAAAGGTCACCCCCGGCATGTAGTCATGAACTACGCCACGGGCTGAGGTTTACCGCTTCGAAAGAGCCAAGGTCGAGTGGAGCTTGAAACTTTCTATGACGGGCCTCGATGGGTTTGGAGTTGGACTTGTGCGACTCGATAGTGAGCAGTTGATAAGAATATGTGCATGTAGTGTGAGGTCTAACATGTGACAAAACATTTTTTTTTTTTTAAAAAAAAGGAAATAAAAAAAAACAAATAAGCACGTAATTTACAACTTTCGAATCACCCGTGTGACCGATAAAAATAAACAGAAAGTAAAAGAAATTGTATGCAGGCCCGGTGCCCACACACTGTCATTCTGTTCTGTTTCTGTGCACTGTTCTGTTCCGGGAATGCGCCCAGAAGCGCGCGCATTGGGTTGCCTATGCGGAAGGCGCGCGCGTGAGAGGAAGAAGGGCAGAGGCGCCCGCTTTCTGGGTGAGAACCTGCAAATCAGTGGGTTCAAGGGATTGCCTTGACCCTTAATTAAGAAAACTTTCCCCTGCAGAATTTGTTAGCACAGAAACATGGAATTGAAGGACAAGAAAGGAGGCGGGCGATTCTGGTAATAAGGGTCGGACGCGCGCGCGTTAGGCCAAGAAGGCCGGAGGCGCGCGCTTCCCACCCTTTTTACCAGAATGCCCAGAAAACAGAAATTAGAACACCAAAAGTAAGAAACGCAAGTTTAACCCTCTATCGTCCCCAGCGGAGTCGCCACTGTAGATACCCCGGGGAACCACGGCTTGGCTAGAGCGGTGAATTATCCTATGATGTCTAACTTGTTTTAGATTGTTTAGAGTCGCCACCTATGTTTTTAAAGGAACATAAGAAAAACCTAGAAATAGCCTAATTTATGTACAAAACCAGAGATTCGGGAGAGAAGGGTTCGGGGGTTAGGTGACGGAGTGGGAAGTACTTAAACACCCACTCCGCCCCGCTTACGCGGGTCTTGATACTATTGGTGTTCTAATATTTACATGTCCTTCAATTAATTAAATAGAAATGTGCTAACAATTGTGATGAGAAGAAAAGGGGAAATAAAGGGGAAATAAAATAGAATTGTTTTATTTATTTAATGATAAAGATTACATGTAGCAAGTAATGTTAAAGAATTACATTAAGAGATGAAGAGAAATTAACATGGTGAATTAAAGTTAAGATTAAAATGTAGAGAGATAACCTTAACTAACTTCAATATGTGAAGTAGTCATGTTGGTCATGTCCCATTAATGGGGATTGCATACATCAAGAAGAAGAAAACAAAGGAAGAAAATGGAGTTGTACCTTGAGAAAGAGGACTTGGAACCTTGACTTGAAAGTGTTGTTGTTGTAATGAAATTGTTGTAGAACAATTTGTGTAGAGTCTTGTTACTAAGAACTCTTGTTGGGAGAATTTGTGTATAATGTAGTTTGTGAATCAAGGTTGGAGTCCAAAAAGAAGTCTAAGGTCGAGAAGAGATCCCCCTCCAATGATGGATTGGAGGGTTTTTTATAGTTGAAAGGGGATGTTTTTGGTGCCAATTCGCGGTCACAAAGAAATATTTCCCGGGTGAAATCCATGCAAAATAAGCAAGAGAGGGATTCTTGGGAGAAAATCTGTAACTGACGCCCCAGAGGCGCGCGCTTCCGGATGTACCATCGGAAGGCGCGCGCTTCTGACCTCAAAAGACGGAGGCGCGCGGCTTTGAAAAGGCAATTTTGACAGAATGGACTAGAAAGTTAATTTTGTTATGCAGTTCAGTCCAAAACTAACGGAATCAGTTAGGAACTTAACAGAAGTAACAGAAATTAACAAAAACAAGTTAAATAAAAATACTATGTATGCAATCGGGGTGAGAGGTCCAAGGCGGGGTCTCTACAGTGGGTCAAATTGCCATCCCCAAATATCATCGTTGAGTGATCGATTCTTGGTCTGACTTGTTGAACCTTCCCATCGGAGATGTGAGGAAGATGTTGCATGGTACCGTGGTAGATATAACCGAGTTGCCAATGTTCTTCAGTTTGCATTCGGAGGACCTGGCGGTTCAGTCTTTCAAGAGGAGTGCCATGGCGGCTTGCCTTTTCAGTGAAGTTCTTTTCGTTACAACCTTCGGGACAGTGGACGCGCAATTGGCTGAGATTATCTTGCAGGCCAAGGAGCAACAATTCAGTATAATCCCACTTATAGTACGAAAGTTCTGCACGGCCTTGATGAGTTGCATCAAACGGGCAAGATGTGTCGGGGAAGCCCCTTGCTTCTAACCATATGGCTCCGGGAACATTTCAGGATTTATTCTCTGGAGGGTGATCTGTCTCCTTTTGCTGTTCACAGGAGAAAACTGTTGATCCGGGATTTGACTAAAGATGGTTGGAAGAAGTTCTTTGCATCTCGACTGTCTGTTGACATTGAGTGGTATCCTCCCTCTTGGGGTCTTCGTCCTTTCGTGGAATGGACTCTTGGTTTCGAGCATGTGGCCTTACCCGTCTTGAGAGACTCTTCATTTTACCATCCGGAGTGGGTTATGAGGCAGTTTGGTTGCCAACAGATTATTCTTTTCCCGAGGAGTGGGGTGTTCCGTCCAGTTTCATATATGGGTCCAGACTTTTCAAGGGAGCTTCAGTCTGCTTGGGGAGATGACCGCCATCGGTGGGCTTCTGCCCCTATTCACCGGGGTAGTGTCTTTCTTCCCGAGAGTTATCTGGATTATCTGTTTGGTACCTTTTACCGCGGCATCACTTGGGTTGACGTGCTTCGCGCTGAGTTGCTAGGAAAGGACTTTGAGCCTAGCAGTGCTTTGAGGTATAAGGAAGCTACTGCTGATTCGCACAATATTCTGGCTGACTGTTGGGTATGCCAACTTATATCTCAGATTCAATGTAATAGGATTGATTAGATTTGATTGATCCATCACCTAAGTTTTATTTCATGGACTTAAGACCCACATGTAAGAAGTATTTATACTTCATTTTTTTTGTAGTCCATTGTAATAGAATAGGCTTAGGAATAGGGCAAGAAGATCAAGATTGAAGAAAATCACTCCGTGAGTTTGAGCTACGCGCCTATGCGCTCCATTCAACGCGCCATGCGCCCCCTTCACCTTTGCGCCATGCGCCTATCCAGCGCGCGCGCATAAGGTGATGGGCCTAGCTATGCTACGCGCCCCATTGGTTCATGCGCGCCTCTTAGCTCAACGTGCCTCAAAGAAGTGTTTTTAACACTCAGTGATTTAACGAAGATTCAAAGACTTGAAGAGATTCAAACTTTGCCAATGATCCAACGGTGAGAAAATGACACGTATGAGCCCGCATCTAAGGACACCTGTCCATAACGGTCATATTTGTGTTATGTGTCTAACGGCTATAAAAGGACAAGTGCTCCACTCAATGAGCGACAGCACATCCATCCTTTCTCTGACTCACCAAGTATTTCCAACGGCTAGTTTTTGGGGCTCTACTATAAATATCCCATAACTTCAACCATTTGAAGTTGCTAAGCATTTCACGAATTTCTCTCTCAAGCATTTGTTGAAGATTTGAAGATTGCCTTTGATTTACCAGAATTCTCAAGAACATCTTCATAACTTCATCCTTAGCCCAGATCCTCAAGCAAAAACACTTTAGTTTTCTTGTGCTCTTATTCTCAAAGATCTATAGAGCCTTGAATGTCACGACCCGAAATCTAGGCTCTATTTTATTAGTAATTAAATGATTATTATTTAATTATTTGCTTATTTATTTATTTAAATTATTATTTATTTAAATAATTATGTGTGCATTTTATGTATCATAATAATTATGCCTAGCATTTTATTTGAGTCATTCGTGCTAGTGTAGTATTGTTGGGTCTTAATTATTAGTGGGAAGTTGTTTATTTTGAGTAGTGTAGGGGAGGGGCCCTAAGTGCAACATTTTGAAATAATTTCCCTTCTCCCTCACCTTCTCCCTCACTCTCTCCATCCCATTCCCAGCCCATTCCTCTCTCTCTCTACATAGAAAGGTAAGCATTCTCTCCTCTTCCTTCTCTCTTCATTTTCTTCATCTTCCTCTCATAATCTCTCATTTCTTAAAACGTGAACCTTGTTTAGATCGTCGATAGGATCGCGTAGAACCAAAAAGAATTGAATTCCGTCATCTTTGAGAATTTTCAAGTAAGTTGCTTTTCCCCCATTTTTATGCTAAAATGTTCCTTTCATGTTCATATAATGCTTTAGTTGTTATATATGAAGTTTGATTGAGTTTGGGATTTATTTGGAATTTATTTGAGTTTTTGGGCAAAAATGGTGATATTATGATTTTGGGATTTAATCTTGGATTGGAGTTGTTAGATGATGTGATTTAGGTCCCCTCTTAGCTTAAATGCGGTTTTGGTTCATGGTGGAATTTGTTAGAAGGATTGGTTTGGAGTATTTTAGAGATTGGGGTGATTTTGGTTCGAACTTAAGGAACCCAGCTCTGTTTTCCCGACTGGAATCCAGACCAGGCGCCCGCCCGACCCCCTCCAGGCGCCCGCCTACATGTCATTTTCTGATGACCAGACCTTCTGGTCATTCAGGCGCCCGCCTGCCCCATGCCAGGCGCCCGCCCGCCCCCTGTTCCAGGATTTTGTCCTTTTTGCTTGTTTAAACTAAATGGCTTAACTAGTTTAGGGTACCTTCTTCTAATTAACTTAAGATAACACCTTGGAGCACTTTAGTAATTAAAATTGGTTCCTTTGTGAACAATAGTGTTATGTAATTTGATCAAGTATTGTTTGGGCATCTTATGATGTGTCCGTGTTTGTTCCAACCGAATTGAATTTCGCGTAAGACTTGGTCTAGGTTTCAGCCGATGTCCTATAGTACCTAGGGGGTTGTTATTGAACACCAAGGTGTAGGGTTTAGTCCTGTCGTGATCATGTTCTAATAAGAGTAACCTTTTGGATTCGTTTGGGGTGTTTAGAATGGGTTCGTTATGAACGGAGATAAAGCGTGAATTGGCAATTGAGTACCTACGGTTTGATTAACCTTAAGATGTATTCATTCGGATTTCTTATTTGGAATTTCAGGTGTGATGAGATGGTTGAGTTCATAGTCCTAGTATAACTTTATGAGTAAATATTTAGGAACAATTTGGTAATAGTCATTGTGCTATTTGTGAGCGACCGTTTGAGTTGTGCTCTTTATGAGTAACTTGTGGGTATCATATTTAGGATGTATTTGATACGTGCCTTGTCTTGGAATCATCTTGTTTTAATGATCAATGTTGTTGTGCTTTATGAGAAATTCCGTTTATCGTTGTTGTGCTCTTCATGAGAAACTCTTGTTATCGTTGTTGTTAAAATCTTCATGAGTGCCCGTTGCATCTTTATGGTGATTATTTGGTATGGTTCCCTACTTTGGAATCCTTTGGTTGTTTATCGAGCTAGTATTTATTACCTAGCATTTAATTGAAAGTCCAGCTGGTTATTTGTGTATCGAGTCAGGCAATGGATAATGCTATAATGGCACGAGCCAAGTCCAGTATAGCATCGCCCATTGGTCCTTCTGTCCTCATCCAGATTGGCCTTGGTTGGGATGAGCTAGCTCCGTTGTGGGTATTCTAGCTAATCGTTTTGGAGCATGACTTTGTGGCATGGCTCCCGCCCCTTGTGGCACTTTACATTGTTATTGGTTCCGGTACCGGGTTTCTCTTCAGCTTTTATGCTACTATGAAGATGGATTGTTTGATTGATGGGTTGATTGGTCGCTTCTGACCGGGGATTCCTCTTCAGCTTTTATGCTATTATGAAGATGATGAATGGTTGGTTATTGAAGCTGCGCAGCGACCTTTATTTGGTTCTTTCAGTTGGGAAACCTTGGCTAATATCCTTTGTTATGTGTTTACTTTCCGCTGCTATCTGTTGACTGTTAATTGTTACATGCTATGTGATATTTATCATTGTTTATTGCTTATTGCATATTAGCATGTTATGTAGTTGCATTAGTAACTTACTGAGATTTTATCTCACCCCGTTTATTTCCATCTTTGTTTTTCCTTAACCCCCCCCCAGGAGGAAAAGGATTAGGATTCGCGGATTGAGGAGGACGTCGAGAGGTTTGAGATTTTGGGGCAGGTTGTTATGGATCGGTTTACATTATTTAAATGTATAACCTTTTGGGGATAGTTTTATCATTATTGACGTCATTAAGAATTGTACATTTTTATTTTGTTAAGCATAAACTTGTGGAAGTTTATGATTGTTGTAATTGGTTTTAATCAAACTTGGTTTTGTAAAACTTTGGATCATCACCTTTTGGCATCAAATGAAATTTTTAACTTTTATATTTTAGAGTTTTGGTTTTAAGTCGACGTCCAGATCGCGGTCTCGGGCCCTCGGGGTTCGGGGTCGCGACAGTTGGTATCAGAGCTATGGCATTAGCTCTAAGTATAAGTCTAGGTGGATTAGTATGACCTAGGTGGGTAGTAGTGTGTGGAGTGATTAACGGTTGATGTTTTATGCAGGTAATTGTTCTCAATGTCTGGAAGAAGAAACAGAGGAGGTACTAGTGGGGCACAGAATCAGAATGAAACAAGGGATGAAGCCCGTGCAATGTTTCAGGGCATGTTTGAGGCGGCCATGAAGGCCATACATGATCAAAGCCCGAGGGTGGAACAAGCACCACCCCGTTATGGTTTGGAGCAATTTCTGAAGTTGAAACCGGTTGAATTCAATGGGGAACCCGATGTAAGGAAGGCCGAGCTATGGATTGAGTTGATGGAGAAAATTTATGATGTCTTTGGTTGCAATGATGAAGACAAGGTCCGGTTTGCGGCTTATAAACTTGTGGGTGCCGCCGAGCATTGGTGGAAGGGTGTTAAAGCGAGTTGGGATGATACTCACACAGTGTATGCATGGGAATTGTTTGTGCGAAAGTTCAAGGAGCATTTCATTCCGGTAGTGGATCAAAACCGAAAGGAGATCGAGCTTCTCAACCTGGAGCAAGGTTTGTTGTCTATAGCTCAGTACTCGGCTAAGTTCACAGAATTAGCCCGGTATTGTGACTATCTTGTGCGGACCGAGGAGCAGAAAGCTACGAGATTCATCCGGGGTTTGAAGACTTCTATTCGGACTCAGCTTATAGCCCAGAGGATTGTGACATTTCAGGATGTGGTAGACCGGGCATACTTGATCGAGCAAGATATTGGGGAGCATAAGAGGAAGACCGAGGTTGCAAATGCGGGTAAACAAGTAAGCCATGCTAAATATCAACCACATCACCGTTCAGATAACCGAGGTAATTTGGGAACACCATCTCAGTTTAAGGGACAAACCGCGCTAGGGAATCCGGGTACTACTTCGGGGAAACAAGGGAAACAAGGTAGGTGGCTTTGCGCTTACTGTCAGAGGGAAGGCCATTTGGAGGATAAATGTTGGAAGAAGCAAGGAAAATGTATCAATTGTGGTCAACTGGGTCACTTCATAAAAGACTGTCCAAGGTTTAAGGTTCAATCATCAGGAACAGGAACCAGTACTTCACCGGGTCAGAAGAGGGATGCTTCGGGGAACCCTAAGGTATAGGGCAGAGTAATTGCGACCAATCAGCACTCACCAGGTAACGGATAAATTTCAGGAGGGATTATTTTGCGTCGTGAGAGCGAGCGCGTGCATTTTAGGATCATCGCATTTATGTGTTTCTGTGCATTAGTTGCAATTATTTCTTCTGAGTCTTTGACTTATGTGTTGTGGGTGTCTACCCCTATGGAGGAGTTTAGGGTATCTGATGAAGTCTTATGTGCTTATGATGTGCTTAAGTATGGTTATGTCTCACCTGCTAATTAGCCATGTTGCTATTACAAGATTTTGATGTTACTATTGCTTTAGTCTATTGTTGTAGGGGGATTGTTATATTCTCCATTCCTAATTTCTTAGAACTGTTGAGACCGTTCCTTTGGGTAGAGTTATACCTATCTTTTCTTAATTGAAATCCGAGTATTTAGTTTCGGTCAATTTGTTGGGTGTATTTATCATTCGTAAGATTTTCATTTGCTTCAGAATGGTACCTAGTGTTGAGGAGAAGCTTGGAGTTAAATTGCATTGTGTGGTACAAGGTTGTAGTACCGATAATTAGATCAATATCTATATTGTAACGGTTGAGTTGTAAAAATTGAAGATTCAACCGAGGGTTTCTTATTAAGATATTTCGTTTCCTTTTAGCACATCTCCGTGAGTACATCGAGATTGGTTAGTATAGAGGGATGCGTGAATTGTTATGGGTAATGAGTGTATGGTGGAATGTATAATCGATAATGGTGATAAGCGTGTTAAGTTAGAAAGGACTAAGTACGTTTTGGGAGAGTAATAATTTCTCGATCTACGTTAAAGGCATTTTGAATTTTGGTTAGATAGTGGTTCTATGGTCCTAAATCTCTCCTTGGTGGCGTTTCGCGATTTGGACCAAGGGTATGTGAAGAAAGTCGAGTATCAATATTTGGGCATAATTAAAGAATATTGTGATTTGGTAATGGAGCTATTGGAATGAGGCTAGCTAATTAGTTTATGATTTTGGTAGTACCATTGAGCCTAAGTATCATTAGGTTAATAAATGTATGCGTGAGAGACTAACTTGGGTTAGCTATCGAGGATTTGAGATTTGTTGATTTCCTTGGGTTTATGAGCACGGATTATAATTTAAATGGGAGTTAGAGAAAATCTCTTGAAGATGAAATTTGGATCGTTTTGCGGACTATTGAGTATATTGAATTGTTTAGGCTTCAAGACCGGATTAATGAAGGGATGAGAGTATAACATAGACTAAGTGGACACTTTGTACGAGAAATTTTGGGGTTGTATGGTACTATTAATTTAAGGTGTTAACTCAAAGTAAAAGCACTATAATGGTAATCCATAGAGATGTAGCTATTTCGATGAATATTGTGGAAATAGAAATTCATTTAGCCTTTTTATATTTTTAAAGCTAATTAGGCTCGGGATGGTGATGTTTTGAATTTCTGGGGAATACTACTAAGTATGTGATTTACAAAAGGAAACACCTTTGCAGTGTAATTAAGATTATGAATAAGATGAGCTTAGGATATCTCGAGAGTTATGTTTGGGAGCAATTGGGATTCTCCAATTTTGATTATGGATTCTAATTAGTAGTGAAGGTTATGATTGAAGGAAGTTATGTGCGAGAGGTCGTGGTATGGTGAGCATTATTTAAGGTTACATTGTAGTGGGTTAGATTGGACAATTGAGGAATTTGAGAAATGGCGGAACTATCGTATCTGTAGCTATTTGGTCTTTCGGGTAAGTCTCGTTAAAATTCGGGTCGAATTTTCTTTAAGGGGGAGTGAATGTCACGACCCGAAATCTAGGCTCTATTTTATTAGTAATTAAATGATTATTATTTAATTATTTGCTTATTTATTTATTTAAATTATTATTTATTTAAATAATTATGTGTGAATTTTATGTATCATAATAATTATGCCTAGCATTTTATTTGAGTCATTCGTGCTAGTGTAGTATTGTTGGGTCTTAATTATTAGTGGGAAGTTGTTTATTTTGAGTAGTGTAGGGGAGGGGCCCTAAGTGCAACATTTTGAAATAATTTCCCTTCTCCCTCACCTTCTCCCTCACTCTCTCCATCCCATTCCCAGCCCATTCCTCTCTCTCTCTCTACATAGAAAGGTAAGCATTCTCTCCTCTTCCTTCTCTCTTCATTTTCTTCATCTTCCTCTCATAATCTCTCATTTCTTAAAACGTGAACCTTGTTTAGATCGTCGATAGGATCGCGTAGAACCAAAAAGAATTGAATTCCGTCATCTTTGAGAATTTTCAAGTAAGTTGCTTTTCCCCCATTTTTATGCTAAAATGTTCCTTTCATGTTCATATAATGCTTTAGTTGTTATATATGAAGTTTGATTGAGTTTGGGATTTATTTGGAATTTATTTGAGTTTTTGGGCAAAAATGGTGATATTATGATTTTGGGATTTAATCTTGGATTGGAGTTGTTAGATGATGTGATTTAGGTCCCCTCTTAGCTTAAATGCGGTTTTGGTTCATGGTGGAATTTGTTAGAAGGATTGGTTTGGAGTATTTTAGAGATTGGGGTGATTTTGGTTCGAACTTAAGGAACCCAGCTCTGTTTTCCCGACTGGAATCCAGACCAGGCGCCCGCCCGACCCCCTCCAGGCGCCCGCCTACATGTCATTTTCTGATGACCAGACCTTCTGGTCATTCAGGCGCCCGCCTGCCCCATGCCAGGCGCCCGCCCGCCCCCTGTTCCAGGATTTTGTCCTTTTTGCTTGTTTAAACTAAATGGCTTAACTAGTTTAGGGTACCTTCTTCTAATTAACTTAAGATAACACCTTGGAGCACTTTAGTAATTAAAATTGGTTCCTTTGTGAACAATAGTGTTATGTAATTTGATCAAGTATTGTTTGGGCATCTTATGATGTGTCCGTGTTTGTTCCAACCGAATTGAATTTCGCGTAAGACTTGGTCTAGGTTTCAGCCGATGTCCTATAGTACCTAGGGGGTTGTTATTGAACACCAAGGTGTAGGGTTTAGTCCTGTCGTGATCATGTTCTAATAAGAGTAACCTTTTGGATTCGTTTGGGGTGTTTAGAATGGGTTCGTTATGAACGGAGATAAAGCGTGAATTGGCAATTGAGTACCTACGGTTTGATTAACCTTAAGATGTATTCATTCGGATTTCTTATTTGGAATTTCAG
This sequence comes from Campanula takesimana, assembly GCA_026119855.1. NCBI lineage: Eukaryota > Viridiplantae > Streptophyta > Magnoliopsida > Asterales > Campanulaceae > Campanula > Campanula takesimana. Next base: position 485,267 of record JAOWBW010000800.1, on the reverse strand, counting down.
GTGTGATGAGATGGTTGAGTTCATAGTCCTAGTATAACTTTATGAGTAAATATTTAGGAACAATTTGGTAATAGTCATTGTGCTATTTGTGAGCGACCGTTTGAGTTGTACTCTTTATGAGTAACTTGTGGGTATCATATTTATGATGTATTTGATACGTGCCTTGTCTTGGAATCATCTTGTTTTAATGATCAATGTTGTTGTGCTTTATGAGAAATTCCGTTTATCGTTGTTGTGCTCTTCATGAGAAACTCTTGTTATCGTTGTTGTTAAACTCTTCATGAGTGCCCGTTGCATCTTTATGGTGATTATTTGGTATGGTTCCCTACTTTGGAATCCTTTGGTTGTTTATCGAGCTAGTATTTATTACCTAGCATTTAATTGAAAGTCCAGCTGGTTATTTGTGTATCGAGTCAGGCAATGGATAATGCTATAATGGCACGAGCCAAGTCCAGTATAGGATCGCCCATTGGTCCTTCTGTCCTCATCCAGATTGGCCTTGGTTGGGATGAGCTAGCTCCGTTGTCGGTATTCTAGCTAATCGTTTTGGAGCATGACTTTGTGGCATGGCTCCCGCCCCTTGTGGCACTTTACATTGTTATTGGTTCCGGTACCGGGTTTCTCTTCAGCTTTTATGCTACTATGAAGATGGATTGTTTGATTGATGGGTTGATTGGTCGCTTCTGACCGGGGATTCCTCTTCAGCTTTCATGCTATTATGAAGATGATGAATGGTTGGTTATTGAAGCTGCGCAGCGACCTTTATTTGGTTCTTTCAGTTGGGAAACCTTGGCTAATATCCTTTGTTATGTGTTTACTTTCCGCTGCTATCTGTTGACTGTTAATTGTTACATGCTATGTGATATTTATCATTGTTTATTGCTTATTGCATATTAGCATGTCATGTAGTTGCATTAGTAACTTACTGAGATTTTATCTCACCCCGTTTATTTCCATCTTTGTTTTTCCTTAACCCCCCCCCCAGGAGGAAAAGGATTAGGATTCGCGGATCGAGGAGGACGTCGAGAGGTTTGAGATTTTGGGGCAGGTTGTTATGGATCGGTTTACATTATTTAAATGTATAACCTTTTGGGGATAGTTTTATCATTATTGACGTCATTAAGAATTGTACATTTTTATTTTGTTAACCATAAACTTGTGGAAGTTTATGATTGTTGTAATTGGTTTTTATCAAACTTGGTTTTGTAAAACTTTGGATCATCACCTTTTGGCATCAAATGAAATTTTTAACTTCTATATTTTAGAGTTTTGGTTTTAAGTCGACATCCAGATCGCGGTCTCGGGCCCGCGGGGTTCGGGGTCGCGACATTGAATCTAAAATCACACACGCACCTCTTTAAGTTTGATCACTTAGATCTTTCATTTAGAGATACACCGGTTATTGTCTAGGATTTGTTCTTTCATAGAAATAGATCTTGAGTTAGTGTATAAGCTCAAAACGATTGAAATTTGTAACACTCTCTCTTAATATAAGATCTTTATTAGAAATCCAAGACTAACCATCTTGGTAGAGGACGTAGATCATTTTCCCGATCGAACCTCTCCAAATAGCGGGTACATACTATCTTGCTATTTCCTTTCAAGTTCATATCATATCTAACTATTTGTTTGTTTATTCATTGTAGATTGATTGATTGAACTGTGTTGTTTTTGTTATATCATTTGCCTTAGTTTCTTATTTCACCCACTTTGAGCCAAAATACATAGAGTGTGTGTGCGCCCCCTTTATCATAATTTGCGCCTATTTACATTACTAAATTCCGCTGTGCATTTCACTCACTCACGTAGGCGCATATCATAACGCTTACTTGATAAAGTGCGAATTTGCAATTGAGTTTTTCAAGGGTACGAAAAAGAATTTTAAAACAGCTATTCACCCCCCCCTATAGCTATTTTTCATACCCTTGTTGCCCTTTGGGACCACCAAGTGGTATCAGAGCGAACACCTTTATAAAACACTTTCTTTTTTCAAGCTTAACAGCTTGGGTGCCGATTCTAAATGGCAAACTCAAAACCTATGGTAACTGCAAACTACACTCACGTTCCGGTCTTTGATGAAGATCATTTTGACGTGTGGAAATTCAGCATATTGACCCATCTCAACTCAATCGACGAAAGGCTCCATGACACCGTAGTTTATGGACCTTACATTCCGGTTAAAGCGAATCCAAATCCATGCACCAACGCTGCTCAACCTACAGTTCTTAAACCGAAGGAAGAATGGATTGAGGAAGAAACAAGAAGAGTTGCAAATTATGGAAAAGCAAGAAACATTCTCCTAAGCACTCTAAGCACGGCTATGAAACAACAAGTCATGCATTGTGCTACTGCTAATGAGCTATGGGATGCCATTGAAGAGCATATAGAAGGAGATACCGTTTGCAAGGAGAACAAGAGATACGAAGTACAAAAGAGATTCAGCAATTTCTCTCAACTCCCCAGAGAAACCTTAAGACAAACTTATGAACGCTTTTGTGAAATTATCAATCTATGTATTTCACTTGGCATGAAGTTTTCAAACAAAGATTTGAATGTCAATTTTCTCCAAGCTTTTGGATCAAGATACCTACATAAATCTAGCGCTCTTAAAGACGCTGGAACTTTGGATGATTGGACTTTAAGGAACCTTTATGCTAATCTTAAAGTTTATGAGCTCAAACTTCAGCGAATTAGTGAAACTGAAGGAAAATCAAAATCTGTTGCAATGGTGGCGCATAGAGAGGAAGCCCAACCTCCTGCGCCTGCGCCTATTCAGAAAGAGAAAAGTTCTGATCCCTAAATTTCTACTTCTGAGATATTGGACATGGACGATGAAGACTTCGCTTTATTTGTGAAGAGATTCCAGAAGTTCAGAAAATTCACCAAGCCCGGCTCAACTAGCAAATATCAAGGATCTACCAGCAAAGCTCCTACAAAGTTCATAAGGAGCAATGATTCTAAAAGAAAAGAAGACCTTGTCTGTTTAATTGCAGGAAACCCAGACACTTTGCATCGAGCTGCCCAATTCCCAAGTTCGAGTATATGCAAAAGAAGATCAGCCATACTCCTAAATTCACTCCCAAGTTCACTCGTCATAAGGGAATGATTGCTGAAGAAGAAGCACCAGCAAATGATCACAACACATGGATTAAAACAGACTCCGATGAGAGCGATGAAGACTCCGATGATGGACTCGTTTGTTTTGTTGCAAAAGATGAAGATGATGTTGAAATTAATGACTATGACTCCGATGACTTTTCAAAGGATGTTCCAGATATGAAAAACTTGAACAAACCAATCAAGAAATCTGCTAGTCACTCTGTGGCGAAAAACAAAAAAAGGACCAACCATCAGTGAGCTAATTGAACAAGGATGTCTTACTCCGGCTCAAAGCGATGGTGGATTATTGTTTGCCCGATGTGATCTAAGTGCAAGGAACAAGCTAAGAAAGGGAACTTACATCAGACCACAAGTTGAACCAGCTGCACCAATTCCTAAAATCAACGATGATGAAATTGCTGCTGAACAAGAAAAGTTATTCAAAAAAGCTGAAAAGGTAATCAGTAGATTTGATAATATGAAAGAAGCTTTAGCACTATCATGTGATGAAATTTCCCAGCTTATGACCAAGAAAACTGTTCTAAAATCCGAACTCACCCTCCTTAAGGAGCAGATAAAGAGCATGATTCCTCTTACTGTCAAAAACACTTTTTTAACAGAACAAAACTCACTTCTTAAAGTTCAAAACGATGAATTAGTCGCTCAAATTACTGATCTCAAAAAGATTACAAATGAGTGGTCCAATTCTCGTGTCACTATGGACAATATTTTTGAGTCCCAAAAAGCCAGTGGTGATAAAAGTGGCTTGGGATTCTCATCAACTAGTGACAACTTTAAGTGTGATGTCTGTGCTGAAAGAGATAGTGAATTTACAAAACAGCAAACTTTTGAAATTCCCAAGGAAAAACATTCTAATTCAATGGGAAAAGGACAGGAAAAAGTCAAAAGACAAACATTCCATTATGTCTACCCAATGAAGCAATTTGGGAAAGCTAATGGGAAAGATATAGCTACAGACGAATCATCCTCTAGCAAAATCCCTCTTGAAACAAAGCACGCTCCTTCTCCGAATGCTCATTATGCGCCTAGGAGCCACACGCCTCATCGCCGTGCGCCTCCTAGCCCTATGCGCCCTCCTAGATCAAACGCTTTAAAATTTCAAAAGAAGGATTTTATTAAGGCTAGTCCATCTGACCCAAAGAAGAATGCTACCCCAAAGAAAAGTAAAGAGTTTGTGAAAACTCATGTGATTAGTGGCTTTCATCATTGTTCCATTTGTGATTGTTTTGGACACAAGGCCGTGGAATGCCTTTTGCGATTCACTCCCAATGCCAAAGGACATAAAAACCCTAAGGTCAAGCAAGAGTGGGTTGTCAAAAGTTGCTAACTCTAGGACCCAAAAGGAATAAAGGGGACCTGCTTAAATGTCTATATTTTAGGTTCTTTGTTTCATGGCTGTGACACGCCCCCAGGTTCCGGGATCCCCTAATAGAACCTCGAACCTAGATGCGCGTGACTAACGAGAATCAAGAAACTAACAAGAAACGGGATGACATCTGTTTAACAAACTGACATGATATATATACTCAAGAGTAAGGAGCTAAGATAGCTCACAACATGAGTTCTAGACAAGAAAATTTAAACCAAACATGATTATACACAGCGGAAACATGCCTATCACATAAGCTGGCATTACAAGATGTCTAGCAACAACAAGTACTATACAAGACTATCTACCCCAACATAAGGAGTTACATAACCCATACAAAATCGTCCTCACCAAAATGTAAAAGGACCACGATCCCCAAAATAATAACCACCTGCGTAGTAAGCTCCCAGCTATGTCGAGCCTCACTTCGCACTATCACTAGCCTTCCTTTAATCTAATGAAAACAATTAAACAAAGAACGGGGTGAGATAAATCTCAGTAAGCTATTAGATGCAACTACATGACATGTTATCATGCAATTCAAGTAGATACTCATGTAATCATGTATCAAGTATCATCAAGTAACAAGTATATGAGAGGCTAAGCCACTCATCAAGTAGCACATAAGGCTAAGTTAACACGTTACAAAGGATATTGCTTCCTTCCTTATTCCTCCCAAGAATACCATTGTTGTCGTAGCTTGTATTACTTTGACAAATCACGATCAATATCAAGAAACTGCTTATACAGTATATATAAGAAGACCCGGTAACCAGTGTCATTCCTAAGATCAAGATTCACGAGGTGTTCACGAGTTTAGCATTCACTTATATCAGGCGTATTGATCTAATAAAGGAAGATATGCCCTTACTATGGCCTGTAGTAAGGGGTCAAGCGCAGATACATAGATCCCCGATTATCACTTTGGCCCCAGCCTCATGATAAGAGTGGACCTATATACCTCTGAACAAGCAAGGACCAGCTGGACTCACACAAGAATGCAAAAGTAGGTATTTACTTGAACTATAGGAGTAGAACTAATCCAAAATTAGTGGACTAGCTCACCTAGAATCATGCTTCAAGAAATCAAGAAGTCACATTGTTATCAAGAAACTATATGCAATGTTTGCACATACACGTCAAGAACATTTCTCAAACACGTTAGTGCTTGTTCATAGCACTTTCTAGTTCATTACCATACACATGTATTGGTGTCAAGTCATGTACAAGATTTCATCATCTTATATTCAAGTTCTCAATCCACTTCTATGGATATTTAAGACATGTACAAGATTTTATTGTCTTATACTCGAGTTATCATTCCAATCTTTGGACATTCATGACATATATAAGAGTTAGACATCTTATACTTTAAGTTTATCATTCTATACTTTGGATGTTTAGGATCAAGACATTGTTCTAATGCCCCTAAGGTGCACAAACACAAGTTTCAAGACAAGCATAACACATTAGTGCTTATTCATAGCACTTTTCAAAACATAAAGAAGAGTTGTTACTCATATACTTAAGTTCTCATTTGAGTTCTATAGGTGTTCATGTTCAAGACTAAGTTCTCATTTTAATTCAATGAGTATTCATGTTTAAGACCAAGTTCTGATGCCCCTAAGGTGTCACAACACTTACTAGGACATCTTATACTAAGGTTATATACCTTAATTAGGGTTACTTCTAGCTTAATCAAACTTTATTCAAGACTTTTGTTCATCAGGGCAAGTGTGCGGTCGCCTAAAGTGGCTTGTGTGGTCGCACACAAGCAGGTCAATCCTTTTGAAAAACCTTCCAGAAAGATGGGTGGTCGCCCAGCCCAAAATGGGCGGTCGCCCAAGGTACAAAAATGCGAAATTTTTATTTCTTTCCCAGGTTGAATAATTTTCTGTCCCAAACGTAGGAGTAACTTTTCACTAACATATTAGCAAACCCAGGGGTATTCTAACATATTCAAAACACCTATTCAAGTTCCTTTCAACATTTTCCACAGTACGTTAATACTCCCTTTGTCCCAAAATTACAAGTATCACAAAAATTACCCCAAACACGAAATTGACAAGCACAAGTATCAGGAATAACATATATGCATGTTATTACAAGCAAGGGGGAGCTAATAACTTACCTAGTACAAAATCAAAGTCAAGGAAACTTATTTCTGATCGTCCGGAAATGCTCTATTCAATGCCACAAATATTTATACGGGATCGGAATCAAGAACAGAGGGATAATTAAACTCGAGGAGTCGAGAATAGGGTAAAACTCTAACCCTACCTTTCAAGAACCAGAGAAAGAACGAGAAGAATGTTTATGAATTGGTTTCTCTGCAAATCAACAAGATATACTTGCAACTTTCAAAGAATGACACCTAGGCCCCTCAAGTTTCACTTTTAAGAAAAAGGCCCCTAAAGTCAAATTTTCACAAATGACCCAAAAGTCAAAAATAGACATTTAACCACCTTAATATTCTAAAGCAGTTAAGAAATTAACCCAAGTAAAACTAGCACATAATATGCAAGTTCAAGTATTTAACAAGTAAGTCAAATATTTAACGGGAATAAGGATGGGCGTTATAGGCTGGATCTTCAAAAGCTAGAAATTATGAATGGATTCTCGATAGTGGGTGTTCAAGACACATGGCTGGAGATGAATCCTTATTAGAAGATGTCCATGAAGAATGAGGTCCCTCAGTAACATTTGGTGATAATAACAAAGGTCAAGTTGTTGCATATGGAAAGCTCAAGAAAGACAAAGTGTGCATTGAAAGAGTCTCTCTCGTCGAAGGGCTCAAGCACAATTTATTATCCATATCTCAATTCTGCGACAAAGGATTAGAATGCCATTTCACCTCAACTCAATGTCTTATCAAGAATGGTAAAACTGGAGCTACATTACTCACGGGATATCGTAAGACAAATATTTACCTTATTGATTTCCATAGTATGAACTCTAGTACTAATCTTTGTTTTGTAGCTAAAAGTGTGAGCGAAAATAGTTGGCTACGGCACAAGCGCTTAAGTCACTTGAACTTCAAATATCTATCTAAACTCAGCATGAATAACCTTATTAAAGGACTTCCCAAGGTTGCTGATCATCATGACAAGAAGTGCGCCGCGTGTCAACTTGGCAAACAACCAAAGAAGTGTTTCTCCAACAAGACCAATCCCTCAACTTTTAGATGTTTGCAACTGCTTCACATTGAACTATTTAGACCAGTCACCACCGCAAGTATTAGAAGAAATAAGTATACTCTAGTTATGGTGGATGATTATTTAAGATATACATGGGTAGAAATGATGATCTCAAAAGACGATTGTTATGACATTTTGACCACCTTATTTCGAATGCTCCAAACCCAAAAAGAAGATGACATCGTTAGTGTTCGATCCGACAATGGAACAGAATTCAAGAACAATGGTGTTGCTCGATATTGCGACGATCATGGGATAGATCACAACTTCTCAACCGCTGGAGTTCCTCAACAAAATTGTGTTGTGGAAAGAAAGAATAGGACGTTGATTGAAGCAGGAAAGACGATGATAGCTGAAGCTAAATTGCCCAAGTACTTTTGGGAAGAAGCTATCAATACAGCATGTTTTACTCAAAATCGTTCCCTCATTAACAAACTTCACAACAAGACTCCGTATGAACTTTGGCGTGGTAGAACTCCCAACATTGCATTCTTCAAGATCTTTGGTTGTAAGTGTTATATCCTCTACAACAGAAATGAACATAGAGGTAAATTCGATGCCAAAGCCGACGAAGGTATTTTTTTTGGGTATGCCAAACATTCTAAAGCTTTTCGCGTTTTTAATAGATCTACATTAGTGATAGTTGAATCTATACATGTTACATTTGATGAACATTCTCTCCTTGAGCCACATTTGGCTCCAAATGTTGCTGATGATTCTATTGAGCTTAATGAAACAGGTGCTCCTATTTATGTTGCGCCTACTCAAAATCAGAATCTATCAACTCAAGGAAATCCATCTACATCAAATGCACCTAATTCTTCATATGACGCGCCAAATGGATCATTAGCTGTGCCTCACTCACATGTTGTGCCTCTTGATTTCTCTCATGCACCTATATATACTGCTGCATCTGGTGTAAACCCAAGTTTCAACTCTACACCAATTCAACCCCAAAATTTTGATGATTTAGAATCTGGTGAAGATGTACCAATTGAAGACCTTCAAGTTACTACGACTCAACCTAACTTACCTCCTGAAATTCGTGAAGTTAGAGGTCACCCAATAAATAATATCATTGGTGATCTAAACGTTGGTGTTCGTACAAGGAGAGCTACAAACTTTGATGCTTATACTGCTTTTATCTCTCAAATTGAACCGAAGAAGGCTGATGAAGCGCTCCAAGATCCTAATTAGGTTGTTGCTATGCAAGAAGAACTTAATCAATTTGAACGATGTAAGGTTTAGACTCTTGTTCCAAGACCAAATGATCAAGGAGTAATTGGTACGAAATGGGTGTTCAGAAACAAGATGGATGAGAATGGAACCATCACAAGAAACAAAGCAAGATTGGTTGCACAAGGCTATAGGCAAGAAGAAGGAATTGATTACGATGAAACTTTCAAACCCGTAGTAAGACTTGAAGCTATTAGACTCTTTCTAGATTACGCCGCTCACAAGAACTTCAAGCTATATCAAATGGATGTGAAGAGCGCGTTTCTAAATGGTGAACTCCAAGAACAAGTCTACGTTGCTCAACCACCCGGGTTTAAAGATTCTCAATTTCCAAATCATGTGTACAAACTCCAGAAATCTTTGTATGGACTCAAGCAAGCACCAAGAGCATGGTACGATACACTATCCAAGTTTCTCATCGAAAAAGGCTTCACTCGCGGTAAAATCGATACAACTCTTTTCATTGCCAAACATAATGGTCATAAATTACTTGTTCAAATTTATGTTGATGATATTATATTTGGTTCTACTAATGAATTGTTGTGCAAGCGCTTTGAGAAACTAATGAAGAGCAAGTTTGAAATGAGCATGATGGGAGAACTCACATTCTTCCTCGGGCTACAAATCAAGTAAATGAGTGAAGGCATATTTATCAATCAAGCCAAATATACAAAGGACTTAATCAAGAAGTTTGGACTTGACAATGCTAAACCATATGATAGTCCAATGGCTACCGGCAACAAACTCGACAAAGATTTAAAAGGTAAACGTGTTGATCAAACGCTCTATCGAGGTATGATTGGCTCGCTTCTTTATCTTACCGCTAGTAGGCCCGATATTATGTTTAGTGTTTGTGTTTGCGCTCGTTATCAATCTAACCCTAGAGAAGCGCACTTGATTGCTGTGAAACGTATTATAAGATATCTCTCCGGTAGTGTTAACCTTGGACTTTGGTACACCAAAGATTCGAACTTTAAACTCGTAGGTTATTCAGATACGGATTATGCAGCGTGCACAATTGATAGGAAAAGCACAAGTGGCACTTGTCATTTCCTCAGATATCGACTTGTGTCATGGGTGAGTAAGAAACAAGCTTCGGTATCTGTCTCAACAACCGAAGCTGAATATATCGCTGCGGGAAGTTGTTGCTGTCAAATACTATGGATGAAGCAGCAATTGGTGGACTATGATATCATCGAAGAAAATTGTCCCATCCACTGCGACAACACTTCAACCATTGTCGTTTCTGAAAATCCTGTCATGCACTCCAAAACCAAGCACATCGACATCAAATATCACTTCCTCAAATACCACGTGGAGAAAGGAAATATTCATTTGGAACACGTGGGAACTGACTATCAAATCGCCGACATTCTAACGAAAGCACTTGACGCGAAACAGTTCATCTTTTTGAGAGGTGAAATGGGTATGCTTGAACTCAACTAAATCCTTACAGTTTTATTATTACTAATGATTTTATGTTTTGTTGAGTTATAAGTATACTAGGTTTTAAAAGATAAATCAATTTCTGAGTTTCACGGAAACTCACTGCGCGCCCAAGCATGTCTGCGCGCCCCCACACTCTGCGCGCTCAAAAGCCTTATGCGTACTATCTATCATGCGCGCCTATGAGTGTTATGCGCCTCCCTAGTGCCCATTTATGACTGAGGCTCAATCAATGCTCAAAATTTATTATTCCAATGATTGAACGTATTCAATACTCACAAGTACCAGGTATGTTTGTTCTTATTTATTATAGGAATCTTTGTCGTTTAACATTCTATAATTGTTTAAGGGTACTTGTGCAATTATTTTTTCCCTCATTTTTCGATTTTCAAAATTTTATTTTCTGGGGATATATTTCTTGCACCCCAAACTTACACCAAAACAGATATTTTTTGAGTTTGTGCAAAAAATAGTCAAAATTGCTCATACACTTATAAGGGAAGTGGAGCTGTTTTTCTTAACCCAAGATGTCACATCATCACTCCTTGGGTCATTCAGCATTAAATAAGCCATCACCTCCTAAAATCCCTCATTAATGCTTGTCCTTTTCCAAGTCAATCACCATAAATGCCTATCTCTTCATCTTCCATTTTTGTCTAGAAAACCTACCCTATATATATAACCCTAACCCCTTCACCTTCCTTTTTCATCATTGCCTACACCCTCACTCACCAACTTCTCTCCCAGTCTCTCACTCATCCGCCTCACTTCCTTTCTCTCTCTCTGTCTCGTTTTTCTCTCTCAATCTCCATTTCTTCTCCATTTTTTTCTCTCTCTATATATATATGGGTCCTAAACGTTCTGCAAAGATTACACAAGATGAAATGGTATGAATTCTTGAACTCAAAACTCTTAATTTATGCATTTTAGTTTCGTACTTTCTGGGTTTTCGGGTTCTTAGAAACCGAAAATCATTTTTCTTGATAAATCTTGTTTCGATTCTCCGTTTTCAAAATCGTTTGTTAGGTTATGTTCATTTCGTAATTTAGAATCTTTTAAACTAAACTTTTCAACGATCAATTCATTATATTTTGCGAATCTGAAGATTTTTCATTTTTGAACTTTCGAATTTTCGGTTCTTTAAATCCACTTTCTGGATTCGTTGTTGTTTTGTACTTGGTTTGGTTTACATTTTTGTGATCCCTGTGTTCATGCGGTCATTTTGATATATTGTATGCTTGATTTGGTGAAGTTTCATGAATTATGTGTTCTTGGTGTTCTTCGAGCACTCAAGCCATGTTCTTCGTTATTTTTGCATGACTTGGGTTTCAAAATTTTCAAAACATGTTTTTCAAAATTTTCACATTTTGATTCTTAAAAACTTGCATATGTATGTTTGCATGTGTTTGTGTGTTTTTGTATTTTTTTATGCTAAAGTTTAAATTATTTACATAGATATGCGCCTAACTATGAATCTATGCGCCTAGTTAAATATGCGCCTATTGATATTATGCGCCTCAAAGTGATTCATGCGCCTAACATGTGTATGCGCCTCTGGCTATTACAAATATTATGCGCCTCAATCCTTTATGCGCCTAATAACATTATGCGCCTATATATCTTATGCGCCTCTATTCTTACTTAGTCAAATTTTTCTATGTTTTAATTTTTTCTTAGTATTTTTCATAGAACCATGACATGCGCCTTGTACTTATTTGCGCCTTCAACATGTATGCGCCTAATAATAGTATGCGCCTACTATTGTTATGCGCCTATATATTACTATGCGCCTATGTTTACTTAGCACATCATTATGATTCTATGCGCCTCATTCACTTCTAACTTCACTTAAATGTTTAATTTCCAGGATCCAGCAAATTTTAGGCCCAGTGAGACATTTAATCTCACTGAGCTATCTGCAGTCCAAATTGGGGTTGATATTATGGACTTCATCAGACAAGCTGGTCTACTGCCTCTATTTACTTTGGAGCAGCCTTTCTACTCACCGCTCCTCGTGGATGAATTCTTCTCAACAGCTGCTCTCGTTGAGATATTTGCGGATGGATACGTGCGCTACAGAATACGCGCCGTTGTTCAAAATGTTGAAGTCACTATCTCTACTAGCACTCTCAAGAATATCATCAACTTCAACACGACTGGCCCTCTGAGTGTAGCTGGTAAAATCAATACCTATTCTGCCGCTGCGCAAAATCTTATGGCGAGTACCCATCTCAACATTCCAACTCTTCAGAATAACATCAAATGTAACGACCTGAAAACCCATATCTATTTTCTTAGTAATAAATATTATTTATTTATTTATTTAATTATGTGTGCATTTCGTGTTTCATAATATTTTATGTCTAGCATTTTTATTTATCATTTGTGCTAGTGTGGAACTTTTTGGGTCTTAGTTGATAGTGGGGAAATGGATTTAATTGTTCCTAGTTGGGTCTAGAGGGGGCCTAGGTGTAACATTCTATTAACCATCCTACACCTCCCTCCCTACTCCCCTTTTTCCCTCACTCTTCTCTTTCTCCTGCACACTCAATCTCTCTCTCCCTCTTTCCCCATTGTTAAAGAAAAGGTAAGAACTCCCTCCTTCTCTCTTCATTTTGACCATCTTCCTCCCATTATTTCTTAATGCTCATTTTATGAAAAATGCTTAGATCGTCGCTAGGATCGTAAAGAGCTAAGAAAAGTCGAATTCCGTCATCTTTCATAAATTCCAAGTAAGTTACTTTTCCCCCATTTTTATGATAAAATGCCCATTCTATGTTCATATGACGATTTAGATGATATACATTGATTTTGGTTGAGTTTTGAACTCATTTGGATTTTTGATTGAATTTTGTGATATTTGGAATGTTGGGATTTAAATCTTAGTTTGAGTTGATAGATGATGTTATTTAGGTCCCTTTCTAGTTTATAAATTGTTTTGGTTCATGATTATGCTTAGTGGAAAGTTTGGTTGTGGTTGATTTTGAGAATTTGTGAAATGGGTAAAGAAATTGAAGAACCCAGCTGCTGATTCCCGACCCAGAACCAGACCGAGCGCCCGCCCGGGTTTAGTTAGGCGCCCGCCCACCTGGCTTTTTCCTTTGGCCAAACCTTCTGGTCATTTGAGCGCCCGCCTGCCCCCTACCGCGCGCCCACCCGCCCTGTTTCTGGAAATTCTTCTTTTGGTTGTTTAAAACTAGATTTCTTCCTTAGTTTAAATTTTATTACTCTAATTAATTTAAGTTAACACCGTGGAACACTTTATTAATTGGAAATGGGTCCCTTTGTGAATAAAAATGTTATGGAATTTGATTCAGTATCGTTTTGGGAATGTTGGACATCTTTGATGTGTTGTTTGGATTGGTTTACCTTTATAGTGATTTATTTGAAATGGTTCCGTTGTGAACAAATTTGTTATGGAATTAGTCTAAGTATTGTTTGGGAATGTTTGGTCATCTTATGAGGTGTTCATGATTGTGCCAATCGAATTGATTTTTGGATAAGACTTGGTCTAGGTTTTAGGCGATATCCTATAGTACCTAGAGGGCTGTTATTGAACACTAAAGTGTAGAGTTTAGTCCGGTTGTGATCATGTACTAATAGGTGTAACCTTTTGGGTTCGTTTGGAATGTTAAGAATTGGTTCGTTTATGAACGGATGTAAAGAGTGATTCGGTGATTGGGTACCTGCGGTTTTAATTTGCCTTAAGGTGTATTTGTTCGGATTTCCTATTTGGAATTCCGAGTGTAAAGGGATGATTGAGTTCTTGGTCATAGTACTCTTTACGAGTAGACGTTTAGGTTAATCTTGGTAATTGTCATTATACTATTTGTGAGCGACCGTTTGGGTTGTACTCTTTATGAGTAACTTGTGAGTATCATCTTTAGGATGTGTTTGGTATATGCCTTATCATGGAATCATCATGTTTTTATGGTCAGTGTTGTTGGGCCCTCTATGAGAAATCTCGTTTATCGTTGTTGGACTCTTTTATGAGAAACTTCTTGTATTCGTTATTGTTGATCTCTTCATGAGTAACTGTTTGCATCTTCTGTGATGAGCTTGGCTTGGTTCCCTACTTTGGAATCATTGCCCCCATTGTTGTTTCAAGCGAGTATTTATTACTATGTGCTTCTTTAAGTCCAGCTGGCATTTGTGGTTGTGTCGGGCGATGGGGAATATTATAATGGCAACGAGCCAAGTCCATTATAATGTGATCCATTGTTTTGCCCTTATTTTCCTCTTCTAGATTGGCCTTGGTTGGGATGAGCTAGCTTCCTTCGGAAGTAGTCTAGCTAACTTTTTGGGTTTTGACTTTGTGTCATCTCCCCTGTCCTTTGTGACATGTTACATTGTTATGGTTCCGGTACCGGGGTTGTGATCTTCAGCTGTTTATGCTACTACGAAGATTGGTTGGTTGATTGATTAGTCGGTTCTGTCTGAGGTGCTCTTCAGCTGATATGCTGCTATGGTTATGGATTGATTGGTTGGTTCTGACCGGGTTCTTATCTTCAGCCGTTTGTGTTGCAACGAAGATTGATTGATTGGTTTATGGGTTGGTTCTGCACAGAAGCTTCTTTGTTATATCCGTTTGGTGAAACCTTGGCTCAGTATCCTTTGAGACGTGTTTATTTCAGTCTTATGTGGTGCATGATGATTTAGTCGTTATTTCCAACTGGTATGGGACAGTTGGCGATAGGGAGCTTTCTCATTTGTTGTTATGTGATTTACTTGTTCAGTTATACCGTTGATTTGCATGATATTATGCCATGTAGCTGCATTAGTAACTTACTGAGATTTTATCTCACCCCGTTTCTTTTATCCTTGTTTTTCCTTAACCCCCCCCCAGGGAAGCAAGTGGTAGCGTTATGAGGTCCGTTGTAGCGGGAAATCTTCTGAGCAGGTTGACCTTCTTTGGGGTAGTTGATCTTCGGAGTTCTTATGTATCTTTGTAGTGGGATTTGTGGTCGTTTAGTGTTATGTAACTATTATTATCTTTTGGGTATTCTATTATTATAAGTGTTCTTGCTTCCGCGTTGTATTAGTCTCCGAGTTATAATATCGTTGAGGTGTCGTGTGATGGTTTTGGTTTCATAGTCGGATTCATGCGCCGGTTTGGTATTTAGCATTTTTGGAGATGTGTATTATGTAAATGTTATATTTATGGATTTTTAAATATTTTCGGGGCGTGACATCAAATCTGTTGAAATAAGGGATGGTGGTGATTTACAGGCGTATATCGCGCATTTGGTGGGGACTTCCATTATTTTCAAGACGGGAAATGTGAACAGATTCACAATGGAGCAGTGGGAATATACTGCAGCTATTATGGGAAACACAATCCTCAACTGGCCTCAAATCTTATTCAAAACTTTGTCGGACCAGATTGATAAGTACAACAAGAACAAGGCTGATGGGAAGACGAAGTTCAAAACTCACTACCGTATTCTCACAAAGATTTTTCTCACTTATCCTGCGCTTGCCACTTTTCTTGCTGAGAACCCAGTTTATCAAACAACTGATGTTCTGATCTTTGGCAAAGACAGTTTAGTGATGAAACGGCGCAGGAAGCGCATGGCTAAGCGCGCGTCGCATGTAAAAAGTGATCAGTTGGTCGATGAAGCCACTGAGTCGGATAAAGAATTGATGGCGCAGAACCTGATGTTGCAACTCGCGCAGAACAAATTGCACCCCGTGCAGGAACAATAATTGCTCCAGGCGCAGAAAAGGGCAAAGGCAAAGGGATTGCTAAAAGTTCAAGTAGACCTCCTAAGCGCCCTCGAACTGACACTGAAGAAGAGAAAGAACTTAAACGCGTTAAGGAAGCCAGTAGACTGGAAGCGCAGAAAAAGAGGGATGAAGATTACAGATTGAAACAGGATGCTGATTTATCCAAGTATGAAAGGCGCAAAGGCGCAGGGTCTAGCGCTGATGTATGCGCGCCCACTCCAAATGCGCCTCCTATTGTTCGTGTGCCTCCATCAAAGACTTCTGCTCCTACTCCAGTTCAGAAACTAACTCCAGAACCACTCTCTGCTGAGCGCCAAGCACTCAAAGATATGCTATCTGATGAACTTTTTGGTGACTTGAGTGATGATCCAGTTCAGGGGGAGCCAGAGCCCTTGACTAGGCGCAAGAGCCCTTCTTCGCCTCCTCCTCGTGATTCTGCGCCCCTAACTATTTCAGTAGAGCCTACTTCAAGTGATGACTATCTTCCTTCTCCTAGCGCTCCTACTCAATCACCAGTTAGGCGCTCCTCTTCTACTGCGCCTCAACCTACTCCTGCTCCTCCCACTCCTGATATGAGTATGGTTATCTCATTGCTTCAGGAACTTCAGCAAGGCCAAGCTCACATTAATTCTCAGATGGAGCTTCATACTTCTATGCTCACTCAGCAAGCTGATGAGATTGCTTCCATTAAGGGGGAGATGACGCGCATAGATGCTAATATTAAGGACAAACATTTCCTTACTCCTCAACAATGGAATGATGCTATAGATCAAATGAATGAGCTTTTCAAAAGTACTCTTGCTTCCCTACATGAGAGCATAAATGGTGGCATCAAACTCACTGATGGCCAAGATTTCATTAACGCCATAAGGGAGGTAGAGTTGAATATAGCAGGTGATATAAGGAAGTTGTTTGAGATGGTGGCTGGAGATAGCCAAAAATTATTGAGTGTTGTTGATAAACTCAAAGAAGTTAAGGATGAACTAGAAATCATGGGCTTAACAGTATATGGTGCTGATCCTAGCGCAGAACCCAAAGTTCCTGAATCCCATGCGGTTTCAGCTCCTAAAACTCATGCGCCCTCTTCCAGCTCTGCTCCTGGCGCGCATATTGACATTAATCCACTGCTCTCAAAGATTAATGTTTTGAAGGAATTAGTTGTCACTCACTTTAATGCCGCGCATTCCAGTGTAGACAGGCGCACAGATAGAGTTTCTGCTGATATTCTCACTGCCCAAGCTGCTGTTGAAGCAAACTTTCAAGCCTTCACTGAAAACTTTTCACAACAGCAATCCATCACTCAGCACACTATTGATGAGTATCAAAGCATAAATGTTGATCATCTGTGCTACATTATAGATGGTGTCACTGATACTCACGGTGTTGTAAACCATTGTCACCAACTCTCTAAACAAATTCAGCGCTCAGTTTCAGAAATAGAAGAAGGATTGAAGGATGACGACGCGCTTCCTCCCAACCCTTAGTTTCTTTTATTTGAATTTTTTTTAGAAACTTTTATTAGTGATTTAGTGCTTACTTGTTTTAGCACCTTTTGTTTTTTGTTCTGTTAAAACTTGTAATCCGTAACACCAACTCCCCGAGTTTTAATGAGAACAAAGCATCACTATTATTTCAAACCTTGTTCACTCAAACTTCTTGTTTGTAGAACAATGAATGTTGTTTAAAATCATATGCATCATATTTGAATTGTTTCATATTTCATGCATTGAGTTTAAACTTTGTTTAAACATATTTCAAAACTAAAACTCATATATATTTTGAATGTGTTACTGTTGTTTCTATCATTCCATTTGTAATGTTTTATCTTTATTGGAATAGGTTAGAAATCTATATCTTGGACTAGTGTGTGGATTAACTTGAGACATGATTTACCAATTTCATTTATTTGGACATGTTATTATCAAGTATAATGTTTGTCCCTGATATAGTAGGTAATGGCATCAATCAAATAGGGGGAGATTGTTGGGTATGCCCACTTATATCTCAGATTCAATGTAATAGGATTGATTCGATTTGATTGATCCATCACCTAAGTTTTATTTCATGGACTTAAGACCCCCATGTAAGAAGTATTTATACTTCATTTTTTAGGTAGTCCATTGTAATAGAATAGGCTTAGGACCAAATCTCCTACTTTTATGTTTCGAGGCTTCACCTTCTTGTTGAAAGCCCTTGCCATTCTTTGTTGATAGGCCCTTGTGTGTTCAAATGTTCTTAATCTCTTTTCGTCAAGTAGGGCTAGTTTCTCATATCGACTTTGCATCCAGTCAACCTCATTGACTTGGTTCTCGAGTAAGATACGTAGAAAAGGAACCTCGAGTTCGACTGGGAGTACGGCTTCAGAACCATAAACCAATGAGTACGGAGTTTCTCCCATTGCTGACCGTATTGATGTGCGGTAGCCCCACAATGCTAGTGGTAATTTCTCGGGCCAATCCCTTCCTGTTGAAGCCATTTTTTGTATGAGGACTTCGATTGTCTTATTTGCTGCTTCGACCGCTCCGTTGGCTTGGGGGCGGTACGGGGATGACTTGTGCTTGGTAATTTTGTAGTCAACCAAAAGTGCATCCATTTCTTTCTCGAAGTGAGAACCATTGTCGGAGATGATCTCATGAGGAATGCCATATCGGCACATGATGTTGTTTTTCACGAATTCAGCCACTTTCTTGGCATTGAGAACTCGGTAAGCTTGTGCCTCGACCCATTTTGTGAAATAGTCCACGGCGACAAGGATGAATGACTGTCTATTGCTCCCCGTGGGATGGACTTTGCCGATGAAATCTATGCCCCAACAAGAGAATGGCCAAGGTGTGGTCATGCTGTACAATTGTGAAGGTGGAGCATGTTGCAGATTAGCATGGAACTGGCACTTGGCACATTTCTTGACTTTCTCTATGCAGCCTGTTTCCATTGTGTCTAATAGTAACCAATACGGAGTATCTTCTTGGCTAACATAATTCTATTCATGTGGGATCCACACTCGCCTTCATGGACTTTGTGCATGATTTCTTGAGCTTCGGACTCGTTTGCACATAAAAGATTGATCCCTTGATGATGTCTTTTGTAGACTCGGTTTCCAATCAACACATATCTGGCGGCTAGCTTTTGTAGTACTATTTAGGTTTTCCCATTGCTGTTCTCGGGAAAGGTGCCATTGTTGAGAAAATTCATGATATCAGTGTACCACGGGGGGTTATCTTGGACTTCATTGATCTCAATGTTCATGCAGTATGCCTCACTGGTCCTTCTTGAAATTTTGAAGGGTTTCACCATTTTCCCTTTGGGCATCTCAACCAGTGAGGATATAGTAGCCAAAGCATCGGCAAAGCGGTTATTGTCTCTTGGCAATAATTGAACGTGATGTCTTGGAACTGTTCAACCAATTCCTCTAGGTGTTGACCATACTGTTGGAGGGTCGGGTCTTGGATTCGCTATTTACCCGATGTTTGATTGATAAGGAGCAGGGAGTCACCGAATACTTCTAGCTCTATGACATTTATTTGTAGGGCTGCTTCTAGCCCCGCTATGCATGCCTCATATTCGGCAATGTTGTTGGTAGCTTCGAATTCAATACGGATGGCAATTGGAGTGTAGATGTCCTTTGGATCGGCAAGCAACATTCCTATCCCATAACCATGTTTATTGGCGGCGCCATTGAAAAAGAGTCGCCACTTATTTTCCTCAGTTGTAGTGCAAACCAAGTGCTCGTCGGGAAACTGTAAGTCCTCCCCCTTCACTTCGTCACACGGAAATTCAGCAAGCTGATCGCTGATCACTGAACACTTTCCCCCTGATGGATTTGAGTGTGACGTAAGTGATATCATAGCCGTCGAGCATGAAGTACCATTTGGCTATCCTTGTTGACATGAAAGGCTTCTCAAAGATGTAGCGGAGCGGGTCCACCTTTGCTACTAGCTTGATCGGAAAGGCTTCCATATAATGTTTTTGCTTTTGAGTAACCCAAACTAGTGCTGCACATGACTTCTCTAAGATAGAGTAGTTCTTTTCGCCTCCTTGAAACCAGCGACTGAACAAATAAATGGCATTCTCCTTTGTGGAGTCCCGTTGATCTTGTGCTAGCATATCCCCAAGGGCTTCACTGTTCACTGTGAGGTAGAGCAGGAGAGGCTTTTCCTTATGAGGTGGAACCAAGACTGGGGGGCATGTCAAGTAATGCTTCACTTGGTCGAAAGCTTCTTGGCAAGCGTCGGTCCATTCTAGAGCCACATTCTTCTTGAGTAACTTAAAGATTGGCTCGCAAATGGAAGTAAGTTGGTGCACAAATCGACTGATGTACTGAAGTCTGCCCATGAAACCTTTGATCTATTTCTGTGTCTTGGGAGGAGGCATGTCAATGATTGCCTTGATTTTTGAGGGATCTGCTTCAATACCCCTTTCTGTGACCATGTTTACATGCCCCCAAGTCTCGGGATTCCCTAATAGAACCTCGAACCTGGTGCGCGTAACTAACAAGAAGTGGAAAAATGAGAATGACACCTAAATAAATCAACTGGTATCATATATACTCAAGAGAAACGAGCTAAAATAGCTCACCACAAGTTCTATACCAAGAAATTTAAACCAAATGTGGTTATACACAACGGAAAACATGCCTAGCACATAAGCTGGCATTACAAGAACTATACAAGTCTACCCAATATACTGAGTCTAAACAACTTATACAAGATCGTCCTCACCAAAATATAAAAGGACACTAGCCCCAAACAAGAACAACCTGCCAAGTAGGCCCCTGCTAAGTCAAGCCTCACAACGTATTACCACTTGCTTTCCTGGGGGGGGGGAAACAAATAAACAAGGAACGGGGTGAGATAAATCTCAGTAAGTTACTAGATACAAGTACATAGCATGTTATCATGTAATCATGCAAATCAAGAAGAATATCAAGTAATCATGCTCAAGATGTCATCAAGTAACAAGTATATGAGAGGCTAAGCCAACTCATCAAGTAGCACATAAGGCTAAACTATCACGTTACAAAGGATATTCCAACCTTATTCCTCCCAAGTAAACCATTGTTGTAGTTGCTTATTACAGTTGACAAATCACGATCAATCAAGTTGCTGCTGTGCAATACAGTACACAAGAGGACCTGGTAACCAGTGTCACACTCGAGAACAATATTCAAGACAAGAGGTATAGCAGTCACTTTATCAGGTGTATTTCTCTAACAAAGGAGGCTATATGCCTTTACTATGATCGGTAGTAAGAGGTCAAGCGCAGATACATAGATCACCAATTATCACTTAGCCCCAGCACTCACGATAAGCGTGAACCTATATATCTCCGAACAAGCAAGGACCAGCTGGACTCACACAAGAATTCACAAGTAGTATTTACTTGAACTACGAGAGTAGAACTAAGTCCAAAAGTAGTGGACTAGCTCTTCATGAACCATGTAATCATGTGCTCACTAAATACAAGTACACGTACGCAATAATTGCGAATACAAATCAGCATAACAATGGCACATAATGTGTCCACGTAACACAATCAAGCCAAATTAGAGTCTATTAATAACAGACCCCAACCAAGTAGTAGCGTAAGTCATTCTATGTCACTTTGTCATATGCCATATTTGCATGTACATATTCATATAATCTTTAACACACTAATGTATCTATCACGATACCCTTACTTCCAAGTAGAGCCCAACATCTTAGACTCTAAGCACGTAGTCGAATAGGTCGTATTGTACCTAGTCACAATCATATCTCGCGTAAATTTATCGCTAATCATCGAATACATTTTCCAACACATATTGTGTTCTGTAATCATTCTTGTTGACTTAAATCGTAATAATCATAATTCTATGAATTATATTCATATTACACTAGTCCCTCTTTCTTTAGGAACCCATCTCAGGAACAAGATATTTTTTATACTTTATATACTTAATTGAGTATATGTACGATTAAAACCAATTACTAGCACATTAGTGCTTGTTCATAGCACTTTCAATGCACATGTATTAGATTCGAGTATGTAATAGAGTTGATCATTATCTATCTAGTTCCATATTCTAACTCTTTGGTTATTAATACCAAGTATCAAATAATCAACAAGCCACATTCTATCAAGTAATTATGTGCAAGATTTGCACATACACACCAAGGATAGTTCTAACACGTTAGTGCTTGTTCATAGCACTTTCAAGTTCATTACCATACACATGTTTTGGTTTCAAGTCATGTATATGATTTTATCATCTTACATTCAAGTTGTCAATCCAATTCTTTGGATGTTCAAGACATGTACAAGAATTAATTATCTTATACTCAAGTTATTATTCAAATCTTTGGATATTCAAGTCATGTACAAGATTTAATTGTCTTATACTTCAAGTTCAAGCTAAGTAGATGAGTTATACATCTCATACTTACAAGTTCTTAGTCCTATACTTTGGATGTTCAAGCTCAAGACATTGTTCTAGTGCCCCTAAGGTACACAAACATTGGTTTCAAGACACATATAACACATTAGTGCTTGTTCTTAGCACTTTCAAGACATATAAAAGAGTTCTTACTCTTATACTCAAGTTCTCTATATTCAGTTCATTGAATATTCAAGTTCAAACATTATTATGATGCCTCTAGTGCTTCATAACACTTGCAAGATCATTCATACACAATAGTTATGTTGTAAGTTCAACATCTTATATGCAAGTTTACATTCCAATTGTCTTTTGGATATTCATGTTCAAGACCACGTTCTGATGCCCCTAAGGTGTCATAACACTTGCTAGGACATCTTATACTAAGGCTATATACCTTAACTAGGGTTACTTCCAACTTGATCTCACTTTTAAACAAGATTTTTAATTTTCAGACAACCGAGCGGGCGCTCAAAACAGACCGGGCGGCCGCATACTTTGCACGTTTTATATGGGAAATATTTCAGTAGTTTTGGGCGGCCGCTCACTAATTTCTGTGCGGTCGCACACCAAGCAAATAGTCAGTTCTTTCCCAGGCTTAATAATTCTCCGTCCCAATCGTAGGAGTAAATTTTTACTATTTCATAGGCCATACCCAGGACATACAAACATAACTTTCAAGTTTATTTCATCAATTTTACCGTCCCACAATTAATAGGATAATTTTCTTTTATTCCATTTAAATATTTCACCGTCCCAAAAGTATAAGTATAATTTTCTAATATACTAATATACTCATTTAGGGATACTTTTATTTATTTCACATAGTTTTATAATACTCCCTTTGTCCCAAATTTACAAGTATCATAAAACTCATCCCAAACACGAAATTAAGAAGCACAAGTATCAAGAATAACACATAGGCATGTTATTACAAGCAAGGGGGAGCTAGTGACTTACCTACTCCAAAATCAAATTCACCCAAACTAATTTCTGTTTGGCAGGAAATGCTCTACTCACTGCTCTGATCATTTATGCGAAGTCGGATTTTCGAACAGAGGCATAATTAAGCAAGAGAGATCGAGAATAGGGTAAACCCTAACTTTTCTTCTGAGACAGAGAGAACGTACGAGAACATTTGGGGAAAACAATCATCTGAGAAAGGCAACCCAATTTTTATCCTTTACAAATTTCAAGAAATTGCAATTTGGCCCCTCAAGTTTC
Organism: Campanula takesimana; assembly: GCA_026119855.1. Classification (NCBI taxonomy): domain Eukaryota; kingdom Viridiplantae; phylum Streptophyta; class Magnoliopsida; order Asterales; family Campanulaceae; genus Campanula; species Campanula takesimana. The sequence goes on along the minus strand of JAOWBW010000800.1, from coordinate 461,536 downwards.
ACTTTTTACAAAAAGGCCCTTCAAGTTTCAATTTGAGCATTTTAGCCCCTAAACTTTAATTTTCACAAATGACCCTAAAGTTTCAACTTGAACAATTAGGACCTAAACTTGCTCAATTAGTTAAATAATTAACTTAATTAAAATAGCATATAAATATGCAAGACAAGAATTTAACAGGAATTAGGACGGGCGTTACATCCTCCCCTCCTTAAAGAAATTTCGTCCTCGAATTTTACTGATCGAAATTATAACACATATAAATAACAAATAGAACTCAAGAATAGCAAGAATATGGTATACCACACCATATTATCAATTACCTGCGAGTATTATTCTCACATAACCTTCTCGATACCGTGACTTTCCCATGAAACTGTCACAAGAAGTATCCGTGCTCAAGACATTTCCTTTAGAATCAAGTATCCATACAAGCAATTACCCATATACTAAGTAATTCGTGTGATGGAATTTCCACTAAATCGCAAAATCATACAATAGCCACAAGGAAATCCACTTAACATGCTCGTAATATATTATCAAGAAGCAAACTCGGTTAAGTATCCAGAGTGCTAAAAAAAAATTACCATAATCAAGATGTAAAACAAGGTGTAGAACAAGATGTATCGATCATAACATCACAACACATAAGGTCAAGCAGATTTGATTAATCAATCCACTATAACCAATATCTGTTGGGTTTCGTAGAAACATGCGCAGCGGAATTTAGCATTTAAAATTTTGAAACCCAAAGCCCATAGATCCGTTCATATGATTAAATCAAATACAATAACATGAATATAGGATAAAACTAACCCTTGATGGCTATTAAATTTTCTCTTGGTCTTTGGTGGAGATTTAAAGACTTGATCACGATCACAAAGCTTGAACACGAACTTTGAAGATGATGATTTTCACCCTCTAGCGGTATCCACACTTCGAACGAATATCAAAGGAACTTCTTTGATCTTGGTTGCTAGACCAAATTGTGAAACACGCTTTCACAATGAATTTGAACTATATGGAATTTTCTCTCTTGTGTATTATTTTGTTCTTTGACCAAGGATGTCTTAGAACAAAGTAAAACCTCTCTCAAACTCTTTGGAGACTCACAAAAGGCTATTACTGAGGTTCTGTCCGAACTCATCATTTTATACACAAGCAAGACCTATTCCAAATAGGAATCTTGTGTCAAAAGACATTCCAAATCGAATTAGGAAAGTGCCAGCCGACAGTACTGTGCGGCCGCCCAGAATACACTGTGCGGTCGCACATTTATCTGAAACAAACTGGTACAAATTTGAGCTAAGTGTGCGGCCGCCCAGTCCACACTGTGCGGTCGCCCACTTCCCCAAATGTCCAGAATTTCCAAAATTCCAATTTAGTCCTTTTAAAGATTCGTTCTATTGTGTGTGACCCTCTAGGATTATACTAAGTTGGCAATGGGTTTAAACATGAAACCATAAGATATGATTAGGTTCTAGCAAACCGTCATACCTACCCAAATAGTATAACTAGATACAAGTTCGCATTCCTTTAGAATATGTCATAATTCCTTTGTCCACGATGTCATTGAACACAAGTCATGGTCAAACAGTCAACTTGTTTTGTTCAATACTTTCTCGATTCCGAATATGTTGATAATCCAAATGCCATTGATCCAATCAATTCATTTGAGTCCGGCCGAACATTTCATCAACACCATTCCTACGAGAGGCCCAAGCTTGACATCTCTCCGAAGAGGGACAAATCCACTTAGCTTATTATTCTTCCCTACGTGAATCCGATTATGCCAATCATACCCTTTATAACTTCCCAGTTAAAGGTAGCGTTTGAATATGTCAAACATAATATTCATCAAGTGGAAGACTATAATAACTTCATGTCTAAGGATTCAAATGACATAACTAATATGAGATATATGTTCGACATAGACCATGACATAAATCTCATACAGCGGGTCATGTCCAGTACCTTGTTCCAAACAAGTACCCATAAATCTAACATGATCATCGCATGATCATTTAGCCTTTATACTAGTGCTTAACAAGTACTAGGGACGGAGATTATTATAAGTAAACATGAACAATAATAATAATCAAAACATCTCTTTATTGATATGAAATAAATGATAACAATTACAACGTTTATTAAACGTGCCTAGGGCACCACTACCAACAATCTCCCACTTGCCCTAGGCCCAATCTCCCATGTATCTAATACCCATGGACCTAACATGACCATCATGTTTAGCTTGTGGAAGTCCCTTTGTTAGCGGGTCCGCAACATTGTCATCAGTAGGTACTCTGCATATATTTACGTCTCCCCTATCAACGATCTCTCGAATGATATGAAAACGCCTAAGTATGTGTTTGGATTTCTGATGTGCTCTTGGTTCCGTTGCTTGAGCAATAGCACCATTATTGTCGCAATAAAGGTCTATTGGATTAGCAATACTAGGAACCACTTCAAGTTCAGTTATGAACTTCTTAATCCAAACAGCTTCCTTTGCAGCATCCGATGCAGCAATATACTCAGCTTTTGTTGTAGAATCAGCGGTTGTACTTTGCTTGGAACTCTTCCAGCTTACAGCTCCACCATTTAACATAAACACAAAACCCGATTGCGATCGGCTATCATCTTTGTCGATTTGGAAGCTTGCATCCGTGTAAGCATTTACAACGAGATCATCTTCCATTCCTCCATAGACCAAAAACGAGTCTTTAGTTCTTCTCAAGTACTTAAGAATCGCTTTTACAGCTATCCAGTGATTTTCGCCAGGGTCGGATTGGTATCTACTTGTCATGCTCAAAGCATAAGATACATCCGGCCTAGTACAAATCATGGCATACATGATGGACCCAATTGCCGAAGCATATGGAACATCATTCATTTTCTCCCGCTCATCGTTTGTCTTAGGACATTGAGTCTTGCTTAGAGAAACTCCATGTAACACGGGCAAGGTGCCTCTCTTAGAATTTTCCATACGGAATCTTCTAATGACCTTGTCAATGTATGTACTTTGGCTTAAACCAAGTAGCCTCCTTGATCTATCTCTATAGATCTTAATGCCAAGAATATATGCGGCTTCACCCATATCTTTCATTGCGAAGCACTTTCCTAACCAAGTCTTCACAGACTGAAGTGTAGGAATGTCGTTTCCAATGAGCAATATGTCATCCACATATAAAATAAGGAATAGCACTATGCTCCCACTAATCTTCTTGTATACACAAGGCTCATCTTCGTTCTTGATGAAACCAAACTCTTTGACCGATTCATCAAAACGGAGATTCCAACTCCTAGAAGCTTGCTTCAATCCATAGATGGATCTTTGCAATTTGCATACCTTAGAATCTTGTTCAAAACCTTCTGGTTGTGTCATAGACACATCCTCTTGGAGTTTTCCATTCAGGAAAGCGGTTTTGACGTCCATCTGCCATATTTCATAGTCATGATATGCGGCAATGGCAAGCAAAATTCTTATAGACTTGATCATTGCTACGGGTGAAAAGGTCTCATCATAGTCAATACCATGAACTTGCCTATAACCTTTCGCTACAAGCCTAGCTTTGTAAGTATGCACCTTCCCATCCATGTCAGTCTTCTTCTTGAAGACCCATTTGCATCCTATGGTTTTTACACCTTCGGGCGCATCAATCAAATTCCAAACTTGATTGTCTTGCATGGATTGCAATTCGGATTTCATGGCTCCAAGCCACTTGTCCGAATCAAGAGAAGACATCGCCTCTTGGTAGGTTGACGGTTCATCATTCTCAATGATTTCTACCTCATTACTATCCGTTACGAGAAATCCATATCTCTCGGGCTCGGATCGTAACCTACTAGATCTGCGAGTTACTTGTGTATTTTGAACAGGTTCCACAACTCCTTGTGGTTCTTGTTCTTGTTCAACTATTGGTTCAATGTTATTTTCTGGGTCTTGAATTTCTTCATGATTTATTTTACTCCCACTGATTTCTTTGGAGAGAAACTCTTTCTCTAGAAAGACACCAGTTCGGGCAACAAACACTTTGTTGTCCTCGCGGTTGTAAAAGTAATATCCTCTAGTTTCCTTAGGATATCCCACGAAAATACATTTATCAAATTTGTGTGCAAGTTTGTCTGAGACAAGTCTTTTGACAAAAGCTTCACAACCCCAAATCTTCATGAAAGATACACAAGGCTTCTTTCCGCTCCACATCTCATATGGAGTCTTTTGAACCGATTTAGTTGGAACACGATTTAGTGTGAAAGCAGCGGTTTCTAGGGCGTAACCCCAAAAGGATATTGGAAGATCAACTTGACTCATCATTGATCGAACCATGTCTAACAAAGTCCGATTCCTCCTCTCGGATACACCATTCCATTGTGGTGTTCCAGGTGGAGTCAATTGTGAAACTATTCCACAATTCTTTAGATGATCATCAAATTCTTGACTTAAGTATTCTCCACCTCGATCTGATCGAAGTGCTTTTATACTTTTTCCAAGTTGTTTTTCTACTTTATTTTGAAATATTCTAAATATCTCAAATGCTTCACTTTTATGTTTCATTAGGTAAACATACCCAAATCTACTATAATCATCAGTGAAGGTTATGAAGTATTGAAATCCTCCCCTAGCATTGCTACTTAATGGTCCGTATACATCGGAATGTATCAACCCCAATAAGTCGTTTGACCTATCACCCAACTTGGTAAAAGGTGTCTTAGTCATTTTTCCAAGAAGACACGACTCGCAAGTATCATATGACTCGAGGTCACATGAACCTAAAAGTCCGTCCCCATGGAGTTTTGAGATACGCTTCTCATTAATATGACCAAGACGGCAATGCCATAAATAGGTATGATTTACATCATTAGGTTTAGATTTCTTATTTACATGATAGACATTGTCATTATTTTCATTCTTGACATCCAAGATATAAAGGCCATTAAATGAATTAGCAATACCATAAAGCACATCATTTAAATAAATAGAAAATTTCTTATTCTCAATAAGAAATTTAAAACCTTCATTATCCAAACAAGAAATTGAAATAATATTTCTGCTTAAATCTGGAACATAATAACAATTGTTCAAAACAAGAATTAATCCGGAAGGTAAAGTGACTTCATAAGTCCCTACGGCTAATGCAGCAACTCTTGCTCCATTCCCCACACGTAGATCTACTTCACCTTCTTTAAGCAGTCTCCTATTCTTTAGTCCCTGCACATTTAGACAAATGTGAGAACCACATCCGGTATCCAATACCCAAGAATCAGTGGTAGAAAGGAGAATATCTATCATATAGATACCTGAAGTCGATGTAGCCTTGCTGCTCTTCTTCTTCTTTTGCTCTTCCAAGAAAGCCTTGCAATTACGTTTCCAATGACCAATTTCTTGACAATGGAAACAGATTGCATCCTTTTATGAATCGGGTTTTGCCTCAGAAGCCTTGGCAACCTTTGCCTTGCTTATTTTGGGTTTGACAACTTTCTTACCCTTTCCTTTGGCATTAGCCTTCTTCCCATCATGAACCAAGAGCACGGGAGAACCTTTCTCCACAATTTTCATCTCTGCAGTTTTAAGCATCCCATGCAACTCAGAGAGATTCTTATCCATTCCATGCATGTTATAATTCATTACAAACTGATTATAACTTTTAGGTAATGAATTAAGAATGAGATCTGTGGCTAGCTCCAATGGGATTGGATAGCCAAGTTTCTCAAGGTGCTCTACATAACCTTTCATTTTAAGAAAGTGAGGACTCACTTGTTGCCCTTCATTCATTTTACAAGTAGTGAATGCAACAATGGTCTTGTACCTCTCTTGCCTAGCTTGCTCTTGAAACATGGTTCTTAACTCCACGCCTATCTCATAGGCTTCCAAATGTTCCAAACTTTGTTGGAGTTTTGAACACATAGCAGCAAGCATGAGACAACTTACATCTCTAGAATCATTATGATGTTTCTTGTAATTGTCTCTTTCTACCCTAGGGGCAGTAGGCAGTGGTTCAGCGGGGAGAGGCCCATCGAGAATGTACAACTTATCTTCTTGCCTAAGAACGATTCTTATGCTACGGATCCAATCCATAAAGTTAGTACCATTCTCTTCGAGCTTATCCTTCTCAAGGATCGATCGCAACGACATTGATTGAGTGTTATTAGTCATTATCTACAAATATGCAAAAATTTCCAAAATTTAATAAGTACCGGTTTTCATTAAAGAGATAAATAATGTATTTTCAAACAAAATACTCCCACTAAATTATATAACCTTCATATACATCCAATGTATAATATAATTTAATTGGGCTAAGATCCAACTTTAATTTAACTTTTGAGTCCACGGAGGCGGACCGCTCAAAAAAAAATTAATTAGGTAGACAATCATGTCAATCATATCCCATATGATTCTTAGATCCTTTTATGAGATTCTTTGAGAAATCCAATTTCAAAAAACATGTTTAATCTCATCTTTTGCCTAGGCCCAAAACTGTTTTGACGCCTAATTAAGTCCAACCATTTTAAATGCATAGGAACCATTCAATTTAATGCACCTTGCGGAGGCAAGCCCACATTAAATTAATGAACCTCATCTTGCTCATACATGAATAAGGTTAATGCACCTCGCGGAGGCGAACCCACATCAAGATTACCTATGCATAAACAAGTGTTTTAATCATGGTATGGCAAAGAAGGACTTAAAACTTTATTTGAAGGTTCATCACATATAGCATATAACACATTTATGAGCACATAATATAAACATGTTACACATCAAGTTTAGCCACTAAATTAATCTCCATTAATTTAAGCATGATATTTATGTGTCATTAGTTTCTCTATAATTATGAGGATGAGACTATTTCAACTTTGGTTATTATCTCCAAATCAAGACAACAAGAAGTGCGGTCGAACTAAGCCATTAGGCAACCACAATCCCGCACTAATTCAAGAAACCAAGAAAGTAGTCCATGTGGCCGAAACTAAGCAATAGATGGTCCCGATGAACGTAGGCCAATTGCATTCAGAATTCCACATGGATCTCCAAACTTTGAATCAAGAACTTTGTTTCTCAATTTTAGCAATTATGAACTCTTCATAATTCTAACTTCGTTTTATCTTTGAAACTTTGATTGCGATCAATTTTGGGAAACACAATCTCGATGAACGCAGATTAGCCATCCAAAACTTGAACCAATCTAGGAATCACAAGACTAAAACAAATAGGAAAATCAAACCCCAAAATCCACACACAAACCAACTACCCAAAACTCATTCCAGATCAGCAAGTCTGGACTGGTTCTGTTACTGGTTTTGTTGAATTTTTCGAAAAATTCCAGATTCTGTTTTTGACCAAAATCAGACCTTCTGATCCCTTTATGCGGCCGCCCAAAAAGATCTGTGCGGTCGCCCAAAAAATGTGCGGCCGCCCAGAATCTTCTGTGCGGTCGCCCATGGCCATCAGAAGGTGCAGAATTTTCAAGTTCGAAAATTTTGTCTCAAAATCGTTTTTCCCCGATTATTAAAACTTTGATCCAATCAAAAATTAATAATCAACAATTATGAATCCATCATAATTTATTTATTGCGATTGAATCGTGCGATTAAAGTTGCAAAACAATAAACCACATAAAACCACATAACACATAAACGTCATATATTCCAATATTCACATCATGCAAGGCACATAAACAATTTATATACACATAACATGATCTAGGTATTGAAATAATCAACATGAACGGGGCTCTGATACCACTGTTGGGTTTCGTAGAAACATGCGCAGCGGAATTTAGCATTTAAAATTTTGAAACCCAAAGCCCATAGATCCGTTCATATGATTAAATCAAATACAATAACATGAATATAGGATAAAACTAACCCTTGATGGCTATTAAATTTTCTCTTGGTCTTTGGTGGAGATTTGAAGACTTGATCACGATCACAAAGCTTGAACACGAACTTTGAAGATGATGATTTTCACCCTCTAGCGGTATCCACACTTCGAACGAATATCAAAGGAACTTCTTTGATCTTGGATGCTAGACCAAATTGTGAAACACTCTTTCACAATGAATTTGAACTATATAGAATTTTCTCTCTTGTGTATTATTTTGTTCTTTGACCAAGGATGTCTTAGAACAAAGTAAAACCTCTCTCTAACTCTTTGGAGACTCACAAAAGGCTATTGCTGAGGTTCTGGCTGAACTAATCCTTTTATACACAAGCAAGACCTATTCCAAATAGGAATCTTGTGTCAAAAGACATTCCAAATCGAATTAGGAAAGTGCCAGCCGACAGTACTGTGCGGCCGCCCAGAATACACTGTGCGGTCGCACATTTATCTGAAACAAACTGGTACAAATCTGAGCTAAGTGTGCGGCCGCCCAGTCCACACTGTGCGGTCGCCCACTTCCCCAGAATGTCCAGAATTTCCAAAATTCCAATTTAGTCCTTTTAAATATTCGTTCTATTGTGTGTGACCCTCTAGGATTATACTAAGTTGGCAATGGGTTCAAACATGAAACCATAAGATATGATTAGGTTCTAGCAAACCGTCATACCTACCCAAATAGTATAACTAGATACAAGTTCGCATTCCTTTAGAATATGTCATAATCCCTTTGTCCACGATGTCATTGAACACAAGTCATGGTCAAACAGTCAACTTGTTTTGTTCAATACTTTCTCGATTCCGAATATGTTGATAATCCAAATGCCATTGATCCAATCAATTCATTTGTGTCCGGCCGAACATTTCATCAACACCATTCCTACGAGAGGCCCAAGCTTGACATCTCTCCGAAGAGGGACAAATCCACTTAGCTTATTATTCTTCCCTACATGAATCCGATTATGCCAATCATACCCTTTATAACTCCCCGGTTAAAGGTAGCGTTTGAATATGTCAAACATAATGTTCATCAAGTAGAAGACTATAATAACTTCATGTCTAAGGATTCAAATGACATAACTAATATGAGATATATGTTCGACATAGACCATGACATAAATCTCATACAGCGGGTCATGTCCAGTACCTTATTCCAAACAAGTACCCATAAATCTAACATGATCATCGCATGATCATTTAGCCTTTATACTAGTGCTTAACAAGTACTAGGGACGGAGATTATTATAAGTAAACATGAACAATAATAATAATCAAAACATCTCTTTATTGATATGAAATAAATGATAACAATTACAACGTTTATTAAACGTGCCTAAGGCACCACTACCAACAATATCATCGGGACTTATCTATTAAATGATAATCCTTCCACGAAATCCATCGCAATATATTCATATATTCACAAATCTCGAAGGATTATAACAAATCAAACGATCTCTGATATTCTGCTTTTAAATAATCGCAATTCAAGGATTTAGTTGAATACTCAGAAATTTTCTCCCATTCAGTACCATCAATAATGAAATACATGTCTTTATGTTCAATGAATCCGCTAATACAATAGCTGTAGGATCACAATAAGTTTCAAGTCATGAGTAGAATTATTTTATTCATAAAGATTCAATCTCCTCGAAGCATATACAAGTACGTTACCATTTTGAATTAACACACGTTTTATCTCTTGTTCGAGCTTCACTATGCATAATGAATTTATCATATCCACTATATTGGTGAAACTTGATATACATACGATAAAATAGTAACACTGGTCATATCCTTCAAATAACCATCATACTAGTCGAATCCACTAGGCAATGTCAAATACTGAAGTTGTGGTCATCCACCATTTCAATATTTAAAAAATTGGCTTCACGTTTATCAATCTGTCAGAAAGTGTAGCTTTCTATGTCAAATAGTTAATGATAGAGCTACCTTCGAAATTCATTAATGAATCTCTAACAAGATCAAGAAAATCTCAAGAACATGCGTACTTCGGTTGTTTCCACTTATATAGGTCAACAAAGATGCCTGAAGTAAACCCACTTCAAGATAATAGATCCTCTATCTCTTGCTAGGTTTTGGAAACAATTGTTTCTCTCGAGAAATTTCAATACAATCAATTCTCAGTCTGCGACTTGGTATACACCAATAGGTCATTAATAAATTCATCGCAAAGAGAGCTAATTATGGTTTGAACATATTATTCATCAAATCCATCAATACTGCTAGATCACATATCAATCGAAATAGAATAATCACGAATTCATAACGAGCATACCTGATATGAGAAGATGTTCTCAGTATATCCTCATAGTTGACTTTCCAAATAATTGTAGCCACTTTTCAATCAAACACTGAATAGACCACTGATTAACTTCAGGGATCAAGTAATTCATCTATACACGATAACAAGTACTGGTTCATTATAGTCACCTGGTTGAACTCTTTGCATTCAATATGAAATCGCAAAGTACCATATCTCTTCATGCCCATCAATACAGATGCACCCCACGCAAATATACTAAGCTGGGTGAATCCTCTATCAAGTAATTTCTCAAGTTGAACCTTCAACACTTTGAACTCAACCGATGTCATGAACATTGATTTAGATATCAGCACTATATTTGTACTGTAGTAACTCAAGATAACTCAACGTTCTCATCATGTATCATGTACTACTCAGTAGAAATTATATCTGAGATCTCACAAAGAATGGATACATCCTTCAATTTTTGGTGTAGACATTCTTCCTTCAACCACATATGCTAAATATTCAGCACAACCTTGATAATCATTTTCGAGCTTTCAATGCAGAACATGAATATTATACATAATTATATCATGCTCATATAAATAGTCAAGAATACTAGCATAAAAATATTCACCATCTATTGTGGCAAACAAGAATGGCATAACATATAGAAAGCCAGATCATAACACGTATCACATCAATGTCCCATAGGTGACCAAAATGGAATTGTCGAGGTTGGATTCCAAAGATCATCCTTATTCTGGGACTCCTTATTAAGAGTGGAGAATTGATCTTGGAGAACTTGGACTATAGGTGAAAGCTGCTCGAGAGACATGGTGTTGCTGCGACCAGTCATGGTTGCTGTTGGAGCTGTTGGAGTAATCACTTCACGAACTAACCGATTCGCTGAATCCCGGTAGACTCTGTAAGTACCAATTGAACCTATATTACAGAAGAGGCCCTTGTCAGTCTTGAGTAACACTTTCGGTCCATGAAGAGGCTTAGAACACACATTGGGCACACGACTCAAACCACATAAGAAAATACTCTTTTTTTAATATAAGTTGGAGGGACGGGATCCCTTTTGAGTTTCTAAGAAAATAATGGAATCGTCACACTAGTATATAGACCATCTCGCTGTCCCATATACTCATCGGATTCCATCACACTTGTGAATCCTACACATGTCGGGATTAAACTAAATTAATGTAGTAAAGCATACATGCGGGGACGGATTTTTATTTTTGTCCATAATAACCACTTGGGGACGGAGTTTTATTTCGTCCATATTAACCACTTGGCATGTATGTTTTGAAGACATTAGTTTAGGGAAATCTCGGCACATGAAAATCGACTTCAGTCACGGAGTGTTAGACCCTAACTAGAATTGTGTTGGCTTGTGCTCGGCTAATGAGAGGCTTAAGGTCACCCCCGGTATGCAGTCATGAACTACGCCACGGGTTGAGGTTTACCGCTTCGAAAGAGTCAAGGTCGGGTGGAGCTTGAAACTCTCTAGGACGGGCCTTGACGGGTTTGGGGTTATAAACTTGTGCGACTCGACAGTGAGCAATTTATAAGAGATTGTGCACGTAGTGTGAGGTCCAACATGTGACAAAACATTTTTTTACTTTTTTTTATGAATGAAAAGAAAATAAGCACATAATTACAACTCTCGCATCACCCGTGTGCCGATAAAACAAAACACAAAATGAAACAGTTAAGAGGTCCAAATCAGTCCATGATGCAGGCAACTGTGCCCACACCCCAATCATTCTGCTCTGTTCTGAAACTGTCCCTGTTCTGGAAAACCACCCAGAAGCGCGCGCCTCTAGCCTGTGTTGTGGGATGCGCGCGCCTAGCGCAGAGTCTATGGGAGGCGCCCGCTTCTGGGCAAACCTGTCAGATTGTCAGACTTTGGACTCAGGGGATTGCCCTGGTCCTGAATGTCTATTGGAACCCCTGCAGAAATGATTAGTGTAGAAAAAATAGAAGAAGAACATGAAGAACATCAGGAAGCGGGCGACTCTGGTCTTTGATGTGGGCCGCGCGTGCCTTAGGCCAAGCAGGCCAGAGGCGCACGCTTCCCCCATCAGGAACCAGAATGCCTAGAAAAGATGTATATTTTGATCAGAAACGCAAGTTTAACCCTCAACTCTCCCCAGCAGAGTCGCCACTGTAGATACCTCGGGGGGCCACGGCTTGGCTAGAGTGCGTGAGTTACCCTAGGATGTCTATTTGTGTTTTAGAGTCGCCACCTATGTTTTAGAGGAACACAAGAAAAACCTAATGTTGATAGCCTAAGTTTGATTACAAAAACAGAGATTCTTTGTTATGAGGTTCGGGGGTTAGGTTACGAGATGGGAAGTACTTAAACACCCATCTCGCCCAACTAAAGTTGGTCTTGCTTGATCAAAATCTACATAAATGATGAAATGTTCATCTTATTCTTGATGATAAAAGGGGGCTAAAAAGGGGTGTTTGGAATGTAGGGAGATAACTTCGTGACTAGCTTCAATGAAGTGAAGTAGTCTTTGATGTCATGTCCCAAAATGTTTGGGTGATTGCACTTTTGATTTAAAGCAAAAGAAAGAGAGAAGAGATGAACTAGAAAAGGAGGGAAAAGAGTAGTCTTTTACCTATACTTCAAAGAGAGCTTCAAGGACTCCTTCAAGAGGTTCTTAGGAAAATGCCTTGCAAGTATTTGTGTATAGTTTTTATTAGTGATTCCAATCTTCCCCCTCTTCAATGGTGAATTAGAGGTGTTTATATAGGTAAAGGAGGTGAGTTTTTGGTGCCAAAACCAATCCACAAAGATCAGTTTCCCGGGCAAATCCTGTTAAAAGGAGCAAGGGAGAGATTCTTGGACAAAAATCTGTAACTGATGCCCAGGTGCGCGCGCCTCCTGCCTTGTTGGTGAGATGCGCGCGCCTCTGGCCCCAAAGGGTGGATGCGCGCACCTTGGAAATGGCAAAAATGACAGAATGGACTAGAAAGTCAGCACTGTTATTCAGTTTGGTCCCTGGACTTAACGAAGTCAGTCAGGAACTTAACGAAAGTAACAGAAACTAATGAGAAACACTTAAAATAGGGAGAAACACAAAATCAAATGTGCAATCGGGGTGAGCGGTCCAAGGCGGGGTGTCTACACTAACAAGCATTCCATACTCAGCCTTTACACAGAAAGTTCTTCATTTGCTCAAACCATCATTTAGATACTTAGAGAATTTGATTTCTTTCCACACACACACCCGATTTATATAATCACATAGATTATATACTTCGAATACACCGGTTGTTATAATAGCTTTATAGGTTCGATTGTTTGTTTAGAGTTTAGATTCATCTTGTAAAACCTCATCTAAATTAATACAAGTCTAGTAGCTATTAGAAAATCCTAGACTAACCATCTAGGTAGAGGATGTAGTTCATTCAAGAACGAACCTCTTCAAATTGTGTGTTTGATCTTTTATTTTTGTCTTGTTATTTACTTTTCTGTTTGTGGTCTTTAACTTGCTACTCATACGAAATGACTTGAAAAGTGAATTGTGTTTTTCTTTGATCTTTAAGTTGAACTTATCGGTTGCATTTTAGTGTTTTCAACCCGAGTCAAACCGCCCTACTCTTTAACTATCCTTTTGGCTAAACTGCTAAAACTCCGCTGTGCATTTTATCAGTTCGGTTTAAGTGCTTTAAACCGCAGTTGACCAAACTGATAAGTACTCGGTTGATTTTAAAGGGTATTTTTGAAAAATTTTGGACCGCTATTCACCCCCCCTCTAGCGGTTCTATACCCTTGTTGCCCTCTGGGACTAACAAGTGGTATCAGAGCATATCCACCAAAACTTGTTTTTACAAGCTTAATCGCTTGGGTGCTGATCCAATGGAAAACTCAAACACCCATATGATGCAAACATCCAATTCGAATCATTTACCGATTCTGGATGAAGATAGTTTTATCTTTTGGAAAGATAGGATGATGAAACCCATGATTTCATGTGATCGTAGACTGTGGACCGCGGTTAAGGATGGACCATATACTCCTATGAAAGCTAATCCACGTGCAGGAACTGCTGGAGAACCGACTGAAATAAGAATGCTGGAAAGTGAGTGGACTGATGCTGACCGCAACAATGTGGAGTTTGATGGAAAAGCAATGTCAATGCTTGTCTCAGCTATTGACCTAAGGACTTATTCAAAGGTGCTGAATTGCACAACTTCCAAAGAAACTTGGGATGCAATAGTTGACTTTTTGGAAGGAGATACAGATACCAAGAAGAACCGCCTCTATCAACAGAGAAGGTTCTTTGACTATTTTGTTAAAGATCCTAAGGAATCTCTTCGTCAATGCTATAAGAGGGTCATTGATATTTTTAATGTTTGTTTTTCTCTTGGACATGTCTATACTAATACAGATTTGAACATGAGATTCATGCAAGCACTTGGTAGCAAATGGCTGATCAAAACGACAAACATCGAAGATAACAAAGACTTGGAAGCTCTTGATCTTCGTCATTTATATGCCATGCAGAAGGTATTTGAATTCAAGCTTGAACATATTTAAGACCCTCTCTCTAGCCGCATTCAACAATACCTCATCTCCGGTTTACAATCCAGACCATCATCAAACCTCTCCTCATCTCCACTTGCAAACCACACCTCCAGATCAGACCGCACCTAGATTCAATCCTCCAACCGCACCTTTTGATTATTATCAACAGTCTCATCAACCCTATCCTCAACCTCACCAACCTTATCAACAGTCTCATCATTCCTACACTCCTCCTTAAAGTTCCTATTCTCAAATTGTAGCATCTCAATCTTCATGCTCTAGTCAAGTTGATTTTGATGATATGGATAATGAAGAATTTGCTTTATATGTAAAGAAATACATAAGTTCAGGAAGAACAACAGATCTCAATTTCCATCTCCCAAAGGACCTACAAAGTTTGTCCCTCCAACCAGATTCAACAAAACCGCAGATCCTAAGAAAAGGGATGACCTGGTCTGTTATAAATGCAGACAGCCAGGTCACTTTGTTTCAAGTTGTCCCAAACCGCGCTATAAAGACGCACCAGTAAAGAAACCATTCAACAAGAAGTTTGTCAAGAGAAGAGGAATGGTAGCTGACCAAGGGGATCAACCGCTGACATGGATGTGATCAGATTCTGATGACAGTGATGATGAAGATGAAATTGCAAATCTCTGCCTTATGGGATTTGAAGCAAAGGTTGAAATTGATGAAAGCCTTCCACTACCAAATCAACAGATGAAGTCAGTTTCACCAAGAACTCCCGAGGCTAGAACAAGTAAAGCTTCTACAACACCAAACCGCTCTCATGAGGTCCATACAGACCAAAGCCATGATGACTAGGTATTAGAACGTGCTAATATTATTTGTCAACTACATACTGTGCTTAAAAAGGTATATAAACTAATGGCTGCAGAACCTGAAGATTCCCAAAAACAATGCAAGTCCCACAAGGAGGAAATTGAGAAATTCAAGTTCCAAATTGCTGGGATTTCATTAATTGAGGAAGAAAACCGCTATCTGAAAGATAGAGCCGAGGTAATTATCACCCAAATCCATGATCTTACTGTACAAAGGGATGATCTTCAAAAAGTGACCGATGTATGGACTAAGTCTGGTGTCACCGTGGAACAAATCCTAAGTTCACAAATTCCTTCTTCGGATAAAAGTGGATTGGGGTTTAAAACCGATGATGGGTGTAAGTGTCCTTGCCTCTATGCCGAAGGTGGTGTGATACCAAATGAATAAACCAAAGAAATTCCTAAGGTAAATCATGCTGGTAAAAAGGGCTCAAAACAAGAAATTAAAAAGCATAATTATTTCTTTGAGTATCCTAAAAACCAGACTGGGAGAGATTCAAAGTGGAAAGAGAAATCCACAGCGGCTGAGGCAACCAAGGAAGTATTGAGTGATGAAACCGCTCCTAGTCGGTTTAAGGAAATTCCTATCATATTTCCTAAAGCCGCACATAAGAGGAAGGTTGAGCTCAAGAAGGTAATCCTTGTTAAAGACAAAACCGTTGACCAGTAAAACATGAGAAACTGAAGGTCAGTAGAGGGTTTGTAAAACCGCAACCTAAACCGACTTTAATTCATTGTTTCATTTGTGCTGATTATGGTCATAGTGCTGGTCATTGTATTTTAAGGTTCACACCCAATGCCAAGGGACATAAAAATCCTAAGGTCAAACAGGTGTGGGTCCCAAAAAGCTGCTAACCCTATGACCCAAGGAATAAGGGGGACCAAAATCTTTAATGTTTATTTTTCAGATTCTATGCTACATGGCTGGTAGTTCAAAGAAGAAGAAGGATCTTTGGTACATGGACAATGGTTGCTCATGACACATGACCGGAGATAATAAACTTCTTTGTGATACCATTTCAATGAAAGGCCCCCCAGTAGTGTTTGGTAACAACAAGAAAGGAGAAACATTAGGATATGAAGCAATCAAACGAGGAAAGGTGACTATTGAAAATGTGTCACTAGTAGAAGGACTCAAGCATAACCTTCTCTCCATATCTCAGTTTTGTGACAAAGGAATGAACTGCAACTTCACCTCAATGAATTGTTTCATTAAAGATGCAACTTCCAGAGTTACACTACTAACTGGCAACAGAACAAGTGATGTATATATGATAGATTTGAGTAATATTGTTTCTATTGTTGACCTCTGTTTTGTAGCCAAAAATATAAGTGAAAGCAGCTGGTTATGGCATAAGCGGCTCAGCCACTTGAACTTCAAATATCTAGCAAAAGTGCAAAGGGACGGTCTCGTCAAAGGACTACCCAAAGTGGCTGATCACCATGATAAGAAATGTAAAGCATGCCAGCTTGGTAAGCAGCCCAAACAGTCGTTTCCCAGTAAAACCGCTCCTTCAACAAACCGCTGCCTACAATTGCTTCACATGGACTTATTTGGACCTGTCCCAACCATCAGTATCGGAGGAAACCGCTATATATTGGTAGTTATTGATGACTTTTCAAGATATTCATGGGTGGAAATGATGGCCTCTAAAGATGATACTTATGGCATCGTAACCGCTCTCTTTAGACAGCTCCAAAATCAAAAATTGGATGACATCGTTGCTGTGTGTTCAGATAATGGAACCGAGTTTACAAACAATGGTGTTGCCCAATATTGTGATGATCATGGAATTGATTATAACTTCTCTGCCGCTGGGGTCCCACAACAAAATGGAGTTGTAGAAAATAGAACATGACTTTGATTGAAGCCGGGAAGACCATGATTGCAGAAGCCAAGCTTCCTAAGTACTTCTGGGCCGAAGCAGTCAATACCGCTTGTTTCACCCAGAACCGCTCCCTCATCATCAAAGTCCACAACAAAACTCCTTATGAATTATGGAGAGGCATATCACCCAACATTGCCTTCTTTAAGATATTTGGATGCAAGTGTTACATCTTGTACAATGGCAGAGAGCATCGAGGTAAATTTGATTCTAAGGCCGATGAAGGTATTTTTGTTGGTTATTCTAAACATTCCAAAGCTTTTCGTTGTTTCAATATTGTAGAGTCTGTCCATGTTACATTTGATGAACATGATCTTCTTGAGCCACATATGGCTCCAAATGTTGCTGATGATTTTAGTGGTTTTGAGACAGGTACGTCTTATCCTAATCATACAGCAGCTGATGACCAACCTACACAAACTGCTCCATCAGGTTCTCCAGCCGCTCCCAATCAAACCAAAAGTGGTGTTACTGCAGAACCACTGTCTTCTGATCCTATTCAAACCATTGATCCAGTTCCAATCATCACCTTCAATAAAGATTTTAATGATTATCAAGATGAGCCTCCTCTAGAAAATCTTCAAGAAATAGTGATTCATGAAGACCTCCTTCCAGAAATCAATAAGCATAAAGACCATCCAACTACTAATGTTATAGGTCTTATCAGTTCTGGTGTTCAAACAAGAGGAAGCTTAACTCATAGAGATGACCACAGTTTGTTCACAACCGCGTTGTTATCTCAGATAGAACCGAGGAAGGTTGATGAAGCTCTAAGTGATCCAAGTTGGGTAGCTACAATGTAAGAAGAGCTAAATCAGTTTGAAAGATGCAGAGTTTGGACTCTAGTTCCAAGGCCCAGAGATCACACTGTAATTGGAACAAAATGGGTATACAGAAACAACATGGATGAAAACGGTACTATAACTAGAAATGAAGCGTGGTTGGTTGCTCAAGGTTATAGGCAAGAATAAGGGATTGATTATGATGAAACCTTTGCCCTTGTAGCCAGACTTGAAGCCATTAGGTTGTTCCTGACATATGCCTCCTTCAAGAAATTCAAGTTATATCAAATGGATGTGAAGAGTGAATTTCTGAATGGTGAACTACAAGAAGAAGTCTATGTAGCCCAACCGCCAGGATTTGAAGACAACAAATACCCTCATCATGTTTTCAAGCTCAAGAAGGCCTTGTATGGACTCAAACAAGCACCAAGAGCATGGTATGAAACTCTATCTAAGTTTCTTATTGAACAATGCTTCTCTCGAGGTAAAATTGATACAACCTTATTTATTGCTAAACACAAAGGTCATTCATTATTAGTTCAAATGTATGTTGATGATATTATTTTCAGTTCTACTAATGAAACTATGTGTGTTAAGTTTGAGAAGCTAATGAAAGGTAAATTTGAGATGAGTATGATGGGAGAGTTGACATTCTTTCTTGGACTCCAAATAAAGCAATGTCATGATGGAATCTTTATCAACCAAGCCAAATACACCAAAGACTTGATCAAGAAGTTTGGACTTGAAATTACAAAACCAGTAGATACCCCAATGCAAAAGGCATGCAGTTTAGATCGAGATGAACAAGGTAAGAAAGTGAATCAGACACTCTACCGAGGTATGATTGGCTCTCTTCTTTGCTTAACTGCAAGTAGGCCAGATATTATGTTCATTATGTGTGTTTGTGCTAGATTTCAAGCTGACCCTAGAGAATCTCATCTTATTGCTGTTAAACGTATTATTAGATATTTATGTGGCTCTGTTAACCTTGGACTTTGGTACTCCAAAGAATCTTCATTTGATTTATTAGGTTATTCAGATGCTGACTTTGCAGTATGTAAGATTGATAGAAAGAGCACTAGTGGTACATGTCAGTTCCTTGTATCTCGACTTGTATCATGGTCCAGCAATAAACAAGCTTCGGTTTCAGTCTCAACCACTGAAGCTGAATATATTGAGGCTGGAAGCTGTTGCTCTCAAATTCTCTGGATGAAACAGCAGTTGGAAGACTATGAAGTATTTGAAAAGAACTGCCTTATCTACTGTGATAGTACTGCAGCAATATCTATCTCCAACAATCCAGTTCATCACTCAAAAACCAAGCACATTGACATAAGATATCATTTCCTCAAAGATCATGTTGAAAAAAAGAACATATTCTTAGCAAAGGTGGGAACTGATGATCAAATTGCTGACATCCTTACCAAACCACTTGAAAATTCAAGGTTCTTTCATTTATGAGGAGAAATGGGTATGCTGGAACTAACTTAAATTATTTCATGTCTATTTATTTCTTGGTCTAATAAATTTTGTTAAGTATTTTGGCCCGTGTTAGAAAATGCAAAAATAGCTTGCGATTCTATCAATTTTGGAACCACATCAATAAAGGTTCGGTAGAAGATTCTAATCAAACCGCAGAGTCAAGAAGAATGATGTCGTTTTACTCCAAACCATACCAAGGAAATAGTACATCGGTTTGACCTAGTAAAACCGAAGACAAATCTGAGAGATATCGGTTTCATCAAAACCGATAGTGAGGAAAAGGTAAGTCGGTTTACTCAAACCGCTCAGGTATGGATAATTGCAATTTAATCCCTACTTTATGTCACTTCATTCTTCAAGGACCTCTGTGCAATTATTTCTGCAGCATTAAATGCGAATGACAGGTACGCTGATGGTTAAGTTTTCCACAGCCGTCATGGCCGCTCCACTACCCGAGGTGGTTAATTTGAGTATAAAAGACAAATCCTTTTTCAGTTTAACTTTTTACCTTCTTCCATTTTTAGTAAAACTCCTTTCTCTCTCCTCTGCACTCTCTGCACTCTCTTTCTGTTCTTTCTCTAAATTTTTCATATATATTTAAACATTTTTTCAAAATGGCACCAAAGAAAACTATTGATCTTGCTTCTACTGCTACATCATCTAAAACAACGAAGCCCGATATGGTATGAATTTCTGAACCCTAACTCAGTATATTTTCTTGTCCGCCATTTTTGTTGCTTGAAAAAGCTTGTTCATCTTCCT
The DNA here is from genome assembly GCA_026119855.1 of Campanula takesimana. Lineage (NCBI taxonomy): Eukaryota > Viridiplantae > Streptophyta > Magnoliopsida > Asterales > Campanulaceae > Campanula > Campanula takesimana. The sequence continues at coordinate 441,085 of JAOWBW010000800.1, read as the reverse complement.
TGATCCTTTTATGCTTTTTCTTCAATATTTTGGTTGGTTTGAGTTCGAATTTGCCTTTATATACTGTTTGTTTACTTTATTTGTGATATGTGTTCAATTTTTGAGCAAAATCAATTTTTGGGTTATTTGGTGTTCATGCGTATTTTTGCAGATTCTGAGTAAATGTGATATTATTTGCTCTTGTTTATTTAGAGCTTTGTTTGAATCTTCCCTTTGTGGTCATTTTGATATACTTATTTCACATTTTGGTTAAGTTTTTGTTTTGCATGTTCATACTCTGTTTTTCGTGTTCTTCTTGCATTCAAACTCTTTTTAAAAAACTTTCCTCTTTGATCCGTTTTATTTTTACTGTTCACTTTTTTTTTTTTTTTTTTTTTTTTCAGTTTTTACCTTTTTTTTTTTTTTAACCCTTTTTACTTTACTTGGACCGCATGATGTCATTGTTAGGATTCCATTGTTAAGGTTTTGTGAGCTTCACTCAAACCGATCAGTTTGGCTGATGCTTCAAACCTTGTTTTCCTAAATTATTTCTAACTTTGATTATTTTTCAGGATCCATCAAGCTTTGTTCCTGGTTCAAGGATTGAGGAAGAGGACTTTAAACAAGATGCGGTTGGGAGAAATCTAGTCAAAGTACTTGAAGATGCTAAGCTTCTACCTCTGTTTCTTATGGATGAACCCCAGTTCGTGACCTTCATCTGTGCTGAATTCTTCGAGAATGAGATTCCTACCAATGCGGCTCTGTTGGATGTAAGGGGTGAGGAAATCAGAGACTTGGAGACTGGGGCAGCGCAATATGAAGATGCTATAAAGTCCATGGTTTATGGAAAGTCTGCGACCCTAACCGCCTCAAAGATAGCTGTCTTAGCTGGACTTGAGAACTCTGGGGTATTTGGGATAAAACCGGAGTTATTGAATAGTACAACGATGGAACTAATTGGGATGCCCAACTTCAATACCAAGAATTCCTCCGAGAAGGATTTTGGAGAGGTGATGGCTCTGCTATGTGACTTAGTGGATAGTGAAGTTATGTGCAAGAATGGAAACCACAACAACTTTACATCAGAACAGTATGCTTACTGTGTGGCCATTTACAAAGGGAAGAAACTGCATTGGCCAAGAATTTTGATGAAAGAGATGATTAATGCATTGAACCGCCACACTGCTGCTAAATCCATGGGGAAGTAAAAGATTAGGACCCACTGCAGGCTCTTGACTAAATTCTTGCATCAAGATACAGAAATATTCAAGTTCTCTGCAGCTCACAAGGACTACTGGATGGATCCAGTTGAGAAGTCAATTTTTGGATTATCCAAGTTTGATGCTTTCAGAACCGCATTTGGATGGCAGTATGCACACGCAGTCTGGAATGAGGATCCCCTGCCTGAAGCCGAACGAGGCCCTTTTCCTGAGGCTCGACTCAACAAGTCAGGAAAGCCGTATGCTGGAGCCATAGCTGATCAGGCTCATGCTACGTTGCTGAGAAATGAAGGTCAAACTAAAACTTTAAATGGAATAGGGTTAAGTCACCTGAATCAAACCGGTGCTTCGGCTAAGGGGGAGCCAGCGGTTGAGGGGGAGCCGGCAGCAAGGCCTAGACCTGCGGCTCAACCCAAGGAAACCGCTCCTTCAAGAAAAAGGAAAGGTAGTATCCAAATTCCTCAAGTTATCACCAAGGCTGACCTAGCCAAATCTCCTTCCAAACCCTCATCCAAACCGACCTCTAAACCCCCTTCTACTTCAACTTCATTTCCACCAATCAGACTGTCTCCCACTCTTACCAAACCTACCACTTCAAAACCTTCAATTCCCAAACCTCAAATTAAACCTCGTTCCCCCATCAAACCCAATGTTGAGAAATCACTTTCCAAACTGAAGAGTTTTATTAATAGGAATGTCAGTTTGTCTAGCAGTTCAAATTCTTTACCGTTAGTCCTTTCTCTGCAACAAAGAACAATGGTCAGGTAGTGGTGCTACAACTACCTAGGACTACAAGACAAAACCAAAGACAAAAATGATAACTCAACCAATGGGATTTCGACAGCACTGTACCCTTCAGATTTACTTGTTTTGCTATTATCATAGTGTGGTAATGGCATCAATCAAATAGGGGGAGATTGTTAGGATTCATTATTAGTACACTCACTTAAATTGATTGATCCATGCCACATGTCTTTTTATGGACTTTAGGACCGCATGTAATGAAATCATACTTCAATATTTAGATAAGTCCATTTCTAGATTTTTATTTGTCTAGGTTGATGAGCGGTTTCATAAGAAACTGAAGTACGCGGTTACATGATTGCGGTTCCATCAAGTTAGCATCTTAGGTTCCAAATAATATTTGAAGAACGGTTTCAACAAAGCCACAGAATGCGGTTTAATGAAATACTTGCGGCTCCATACTGGAGGTCTGAAAATAGCACGAATGCGGTTTGAATCACTAAACCTCTAAGCGTAAACCGAACTATATACTCAGCCTAGATAAATAAAAAATTAGAAATGAACTTATCTAAAAATTGAAGTATAATTACATTACATGCGGTCCTAAAGTCCATAAAAAGACACGTGGCATGGATCAATCAAATTAAGTGGGTGTACTAACAATGAATCCTAACAATCTCCCTCAGACATGTCAGTCTGCTCTGGTGAGTCAAAGTTCAATTTGCGTTTCAGAGCTGGAGGTGAGTCCTCAATCACCATTGGGTCTATGCCAGCCTTTCCCATTTCAGCCCGTTCTCGCGGTTCCTTTGCAAATGATCCTTCTAGAGGTGAGTGATATTTCTTTTCATGAGCCTCACTGAAGTCCACTGCACCAGGTGGCCTTGACTGCCAATGCTACACATAATCATATTTCTTTATCAACTTCCTCTTCTTTTTCAGCGGTTGAACCTCAAGAACTTCATCATCTTGCTCAGGTTCATCTTGAACTGCCTCAGACATGTCAGTCTGCTCAAGCACAGCCACAACCTTAAACTCTTCTGTTTGAGAAGATGATCAATGAACCGACAGAAGTTCGGCTTCGTGCAGCAGATTTTGTCTTTGAAACCGCTCATGCCTCCGGTTCAAAAAATGTTGCTCCAACCGAACCCGCTGCAGTAGATGATCAAGCTGCTGAAGATGATCAAACTGATCAGGACCATACCGCAGATGATGCTGCCGCTATAAGGGGTTCTGTAGCTGAAGAAGTAGACTAGATTTTATTTCTTAGTCTTTTTGCTATCTTATTTTTCTTTCCTAATTTGTAAGTTTAAAACTTTATGATTAAAATATAATGAGAATGATTGCATGACATTGTGTTTCCAAAACTTTGTTTATTCAAACTGCTTGTTCGTGGAACAATGCTTGCATTTTTAAAACCTCATGCACTACATTCATCATGAAAAATATTTTCAAGTGCATTTTATTTTAAACATTTTGTTTAAACATGCATATCTGATCTTTAAAATCATATCATTTTATATGCATCTGAATGTATTTCCTTTCTATCTATTCTTCATTTCCATTATTTTTGATATATTAGAAATCTATGATCTAGCATAGTGTGTGCATTGACTTGGGACATGCAATTTCATGATATTTCGGACATGTTTTTACCAAGTACAATGTTTTTCTATTATCATAGTGTGGTAATGGCATCAATCAAATAGAGGGAGATTGTTAGGATTCATTGTTAGTACACCCACTTAATTTGATTGATCCATGCCACGTGTCTTTTTATGGACTTTAGGACCGCATGTAATGAAATTATACTTCAATATTTAGATAAGTCCATTTCTAGATTTTTATTTGTCTAGGCTGAGTATATAGTTCGGTTTACCCTTAGCGGTTTAGTGATTCAAACTCCATTCGTGCTATCTTCAGACCGATAGCATGGAGCCGCAAGCATTTCATCAAACCGCATTTTGTGGCTTTGTTGAAACCGTTCTTCAAATCTTATTTGGAACCTAAGATGCTAACTTGATGGAACCGCAATCATGTAACCGCGTACTTCAGTTTCTTATGAAACTGCTCATCAAGTTCATCCTTGAAACCGCTCCTATGCCTGGTGGAACCGCCGATCAGTTATTGAAGAATTCAGGAGAAGTCATTTATTCCTTAGACAAACATTCCCTTTTCAACCATAGGGAATGTGCTGTGTCTTTTCAAAATAACTCTAAGTTAACTTGGAGTTTCTGCAAGGAATGTCGGTTTGTCTAGCAGTTCAAATTATTTACCGTTAGTCCTTTCTCTGCAACAAAGGACAGTTGTCAGGTAGTGGTGCTACAACTACCTAGGACTACAAGACAAAACCAAGGACGAAAATGACAGCTCAACCAATGGGATTTCGACAGCATTGTACCCTTCAGATTTGATTCAAATATTTGTCCAACGGTCACAAGGGTGCACTGCCTATAAATAGCCTTTATTTCTCAACAATGAAGGTTGCTTAGCTTCAAGAGAAATATTGTCAAGTGTTCAAGTTTTCTTTGAATATTGAAACCCATATATTCATACCTTCAAACATCTCCTAAGCAAACCCAGATTTCTTCATCAAGCTTCAAGCCTAACAACCATTCCATACTCAGCCTTTACACAGAAAGTTCTTCATTTGCTCAAACCATCATTTAGATACTTAGAGCATTTGATTTCTTTCCACACACACACCCGATTTATATAATCACATAGATTATATACTTCGAACACACCGGTTGTTATAATAGCTTTATAGGTTAGATTGTTTGTTTAGAGTTTAGATTCATCTTGTAAAACCTCATCTAAATTAATACAAGTCTAGTAGCTAGTAGAAAATCCTAGACTAACCATCTAGGTAGAGGACGTAGTTCATTCAAGAACAAACCTCTTCATATTGTGTGTTTGATCTTTTATTTCTATCTTGTTATTTACTTTTCTGTTTGTGGTCTTTAACTTGCTACTCATACGAAATGACTTGAAAAGTGAATTGTGTTTTTCATTGATCTTTAAGTTGAACTTATCGGTTGCATCATAGTGTTTTCAACCCGAGTCAAACCGCCCTACTCTTTAACTATCCTTTTGGCCAAACCGCTAAAACTCCGCTGTGCATTTTATCAGTTCAGTTTAAGTGCTTTAAACCGCAGTTGACCAAACTGATAAGTACTCGGTTGATTTTCAAGGGTATTTTCGAAAAAGTTTGGACCGCTATTCACCCCCCCTCTAGCGGTTCTATACCCTTGTTACCCTCTGGGACCAACAAAGTGACTTAAGCGCTTGTGCCACAGCCAACTATTTTCGCTCACACTTTTAGCTACAAAAAAATATTAGTACTAGAGTTCATATTTTGAAAATCAATAATATAAATATTTGTCTTACGATAACCAGTGAGTAATGTAGCTCCAGATTTGCCATCCTTGATAAGACATTTATTAGAAGTAAAATATCATTCTAATCCTTTGTCGCAGAATTGAGATATGGATAATAAATTGTGCTTGAGTCCTTCAACGAGAGAGACTCTTTCAATGCACACTTTGTCTTTTTTGAGCTTTCCATATGCTACAACCTGTCCTTTGTTATTATCACCAAAAGTTACGGAGGGACCTCTTTCTTCATGAACATCTTCAAGTAAAGATTCATCTCCAGTCATGTCTAGAACATCCACTGTCGAGAATCCATTCATACGTTTTAGCTTTTGAAGATCCAGCCATGAAGTAAAGAACCTGAAATATAAACATTAAAGCAGGTCCCCTTTATTCCTTTTTGGGTCCTAGAGTTAGCAACTCTTGACAACCTGTAGACACCCCGCCTTGGACCGCTCACCCCGATTGAACATTTGATTTTGTGTTTCTCCCTATTTTTAGTGTTTCTCGTTAGTTTCTGTTACTTCCGTTAAGTTCCTGACTGACTTCGTTAAGTCCAGGGACCAAACTGAATAACAATGCTGACTTTCTAGTCCATTCTGTCATTTTTTCCATCTCCAAGGCGCGCGCTTTCACCCTTTGGGGCCAGATGCGCGTGCATCCCGCCACCAAGGCAGGAGGCCCGCGCACCTGGGCGTCAGTTACAGATTTCTGTCCAAGAATCCCTCCCTTGCTCCTTTTAACAGGATTTGCCTGGGAAACTGACCTTTGTGACTTGGTTTTGGCACCAAAAACACACCTTCTTTACCTGTAAAAAACCCTCTAATTCACCATTGAAAAGGAAGGAATATTTGAATCATTAACAAAACCTATACACAAATACTTACAAGGCATTTTCCTAAGAACCTCTTGAAGGAGTCCTTGAAGCTCTTTGAAGTATAGGTAAAAGACTACTCTTTTCTCTCCTTTTCTACTTCATCTCTTCTCTCTTTCTTTTGCTTTAAATCAAAAGTGCAATCACCCAAACATTTTGGGACATGACATCAAAGACTACTTCACTTCATTGAAGCTAGTCACGAAGTCATCTCCCTACATTCCAAACACCCCTTTTTTACCCCCTTTTATCATCAAGAATAAGAAGAACATTTCATCATTTATGTAGATTTTGATCAAGCAAGACCAACTTTAGTTGGGCGAGATGGGTGTTTAAGTACTTCCCATCTCGTAACCTAACCCCCGAACCTCATAACAAAGAATCTCTGTTTTCGTAATCAAACTTAGGCTATAAATATTAGGTTTTTCTTATGTTCCTCTAAAACATAGGTGGCGACTCTAAAACACAAATAGACATCCCAGGGACAACACACGCGCTCTAGCCAAGCTGTGGCCCCCGGGGTATCTACAGTGGCGACTCTGCTGGGTAGATTTGAGGGTTAAACTTGCGTTTCTGATCAAAATCTACATCTTTTCTGGGCATTCTGGTTCCTGATGGGGGAAGCGTGCGCCTCTGGCCTTCTTGGCCTAAGGCGCGCGCGACCAACATCAAGGACCAGAGTCGCCCGCTTCCTGATGTTCTTCATGTTCTTCTTTTTTTTTTCTACACTAACCATTTCTACAGGGGTTACAATATACATTCAGGACCAGGGCAATCCCCTGAGTCTAAAGTCTGACAATCTGACAAGTTTACCCAGAAGCGGGCGCCTCCTATAGACTCTGCGCCAGGCGCGCGCATCCCACAACACAGGCCAGAGGCGCGCGCTTCTGGGTGGTTTTCCAGAACAGGGACAGTTTCAGAATAGAGCAGAATGATTGGGGTGTGGGCACAGTTGCCTGCATCATGGACTGATTTGGACCTCTTAACTGTTTCATTTTGTGTTTTGTTTTATCGGTCACACGGGTGATTCGAGAGTTGTAATTATGTGCTTATTTGCTTTTCTTTCATAACAAAAAAAAAGTAAAAAATGTTTTGTCACATGTTGGACCTCACACTACGTGCACAATCTCCTATAAATTGCTCACTATCGAGTCGCACAAGTTTATAACCCCAAACCCGTCGAGGCCCGTCATAGGAAGTTTCAAGCTCCACCCGACCTTGACTCTTTCGAAGCGGTAAACCTCAACCCGTGGCATAGTTCATGACTACATACCGTGGGTAACCTTAAGCCTCTCATTAGCCGAGCACAAGCCATAACAATTCTAGTTAGGGTCTAACACTCCGTGACTAAAGTCGGTTTTCATGTGCTGAGATTTCCCTAAACTAATGTCTTCAAAACATACATGCCAAGTGGTTATCATGGACGAAATAAAACTCCGTCCCCAAGTGCTTATTATGGACGAAAATAAAAATCCGTCCCCACATGTATGCTTTACTACATTGATTTAGTTTAATCCCGACATGTGTAGGATTCACAAACGTGGTGGAATCCGATGAGTATATGGGACCGCGAGAAGGTATATATACTAGTGTGATGATTCCATTATTTTCTTAGAAACTCAAAAGGGACTCCGTCCCTCCGACTTATATATATATATATAAAAAAAGAGTCTTTTCTTTATGTGGTTTAAGTCATGTGCCCATTGTGTGTTCTAAAGCCTCTTCATGGACCGAAAGTGTTACTCAAGACTGACAAGGGCCTCTTCTGCAATATAGGTTCAATGGGTACTTACCGTGTCTACCGGAATTCAGCGAATTGGTTAGTTCATGAAGAGATTACTCCAACAGCTTCGACAGCATCAATGGCCGGCAGATCCAACACCGACAACACCATGTCTCTTGAGCAACTCTCATCTATGGTCCAACTTCTCCAAGAGAAAGTCTCCACTCTTAATAAGGAGGCCCAAAACAAGGATGATCTTTGGCAATCCCACGTTGATAATCAAAGAGAGGCCCACGAGGCCGAAATGGAGCAAATGAAAGAGAAGCTCACCAAACTTTCCAAGGGTAAAGAAAAAGAGAACAATAAAGAGTCCGAGTGGACTAAGGGTCTGTTTCACAGCTCTTATGTTAGTGCCCGTACCAAGAAAATGGAGAAACCGAACACCGAGAACAATGAACACAAAATGGTTGATTCAATTATGGCCTATATAGATCAACGTTTCAATGGTCTCAACTTGGGGAAAGGCTCCGACACAAGCCTTTATCAGTCATCCATCCTCATGAACACGATGGCTTCTCTTCCCGACAAGTTCAAGATGCCCGACATCAGCAAGTTCAAGGGCAACTCTTGTCCCATGGCACACATCGAGACTTACATTTGGGATATGGTACCGAAGAAGGTCTCTCCTAAAGTTATGTCACAATTCTTCCCTCTTACTCTCGAGAGGGCGGCAAAGGATTGGTATGCAACTCTCCCGCTCACAGTCTGTCTTGATTGGGATGCCGCCATACTTGCCTTCAAGAGTCAATACCAAGGCAACACCACCCACTGGCCAACCAAGAAAGAGCTCGAGAACACTACTCAAAGGGACAATGAGTCCTACTTTGACTTCACGAGAAGGTGGAATGACAAGCTTGCTGAAATTATCGAGAGGCCTAACACCAAGGAGCAAATGGACATCTTTCTTAAGTGTCTAAAGATTAATCTCCGCACCCACTTAAGTGGGGCTTGCTATGCGGATTTCTCTCAAATGTATGAGGCGGGAATCCGAATGGATGAGTTGCTCAAGGAAATCAAGAAAGTGCTCCTAGCTTCCGTTACAAGGCCGCCTCTAACTCCACAAAAGAGGCTTCGGTTAATGCCGTTACTACTGACAAGGGGAATTACAAAAGGGTTCCTCTACCTTAAGGCAAGAAATCTCAAAATGACCGTGTCTACACTCCTCTCCAAGGCATGACTCAAACCGAGGCCTTCGAAGTTCTCAAAGCAAAAGGCCAAGTCACGCCCATACAAGGGTATCAACCCAAGTCGATCAATGCCAATCATGCCCATCACAAATATTATGGTTACCACCAACATAGTAGCCACACCACCAAGGAATGCTTTGTCCTCCACAACGTCATCCAAGATCTCATAGACAAGAAAGAGTTCATAGTGCCTAGTGGTGACAATGTCAATATAATAGAGCTAGGAGAATTTGAGGAGACCACTCATTCAATCCCAATTATGAATGAGGGCTCCAATATGATAAATGAATTTGACAATTATTGTTACGTTGTGACTTACGATGAGGTGATGAGGGAGGTATTAGAGAATAGGAAAAAGAAGCAAGATGGGAACGTCAACATGCTAACTCGATCCGGACGAGTCATAGCAAGCAACCCTACTACTTCTGCACCAAGCACCTCTTCTCAAAGATCGCAAGCTCGCGACACTCCCGAAGACCCTTTATTGGTTCAACTCAAGAAAACTCAAGCCAACATCTCCATTTGGGACCTCATTGCATCCTCAAAGAAGCACCGAGATCTTGTCATCAGTAATCTTGACGACACGCCGATCTCTCCTGATACAACTCCCGAGGACCTTACGGCAATGATAGGTCACATTCATTTTGGCAATGTCATCACTTTTACCGATATGGACCTTCCGCCATTTGGGCCCAATCATAATTAAGCCATCTACCACAAAGTAAGAGCAAGGGGGAGACCTATTTCAAGAGTCTTGGTTGACGGTGGTTCTGCACTTAATTTGATGCCCGGCCGAATCATGGGCATACTAGGGCTTAAGAATTCAGACTTAAAGCCTTCTAATCAAGTGGTCCGAGGTTACGATAGCACTGCCTGCACAGTCATGGGTATGGTGGAAATAGACATTGAGTTTGGGAGCATGGTCATATCCGTCCCGTTCCAAGTGCTCGACGTCCCTTCCTCATTCAATTTGCTCTTGGGCCGATCGTGGATACACAGTTATAATGCCGTCCCTTCGACTTTCCATCAATGTGTGAAGTTCAGAAATAGGGATGAAATAGTAACCATTATGGCAGAAAACGTCACTATCCACAGAAAGGGGGAACCCATTCACCAAATTCAGCATGGTTTAGCAGACTCTACCCTCTCCGGCGTCTCAATCAACGCCATTGACAAAGAAGGGGAAATGGATCATGGACCCTTGGCAATCGTAAAGTCCTCTGCATGATGAGGAATATAAATTAATTCCCTGGTTTAGGCCTAGGGAAATATCAACAAGGAAGGATGCAACCTATTGAGGTTCTTTTTGTTAAGAACATGTTCGGTTTGGGATATGAGCCTTCCAGAAATGACTTGAAACGCGAGCAAGCCATCAAGAATGAAAAGGCCCGAGCCCGAAGGGAAGGCCGTCATTATGAGATTCCCAATTTAAGGCCTTACCGCAAGACAGTGAATGGCTACTTTGTCCGTCAAGGAGAAGAGGTTCCGTAAGTAATCTTTCCCGAGCCATGGGTTAACAGCAAGGGCATCAGAAAGCCCGGTCTTGAAATCTTTGCTAACTGCGAGATTCAGAAATCCGAAAGGGAACCAACTCCCATGTCGCCCCGAGAATGGTGGGGGAAGAAAGTGACCATAGAGTCCGAGACATAGATTACTGTGGAGGCAGATTTAACCTCCATATTCGAGGAGTTTGCCATCATGGATGAGTGCCAAGTCAATGCCATCTAAGACACCGACACGAGAAAGGAGACTATCAGTGAGATCTTGCCAAGCTCCGAGCCAATCAACAACTGGTATTCTACAAAGGGAACCATGGTATCCGAGGACTTCTTGGTCAAGAAGATGGGGTGCATCCCGCCTAAAGTTATAAAGGAAGACGTTTTCACATTCAGTTTTGAGTCCGAGTGTGTTTCCGATACCCTCACCCAAGAGGATATGGAGGCCATAGCCGAGCATGTGTTCCTTTTCTTTGTTAATGAAAAATTTGATCTTTCTGAGTACCCCGAGATTGCAAACATCATGAATGATGAATTAACTAATAACGAATCTAATAAACTAGTTAATAACGATTCAAATAATGATGAAATAGACCATGAAAACACAACATACTTAAATGAACTTGCTCAACAGGTCCGTAGTCGTGGTGAAAATTGTTCAGGGGCTGACGAAGAATTGCATGTTGTGTAACGACCCGAAAACCCGTATCTATTTTATTAGTAATAAATATTTATTTATTTATTTATTTATGTGTGCATTTTGTGTTTCTTAATATTTTATGTCTAGCATTTTAAATTAATCAATTGTGCTAAGTGTGAAGATAGGGGATTTAGTTGAAAAGGGTTTATGTGTTGAATGTTGTATTGGAGGGGTTAATTGTGAAACTTTTCTTTAATATCTTAAATACTTCCCCCTCCCTCCCTCACTCTCCTGCATACTCCCTCCTTCCTCACACACACACTAGTTTCTCTCTCTCCCTCCATTGTTGCAAGGTAAAAGCTCTCTCATTCTCTCCTTCTTTTGATCATCTTTCTCTCTCTATTTCTTATTTCTCATTTTATGAAAATGTTTAGATCGTCGATAGGATCGTGTAGAGCTAAGAAATTTTGAATTCCGTCATCTTTCATAAATTTCAAGTAAGTTACTTTTCCCCCATTTATGCTAAAAATGTTCATCTTTAACTCCATTGATGATCTAGTTGATATATATGGCTTCTTTGGTTGATTTGGAATTTATTTGTAATTTATCCATTTTTGTGAAATTTGGGTGTTTGAATCATCTCTTGGCCTGGATTGTTTGGGTTGTAAAATAAGTCTTTTGTAGGCATATATGTTATTTTGGTTCATTTTTATGCTATTTAGAAGTGTTGATTTTGATTGGGTTGTGAAATAGTAAGAAAAGTAGCTCAAACCCAGAAAAAATGGCTGATTTGGTCCCTCCGGGCAAGGAGGCACGCGCACCCTTTTAAGGGAGGCGTGCGCACCCTCTTATGCTTCAAGAACTCAGACCTTCTGATCATAGGAGGCGCGCGCACCCTTTTAAGGGAGGCGTGCGCTCCCTCATGTGCTTCAAAACTCAACCTTCTGATCAAAGGAGGCACGCGCACCCTTTTAAGGGAGGCGTGCGCACCCCCCTTCTCTTTTCCCTATGTTGTCCGTTTTACGCTCAATCTTCCGGAGGCCATAACTTCTTCATCCGGACTCCGTTTTAAACGTGTAAACTATCGTTTTAAAGATCTCCTTGAGTACTTCGAGATGAGTGGGTTTATTTAATTGAGTTTCAGGTTTAGATTAGGTTGAGCTCTCAGTAAGTGTTTCATAACACAAAAACGTTTAGAATTGGTCTAGGTTTTGAGTACTATTCTATTTAACTTGTATGAGCATAGTGGAACACTCTAGGGTTGTAAAGTGGTTCCCTTGTGAGCAATTGTGTTATGGAATTAGTCTAAGTATTGTTTGGGAATGTTTGGTCATCTTATGAGGTGTTCATGATTGTGCCAATCGAATTGATTTTTGGATAAGACTTGGTCTAGGTTTTAGGTGATATCCTATAGTATCTAAAGGGTTGTTATAGAACACCAAAGTGTTGGGTTTGGTCCGGATGTGATCATGTATGAATAGGTGTAACCTTTTTTGGGTTCGTTCGAGTGTTAAGAATTGGTTCGTTGATGAGCGGATGTAAGACGTGAATTGGTGATTGGGTACCTACGGTATTAATTAGCTTTAAGGTATATTTATTCGGTTTTCCTATTTGGAATTCCCAGTGTAAGAGATGGTTGAGTTCATGGTCATAGTACTCTTTATGAGTAGACGTTTAGGGTCGTTTTGGTAATAGTCATTGTACTATTTGTGAGCGACCGTTTGGGTTGTGCTCTTTATGAGTAACTTGTGAGTATCATATTTAGGATGTGTTTGGTATGTGCCTTATCTTGGAGTCATCATGTATTAATGGTCAGTGTTGTTGGGATCTCTATGAGCAATCTTGTTTATCGTTGTTGGACTCTTTTATGAGAAACTTCTTGTGTTCATTGTTGTTGAACTCTTCATGAGTAATCGCTTGCATCTTTATGGTGATTAATTGGTATGGTTCCCTACTTTGGAATCATTAATTGTTTACCAAGCTAGTGTTATTTCTTAGCGTTTATTTGAAAGCCCAGCTGGCATTTATGGTTGTGTCGGGCGATGGGGAAGATTATAATGGCAACGAGCCGAGTCCATTATAATGTGATCCATTGTTTTGCCCCTATTTTCCTCTTCCAGATTGGCCTTGGTTGGGATGAGCTAGCTTCCTTCGGAAGTAGTCTAGCGAACTTTTTGGGTATGACTCTGTGTCATTTCCCCTGTCCTTTGTGACATGTTACATTGTTATGGTTCTGGTACCGGGGTTGTCATCTTCAGCTATTTATTCTACTATAAAGATGGTTTGATGGGTTGATTGATTGATTGGTCGGTTCTGACCGGGGTTCTCTTCAGCTGTTATGCTGCTATTGTTGATTGGTTGATCGGTTGAAGCTGCGCAACGATTGTTCTATCATTTTGGTGAAACCTTGGCTCGGTATCCTTTGTAATGGGTTTATTTTAGCTTTATGTGTTGCATCATGAGCTGGTCGTTATTTCCAACCGGTATGGGACGGTTGGCGATAGGGAGCCTCTCATTTGTTGTTATGTGATTGTACTTTATGAATACTTATTGTTATATTACTGTTCATGATAGCATGGAACTTAGATGCATTTAGTAGCTTACTGAGATTTTATATCGCCCCGTTTATTTTTATCTTTGTTGTTTTCCTTAACCCCCCCCAGGAAATAAAGTGGTAGCGTTGTGAGGTCCGTTGTAGCGGGAATCTTCTGAGCAGGCTGACCTCCTTTGGGGTAGTTGCTCTTCGGAGCCTTTATGTATTTTTTTGTGAAATCGAGGTAGTACAGTGTTGTGTAAATACTGTTATCCGTTGAGTTTTTATATTATTAGCTGTTCTTGCTTCTGCACTTGTAGATTGCCTCCGAGTTGAAATCTCGTGAGGTGTTGTTTAATGGTATTGGTTTATAGTTGAATTCACGCGCCCGGTTTGGTATTTTGCATTTTGGAGATGTACATTATGTAAAATTTTATGTTTATGGATTTTAAAATTTTTCGGGGCGTGACAGTTGGTATCAGAGCAATGGTTTTAGATCTTGAAGGAGAATAAGAACTCTGATATTGAATAGGTTTCAATACTTGGGTGTTATAACTTTGAGCGGTTTAGGAAACTAAGTTTTCTTGAAAGATGAGGTTAAGGTAGAAGTTGGTTGAGTTATGAGTCGTGATATTGAAGTCGAGTGTTTCTTCTCTTGTGGTATATCAAGTATAGGATTGGTGTCAATAGTGTTGGTTCCATTGGGGTTAGTTGGTTTGGGAATCGAGAGTGCGAGTTTTGAAGGCTTGGGCATATCTATTTCGTAAAGTGGACAGCGTCTTATTCTATGTTCGCATGTTTGTTATCATTCATGGATTCATGTTGAGGTGTATTCTCGATTGGGGAACTACGTGATTGCTACTGGTATGTATAGGGTGATTTAGTTATGTCACCTATGTGGGATATTGATGAGTTAAGTGGTATGGTTTAGCTTTCTATATGCTACGAATTTCTTGTGTGCCATCGATAGGTGGAGAATATTTCTATATTGGTATGTTTGACTTTGTTTAGAAGCATACAAGGTATATATATATAATGTTCAGGTTCTATGTTGAAAATCAGAAAATCTTTATTATAAGGTTGTGCTGCGAATTTAGCTTATTCAGTTGGCAATATTAATTTTGAAATATTAGTTATAATTTATATTGGGTGCAATATGTCGCTTGACCGATAGAGAACTTGGGTTATTTGATGAGTTAAGATAAGCTACAATACTGATAGCTGAATCAGTGAACATATAGTATCGATTGGGTTAATAGAGTTAAAGATTCAATTTGAGAATTTCTTGATAGGAGATCTTTCTTTACTTTTAGTACATCCACGTGAGTGCATCGGAATTGTTTAGTATGAAGAAATACATAGTTTATTACGAGTGATATTAAGAAGTTGAGTTATGATACTTTTGGAATCATTTTAGTACATGACTGAAGTTGAGTTAAAGCAATATGAGTTATGAGTATATTGTGGAAGTTATAATCATTAATGACGGTAAGCGAGTTAAGTTTAAAGGACTAAACATATTTTGAGAAGGTAAGAAATTCTCGGGCAATATTAAAGACATTTTGGGTTTTAGTTAAACAGTTGTCACATGGTTCTGGATCTTTTCTTTGTGGCGTTTCTCGTTCGGATTAAGGATGTGTAAAGGAAGTTGGGTATAGATACTTGGGCATATTAAAGGATGCTATGATTTTGCATTTGGTCAGTTGAAATGTTATTCACTAATTGGATTATTATGTTGGTAATACTGTTGAGCATAAGTAATATTGGGTTAATAAATGTATACGTGAAAGACTAAATTGGGTTAGCCATTAAAGATTTAGAATTTGTTAAAATTCATTTGGGTATATAAGCACGGATTATTAACTTAAATGGGAGTTAGAGGAAATCTTTTGAAGATAAAATTTGGATTGTTTTGCGGACTACTGAGTACTTGGAACTGTTTTAAACTTTCAAGGATTGGAGTAATGTAATGATAATAATTTCGGTATTAATGTAGTTTCGTGGTTTAGGCTGGTATCACTGTTATCTTAAAAGGTGTGATCAGTGTTATGTTTTCTTGGAGATATGTTAAGTTTTCCATTATAGTGAAAATTGATAAATCCATTACCTCTAGTGATGCTTCCAAATAGAGATGGAGGTACGCAACGATTTTGGGCAATAAAGTAGTTGTACATGCTTCGAGGATTAACGCTTAATGAATGGAACTACCTATGACTTGGGATTGGTTGTGATTTTATGGATATTGCCTTAGAGGATTATACATTTTATTTCATTTTTGGGACCAAGTTGAAACGTTGATGACAGACTATCAAAAGTTGATGGATATATTTCCTTAGAAAACTAAGTATGAGGTAATGCAAGTAGTTTGAGAAATTCAAAGATTATGACTGTATTATGTTTTATCTCATGAGGAAGTGAGTGTGGTAGTGGAATCTCATTTGATCGGATAGTTGATGACGGTAAATTTTTGAGTATATCATTGAGTCATTGGGTGACAATAATAGTTAGCCCTATTCCTTCTCTTATTTGTTCGGGTAGTAGTATGATTACTTGGGATGATGTCTAGATCGTCAATGCGTACGGATGAACCGGAAAAGTAAAACTTATGGATGTTGATGATTTAAGGGTTGATGGTGAGCGTAATGCTAATTAGGATCAAATCAGCTATGTCTCAGAATTGGTGAACAAGTGATAGTCTTGAGAATGTGAAATTCGGGATGAAAGATGAAGTTAACTTTAGGATGTTTGATATGAATATGCTTGAGATATGTATGTGTTCAATATGTGTGGGTTTATTTGAGTCATGGAATCGATGTCTAAAAACTTTAATAGGTACTTGATTTGGGGTTATGAGTGCTATATGAGAATCGATATTTTGTAGCCTCGTTGTGATTGCGTGTGATGATTTTTGATAAGTGAATTCGCGGGCGAATTCTTTTTAAGGAGGGTAGATTGTAACGACCCGAAAACCCGTATCTATTTTATTAGTAATAAATATTTATTTATTTATTTATTTATGTGTGCATTTTGTGTTTCTTAATATTTTATGTCTAGCATTTTAAATTAATCAATTGTGCTAAGTATGAAGATAGGGGATTTAGTTGAAAAGGGTTTATGTGTTCAATGTTGTAGTGGAGGGGTTAATTGTGAAAATTTTCTTTAATATCTTAAATACTTCCCCCTCCCTCCCTCACTCTCCTGCATACTCCCTCCTTCCTCACACACACACTAGTTTCTCTCTCTCCCTCCATTGTTGCAAGGTAAAAGCTCTCTCCCTCTCTCCTTCTTTTGATCATCCTTCTCTCGCTATTTCTTATTGCTCATTTTATGAAAAAATGTTTAGATCGTCGATAGGATCGTGTAGAGCTAAGAAATTTCGAATTCCGTCATCTTTCATAAATTCCAAGTAAGTTACTTTTCCCCCATTTATACTAAAAATGTTCATCTTTAACTCCATTGATGCTCTAGTTGATATATATGGCTTATTTGGTTGATTTGGAATTTATTTGTAATTTATCCATTTTTGTGAAATTTGGGTGTTTGAATCATCTCTTGGCTTGGATTGTTTGGGTTGTAAAATAAGTCTTTTGTAGGCATATATGTTGTTTTGGTTCATTGTTATGCTATTTAGAAGTGTTGATTTTGATTGGGTTGTGAAATGGTAAAAAAAGTAGCTCAAACCCAGAAAAAATGGCTGATTTGGTCCCTCCGGGCAAGGAGGCGCGCGCACCCTTTTAAGGGAGGCGTGCGCACCCTCTTATGCTTCAAGAACTCAGACCTTCTGATCATAGGAGGCGCGCGCACCATTTTAAGGGAGGCGTGCGCTCCCTCATGTGCTTCAAAACTCAACCTTATGATCAAAGGAGGTGCACGAACCCTTTTAAGGGAGGCGTGCGCACCCCCCTTCTCTTTTCCCCATGTTGTCCGTTTTACGCTCAATCTTCCGGAGGCCATAACTTCTTAATCCGGACTCCGTTTTAAACGTGTAAACTATCGTTTTAAAGATCTCCTTGAGTACTTAGAGATGAGTGGGTTTATTTAATTGAGTTTTAGGTTCAGATTAGGTTGAGCTCTCAGTAAGTGTTTCATAACACAAAAATGTTTAGAATTGGTCTAGGTTTTGAGTACTATTCTATTTAACTTGTATGAGCATAGTGGAACACTCTAGGGTTGTAAAGTGGTTCCCTTGTGAGCAATTGTGTTATGGAATTAGTCTAAGTATTGTTTGGGAATGTTTGGTCATCTTATGAGGTGTTCATGATTGTGCCAATCGAATTGATTTTTGGATAAGACTTGGTCTAGGTTTTAGGTGATATCCTATAGTATCTAGAGGGTTGTTATGGAACACCAAAGTGCTGGGTTTGGTCCGGATGTGATCATGTATGAATAGGTGTAACCTTTTGGGTTCGTTCGAGTGTTAAGAATTGGTTCGTTGATGAACGGATGTAAGACGTGAATTGGTGATTGGGTACGTACGGTGTTGATTAGCTTTAAGGTATATTTATTCGGTTTTCCTATTTGGAATTCCCAGTGTAAGAGATGGTTGAGTTCATGGTCATAGTACTCTTTATGAGTAGACATTTAGGGTCGTTTTGGTAATAATCATTGTACTATTTGTGAGCGACCGTTTGAGTTGTGCTCTTTATGAGTAACTTGTGAGTATCATATTTAGGATGTGTTTGGTATGTGCCTTATCTTGGAGTCATCATGTTTTAATGGTCAATGTTGTTGGGCTCTCTATGAGCAATCTCGTTTATCGTTGTTGGAATCTTTTATGAGAAACTTCTTGTGTTCATTGTTGTTGAACTCTTCATGAGTAATCGTTTGAATCTTTATGGTGATTAATTGGTATGGTTCCCTACTTTGGAATCATTAATTGTTTACCAAGCTAGTGTTATTTCTTAGCGTTTATTTGAAAGCCCAACTGGCATTTGTGGTTGTGTCGGGCGATGGGGAATATTATAATGGCAACGAGCCGAGTCCATTATAATGTGATCCATTGTTTTGCCCTTATTTTCCTCTTCCAGATTGGCCTTGGTTAGGATGAGCTAGCTTCTTTCGGAAGTAGTCTAGCTAACTTTTTGGGTATGACTCTGTGTCATTTCCCCTGTCCTTTGTGACATGTTACATTGTTATAGTTCCGGTACCGAGGTTGTCATCTTCAGCTGTTTATGCTACTATGAAGATGGTTTGATGGGTTGATTGGTCGGTTCTGACCGGGGTTCTCTTCAGCTCTTATGCTGCTATTGTTGATTGGTTGATCGGTTGAAGCTGCGCAGCGATTGTTCTATCAGTTTGGTGAAACCTTGGCTCGGTATCCTTTGTAACGTGTTTATTTTAGCTTTACGTGTTGCATGATGAGCTGGTCGTTATTTCCAACCGGTATGGGACGGTTGGCGATAGGGAGCCTCTCATTTGTTGTTATGTGATTGTACATTATGAATACTTATTGTTATATTACTGTTCATGATAGCATGGCACTTAGATGCATTTAGTAGCTTACTGAGATTTTATCTCACCCCGTTTCTTTTTATCTTTGTTGTTTTCCTTAACCCCCCCCCCCAGGAAAGAAAGTGGTAGCGTTGTGAGGTCCGTTGTAGCGGGAATCTTTTGAGCAGGTTGACCTCCTTTGGGGTAGTTGCTCTTCGGAGCCTTTATGTATTTTGTTGTGAGATCGAGGTAGTACAGTGTTGTGTAAATACTGTTATCCGTTGATTTTTTATATTATTAGTTGTTCTTGCTTCCGCACTTGTAGATTGCCTCCGAGTTGAAATCTCGTGAGGTGTTGTTTAATGGTATTGGTTTATAGTTGAATTCACGCGCTCGGTTTGGTATTTTGCATTTTGGAGATGTACATTATGTAAAATTTTATGTTTATGGATTTTAGAATTTTTCGGGGCGTGACATGTTGTTAATCTAGGTACCGACGAAGAGCCGAAACAAACCAAGATCGGAAGCTTCTTCAAGGGGGAAGAGAAAGACAGATTGACTGCACTGCTCAGAGAGTTCGTGGACGTATTTGCATGGTCATACAAAGACATGTAGGGTTTAGATAGAAAGGTCACGGAACACAGAATTCTGATCAGAGACGATGCTAAGCCGACAAAGCAGAAACTCAGAAAGATCAAGCCAGAATGGTCTCTTCAAGTCAAAGAAGGGATAGAGAAGCTTCTCAGTGTAGGCTTCATCAATGTTATTGAGTATCCAACATGGCTAGACAATGTGGTCACAGTCCGAAAGGCTAATGGCAAGGTTCATGTTTGTGTGGACTTCCGAGATTTGAAAAGCCTTTCATGTCAACAAGGATAGCCAAATGGTACTTCATGCTCGCCGGATATGATATCACTTACATCACACTCAAATCCATCAGGGGGAAAGTGTTCAGTGATCAGCTTGCTGAATTTCCGTGAGACGAAGCGAAGGGGAAGGACTTACAGTTTCCCGATGAGCACTTGGTTTGCACTACAACCGAGGAAAATAAGTGGCAACTCTTTTTCGATGGCGTCGCCAATAAACATGGTTATGGGATATGAATGTTGCTTGTCGATCCAAAGGACATCTACACTCCAATTGCCATCCGTCTTGAATTCAAAGTTACCAACAACATTGCCGAATATGAGGCATGCATAGTGGGGCTAGAAGCGGCCCTAGAAAGAAATGTCACGAATCTAGAAGTATTCAGTGATTCCTTGCTCCTTATCAATCAGACATCGGGTAAATGGCGAATCCAAGACTCGACCCTCCAATAGTACGGTCAACATCTCGAGGAGTTAGCTGAACAGTTCCAAGACATCACGTTCAATTATTTGCCGAGGGATAAGAACGACTTTGCCGATTCTTTAGCCACCATAGCCTCATTGGTTGAAATGCCCAAAGGAAAAATGGTGAAACCCTTCAAAATTTCAAGAAGGATTAGTCCGGCATACTGTATGAGTATTGAGATCAATGAAGTCCAAGATAACCCTCTGTGGTACACAGACATCATGAACTTTCTCAACAATGGCACCTTTCCCGAAAACAGCAATGGTAAAACTCGAGTGGCCTTACAAAATCTAGCCACCAGATATGTGTTGATTGGAAATCGAGTCTATAAAAGACATAATCAAGGGATCAATCTCTTATGTGCAAATGAGACCGAAGCTCAAGAAATCATGCACGAAGGCGAGTGTGGACCCCACATGAATGGCATTATATTAGCCAAGAAAATACTCCGTATTGGTTACTATTGGACCACAATGGAAAGAGACTGCATCGGGAAAGTCAAGAAATGTGCCAAGTGCCAATTCCACGCTAATCTACAACATGCTCCGCCATCGCAACTGTACAACATGACCACACCTTGGCCATTCTCTTGTTGGGGCATAGATATCATCGGCAAGGTCCACCCTACGGGAAGCAACGGACAGTCATTCATCCTTGTGGCCGTAGATTACTTCACAAAGTGGGTCGAAGCACAAGATTACCGAGTTCTCAATGCCAAGAAAGTGGCCGAATTCATGAAGAACAACATCATGTGCCGATATGGTATTCCTCATGAGATCATCTCCGACAATGGCTCTCACTTTGAGAAAGAAATGGATGCACTTTTGGTTAACTACAAAATTACCAAACACAAGTCATCCCCATACCGTCCCCAAGCAAATGGAGCGGTTAAAGCAGCAAATAAGACAATTGAGGTCATCATATGAAAAATGGCTTCAACGGGAAGGGATTGGCCCAAGAAATTACCACTAGCATTGTGGGGCTACCGCACATCAATACGGTCAGCAACGGGAGAAACCCCGTACTCATTAGTTTATGGTTCTGAAGCCGTACTCCCAGTCGAACTCGAAGTTCCTTCTCTACGGCTCTTACTAGAGAACCAAGTCTACGAGGTTGACTGGATGCAAAGCCGATATGAGCAACTAGCCCTACTCGACGAAAAGAGGTTAAGAGCATTTGAACGCACAAGGGCTTATCAAAAAAGAATGACAAGGGCTTTCAACAAGAAGGTGAAGCCTCGAAACATCAAAGTGGGAGATTTGGTCCTAAGACAACATCCCCCCAATGCCATCAATCCCCTTGGGAAATGGGGACCTCGATGGATCGGTCCTTATGTGGTCAAAAAGATACTAAGCGGTGGTGCAGTCCGACTCGTAGACTTGGATGGTGATCAATTTCCAAAGGAGGTCAACCTCGACAAGCTCAAGAAGTTCTACGCTTAACAAATAAAGACCATTAAAAAAAAAACGCTCTCTAGGTTGAAAACCCGCAAGGGCGGCTTAGGAAAAAATTAGAGCACATGCAAAAAAGAAGCCCGCTAGATTGAAACCCGAAAGGGCGGTCTTGGCAAAAAATAGGGTGCACACAAAAATAATAATTATAAATAGTCTTCATTTGTTTGAACTACGGAGACCTGAGCCTCTCTACGAGAGGAACGTAGGCAACCTTCGGGTGCGGTCTAAAACAATAATTTTTACCCAATCATGTTGTAACAAGATGCAATTTTTATTCAATCATTGAACTATTTTAACCATTACAACGGACGATGTTGAGCAATAAAAGACATAAAAAACATTAAATCCTAACAAGTGGTCTACTTAATTGCAATCTTGGGGTACAAAGAAAAGTCTAATCTTTCTTCGGTTTGGGAACCCATTGTTTCTCGCTATAGCCTTTGACCTTCTTAGATGGGGGCCGAGAACTCTTGGAACCACCAAGGCGAGAGAAGATGGTAGGACGGGACGGAGCTTCATCAACAACCTTCCCCTTGCCTTTGTCAAAGGAAGCCTTGACCGAAGCCTTGTAGGGGCGTCTCCACGCATGAGGAGAATTGCCTTTGCCTTTCTTATTCTTAGGAAAATAGCGTGGCCTAGGGACTTCGACACGAACCGCCGGCCTCAAAGGCGCAACAAAAACATCGCTAGGCCTCCCCAAATGATCGAAAACACTTGGGCGTGCCTTCACAATAGGGACGGGTATCGACTTCTCACCCTCTGAGACAGACACTTTTACCTCAAAAGAGAATGTCATGGGAGCTATTATTGACAAGGAATTGGGGCTTAAAGAAATAAGAAGTGGTACAAAATATTGCTGTGTGACCAAACTGGTCGAAATTGGTTCAAATTTATAGCTGTTGGAGAATCCTGCACAAAAAGAAAGGGGCTGTAAACCAGCAGGCCAGACGCGGGCGCCTCCTCCTATGAGGACACAACGCGTGCGTATCCCACGCCTTATCTCAGGTGCGCGCGCCTATAACAGATGACAGAACAGAACAGCCCTTGTCAGTTCAGCAACTGCCCAGGCATTTCAACGCCTTCAAACCTGCAATCATATCAGAATCTACAGCAACAAAGCAACATTCACCCGCAACAAGTGGAACACTTTGGGCACACATTTTGTTTGTAAAGAGTCGACACCTAAGATCGAGTCTAAATAAAACATAAAAATGTAGATAAAATAGCTAGGATTGTAAATACGTGCTAAATGTTATTACATGTTAAAAGTAAATTGTTCAGGCACTCATCCTCCCCGGTCTACTCTAAATCATCACCAGCAGCACTGTGCTCATCCCCCTCATCACCACTCTCGGTCTCTTCATCATCATCATCGGACTCTTCTTCAGACTCCTCAACAACGATCTCGTGATTAGCTCTCTTTGGCATTCTTGCCGATGAACTAGCACCTCCGCGGCTCAAGCTCCTACTCAGTGACTGCCTAGCCGACTGCACAGCCTTATCTACATCAAAGGCCGCATCTCTGCAACCTCTCCCTATGCCACGGACACCCCGAGCCATGCCTCTAGCAGCTCCAGACACGGTCCCTGCATCCTCCCTAGTCAAATTAGCCACGTCTCTAGACAGCTCCAGGACTCTCTCCTCCAGATAGCACAACCTGCTCCGCATCCCCTTGTTCTGGCGACCTATATGCCTATAGGCAGCCACGGGTATCTGTCATAGCAGAAACAAAAAACCACATCAGTGTACTGAGATAAGACAGACTAGAACAGAAAAGTGGGCTGTAATCAGAAACGTGCAAGAAAAGTAAAAGTCATACCACAGCAGTCTGGGCCGGAGGCTCCCTCTCCGGTAACATCTCCTCCGGGACTATCTCCCTCTGCTCATCAATAATCCCAAAGTTTGAGTACGTATAGTACAAAGGAGGCAGAGGAGGATTAAAGAAATAACCCGCCCCAGTGGGGTAGAACTGCGCAGAAGTCGAAGGGGCAGGCTTTGTTCCCCGAGGGTCGGCATACATGAAGCCCGGCATCAGATGGGTTGCCCTGAAAAGGCCATAGTCTTGTTAAAGAAATATTAAAGGGGTATCATCAACCCCTACCATATACATGGCCCTATCATCCTCAAACAATGCCCCCCAGTTATGAGGGCAGAAAGGAGGGAACTCTGGAACCACCGCCTATGCGGGTTATGGTAATCCACCATCTGGCCCCATGCTGCCAGTATACCCTCTCTCCTAACTACATGGCCACGCACTCTATGGAGCTCATCAGAAGCCTCGAGCGGGTATGGAACAGTATATGCTCTATTCTACCATAAATCGGTCTCCAGGGAAACAATGACTGAGACACGGACTCAGGCCTCAGACCATCCAGATACTGTCGGGCTGAAACCAATCCAATGGGGACAGTACCTGTCTTCACATTCCTGGTCTTGTAAGACCATCTAGCACAGTCAGGATACATGGGCTGACCCTCTCTCTCAATCTTGAAATCTCTCATGCCTAGAATGGTAAAAGCCCACATCTGCAAACAGAAATAAAGGCAGAAATTAAACATGGTTGAAAGTGCAGAAAAAGGCAGAAATCTGAAAAAAGCAGAGTAATGAGTATACCTCCCAAGCAAGGGAAAACCCCGTGACTGAGCTCCTAGTCGAACGATTAGTCAAATCCATGCCATGATAACAAGCATCCAGACCCGCTGCACCCCAGTTGTACTGCGCAGCCTGGTCTAAGTCTATCAGGAGGTCTTGTAGGGACAAGGCCGCAGAACATCCCCCATTCGCAATAAGGGTGTGGGATAAAGCGTACCAGATAAAGCATCGGGCCACCGCCTCGACCTTGTCAGTGGTAACTCCCCGAGACTCAGCCTCAAAGACTCTAAAGTAAGCCCGAATCCTCCCCCAGGTCACTCGGGAGTTCTCCACCACAAACTCGCAGTCGGCTAGAGCCAACAACACAGTAGGCGTCCTAGCAGTCCCGCTAACACCACAAGGGACGGGCACCCCAGAAAAAGGCAAACCGGTCAGAGCCATAAAGTCAGTCGGGGTCATAGTCACCTCTCCTATCAGCAAGTGAAAAGTGTGAGTGGTATCCCACCATCTCTCCCTCAAAGCCTGAATCACATCAGGATCGTTCTTCAGCGAGGGTAAACTGGTAATGAAAGGGCCAAAAAATGTAGCAGCCACCCGAGTCTGTACATTCTCTGGCAGTTTCCTCCATACAGAAATGGGTGCCTGAGCCTCACCTCAGATTTTGGTCAAACGGTTCCACCTCTGAAAGGAAACAGGAGGCAAAGAAAAATTCGTCAGCATAACGGCTACAAAATGGCCAAACCCAACATGAAGAAATTCAACATGGTAATGGCATAACGTGGAAACAGGTGTATGAACATGCAAATGGGTGTCCAAATATTCTCTTCACAACAAATCAACAATGACAACAACATGCAAAGCATGATCAAAAGGGTTACTGCAGCAGTATCACAGATAAAATGGTACGACCCTAGAATGCAAAATTGTCAAAGAGAAGGCGAAATTCTTACCAATCCCACATAAACGAAGTGGGAAATATGAGTATGAGACTTATAAGTAAGCTGTCTTGGGTCCATGGCCTCAACCCCGACCTCGGCTTCTTCACCCATGGGCATCTCAAAAGGGGATTTTGATGAGAACTTGACATGATCTCTTGCTAGATTGGCCTTAAATGAACAAAGGAAACGTTTTGGGATGATTTCCTCGCAGAAATTTGACTCAGAATACGGAGAGTTTGGGCTATTTTTAAACTTGGCTCGAATAGAATGAGCAGTTTCTGAATATATATCTGAACTGATGTGTAAGGCGCGCACCTCCCGCTATACACCTAGAACGCGGGCGCGTCTCACATCAACTGCCAAACGCGCATGCCTCTCGTGTCCAGTCAGGCCCAAGTGCAAGTTCTCATGCAAGAATAAATACATCACATCAATGTTCCTCCAACTCCCATCCGAGTTTTCAGCTCCACCTTGGGGCAGTTCAAGAACAAAAACTCCGCAACGGACATCGTTAAGTCTGACGGTTACAAAAGTCAAAGTCAATCTCGGCTTTCCTTCTCAAAAGAGAATATAGAATAAGTGGTCCGTGGTCAACTATGCCCGCACCCCACAAAAGTCAACTGCAGACGCTACTCCAGACAGCGTACATCAAAATACAGCTTCAAAATAGTAAAATTTGGTCCGCGGTGAACCACTGAAATCACCTCCTCATCAACAAGTTTTACTCAACAAGTTCACATTCATCTCTAGTCCCTTATATGGACTCTATATCGGCAGGAAGACTTTCGAGTCCCTCCATATCAGCAGGCAGACTTTCGAGTCCCTCTACATCAGCAGGCAGATTTTCGAGTCCCTCTACATCAGTAGGCAGACTTTTGAGTCCCTCTAAATCTGCAGGCAGACTTTTGAGTCCCTCTACATCAGCAGGCAGACTCTCCAGTCCCTCCAAATCAGCAGGCAGACTTTTGAGTCCCTCTACATCGGCAGGCAGACTTTCCAGTCCCTCCAAATCAGCAGGCAGACTTTTGAGTCCCTCCAAATCAGCAGGCAGACTTTTGAGTCCCTCTACATCAGCAGGCAGACTTTCGAGTCCCTCTACATCAGCAGTCAGACTCTCCAGTCCTTCCAAATCAGCAGGCAGACTTTTGAGTCCCTCTACATCAGCAGGCAGAATTTCGAGTCCCTCTACATCAGCAGTCAGACTTTCGAGTCCCTCTACATCATTAGGCAGACTTTCGAGTCCCTTTACATCTGCAGGCAGACTCTCCAATCCCTCCAAATCAGCAGGCAGACTCTCGAGTCCCTCTATATCGGCAGGCAGACTCTCCAGTCCCTCCAAGTCCAGTATACGGACTTAAAATTTTGGCCACGGTGGGCCGATTTCTATCACCGCACCCCTAATATCAGCAAAAGCTGCTCATACAGGGAGCGCACTCCTATCTCTTGTAATTTCAATATTCTTGTTTTCATCGAGTATTTGTTTTTTTCCTGGTGATGTCCTCGGTGGATGTTTTATTCTTTCGTCAACACGTTTTGGTTTGCAATCCACATCGCCGAGGGGCTCTGTAGACACCCCGCCTTGGACCGCTCAACCCGATTCCACATTTGATTTTGTGTTTCTCCCCATTTTAAGTGTTTCTCATTAGTTTCTGTTACTTTTGTTAAGTTCCTAACTGACTTCGTTAAGTCCAGGGACCAAACTGAATAACAGTGCTGACTTTCTAGTCCATTCTGTCATTTTTTCCATCTCCAAGGCGCGCACTTTCACCCTTTGGGGCCAGAGGCGCGCGCGTCCCGCCACCAAGGTAGGAGGCGCGCGTACCTGGGCGTCAGTTACAGATTTTTGTCCAAGAATCCCTCCCTTGCTCCTTTTAACAGGATTTGCCCGGGAAACTGACATTTGTGACTTGGTTTTGGCACAAAAAACACATCTTCTTTACCTATAAAAACCCCTCTAATTCACCATTGAAAAGGAAGGAAGATTCGAATCATTAACAAAAACTATACACAAATACTTACAAGGCATTTTCCTAAGAACCTCTTGAAGGAGTCCTTAGCTAAAAGACTACTCTTTTCCCTCCTTTTCTACTTCATCTCTTCTCTCTTTCTTTTTCTTTAAATCAAAAGTGCAATCACCCAAACATTTTGGGACATGACATCAAAGACTACTTCACTTCATTAAAGCTAGTCACGAAGTCATCTCCCTACATTCCAAACACCCCTTTTTTACCCCCCTTTTATCACCAAGAACAAGAAGAACATTTCATCATTTATGTAGATTTTGATAAAGCAAGACCAACTTTTGTTGGGCGAGATGGGTGTTTAAGTACTTCCCATCTCGTAACCTAACCCCCGAACCTCATAACAAAGAATCTCTGTTTTTGTAATCAAACTTAGACATCCTAGGGACAACACACACGCTCTATCCAAGCCGTGCCTCCTCCCCCCCCCCCCGAGGTATCTACACAACCCAGTCTTGCTTGACCTTAGGGTTTTTACGTCCTTTGGCATTGGGAGTGAATCGCAAAAGGCATTCCACAGCCTTTTAACATGAACAATGATGAAAGCCACCAATCACGTAAGTTTTCACAAACCCCTTACTTTTCTTTGGGATAGCATTCTTCTTTGGGTTAGATGAACTAGCCTTAACAAAATCTTTCTTTTGAAATTTTGGAGTGCTTTTTCTAAGAGCGCGCATAAGGCTAGGAGGCGCACGGCGATGAGGCGCGTGGCTCCTAGGCGCATGATGTTCGCTCGTAGATGGAGCGCGCCTTGTTTCAAGAATGATTTTGCTAGAGGATGATCCATCTGTAGCTATTTCCTTTCCTTTAGCTTTCCAAAATTGATTCATTGGGTAGACATAATGGAATGTTTGTCTTTTGACTTGTTCATGTCCTTTACCAATTGAATTAGAATGTTTCTCCTTAGGAATTTCACGAGTTTGTTGAGGTGTAAATTCACTGTCTCTTTTAGCACAGACATCACACTTAAAGTTCTCACTAGTTGATGTGAATCCCAAGCCTCCTTTATCGCCACTGGCTTTTTGGGACTCAAAGATACTGTCTATAGTGACACGAGAATTGGACCACTCATTTGTAATCTTTTTTAGATCAATAATTTGAGTGACCAACTCATCATTTTGAACTTTAAGTAGTTAGTTCTGTTCTGTTAGATAAGTATTTTTATCAATAAGAGGAGTCATGCTCTTTATCTTCTCCTTAAGGAAGGTGAGTTCAGATATTAATAGAGATTTCTCGGTCTTAAGCTGGGAAATTTTATCACATGATAGTACTAAAGCTTCCTTCATATCACTAAATCGACTGATTACCTTTTCAGCCTCTTTAAATAACTTTTCTTGCTTTACAATGTCCTCATCATGATTGATTTTAGGAATAGGTAGTGCAACTTGTGGTCTAATGTAATCTCCTTTTTGAGCTTGCTTCTTTCACTCAGATCACATCTGGAGAATAGCAATCCACCATCGCTTTGAGCCGGAGTAAGACATCCTTGTTCAACTAGCTCACTGATAGTTTACCTCTTGATAACCTGCAGATTTCTTAACAGGTTTATTCAAGATCTTCATATCAGGAACATCTTTTGAGTAGTCATCATCAGGATCATAATCATCTTTTGCCACCAAGAATACGAGTCCATCATATGAATCTTCATCGCTTTCTTCCGAGTCTGTTTCAATCCACGTATTACGGTCATTTGATAGAGATTCTTCCTCAGCAACCATTCCTTTGTGATGATTGAATTTAGGAGTGTGGATACTCTTTTTATGCATGTACTCAAACTTGGGAATTGGGCAGCTTTATCCAAAATGTCCTGGTTTCCTGCAATTAAAACAAACAAGGTCCTCTTTCCTTTTTGAATCACTGCTCCTTGTGAATTTTGGAGGAGCTCTGCTGGTAGATCCTTGAGCTTTGCTGGTTGATCCGGGTTTTGAGAATTTTCTGAACTTCTGGAATCTCTTCACAAATAAAGCGAAGTCTTCGTCATCCATATCCAATAACTCAGAAGTAGAAATTTTTGGGTCAGAACTTTTCTCCACAGGCGCTTCCTCTCTTTGCGCCACCATTGCTATGGACTTTGACTTTCCTTCAGTTTCACTAATGCCCTGAAGTTTGAGCTCATAAACCTTGAGATTTTGTTTGCACCCGAGAAAGAAGATGATCCTCGCTTTACCTTTTTTATTTGAGAGTCGCCACCATGTTGTTGAACAGAACACGGACTGTGAGATTCTTGAGTTTGGGAGTTAAGTTATAGATTGGGAAGGTCAAGGAGCACCCAATCCAACCAATCTAGGATTGGTATTGCTTAGGTGTTTTTAGTCAAATAAAGAACAAGTAAAACAAATAAAGCCAATAATTTATTTCTTAATTATTGGAATGTTAGATCATGTGCTTAGAGACCATCTCCATGGATTGGAGAGGCTCTAGACTGATCCTTTTGATGAGATTACACTACTCTAAAACAAAGAATGAGATGAGAAGTATAGATTAAAAGCGTAGGATTTTACCTAAAGCGTTCTTGAGATTCCAATTGATGGCCTTGACTAAGGCCTTGATGATCCAAGAGTTTTTGTGATGGTTTTGCCTTGAAAAGATGAGTTTTTGATGGTGTTTTGGTGTGAGGGGAGAGGAAAAACGGGATTCTTGAGAGAGAGAGACTGATTGGAGAGTTGTTAACCTCCTTTTGGATGATTAGGAACCATTAGGAGAGTCTGGGTTGAAAGACTCTTTATTTATAGGTTTAGATTACTTAGGGACCAAGTCTGGAGGTGGAGAGGTTTAATTAGGTAAGGAAATCAGTAGGAAATCCTCTAGGAAGCTTCCTATTAGATATTCCCCGGATTAGGAGAGTGTTGGCCAAGAAAGAGATCGGGACGGAGAAGGAAAGTGATTCTGACTCGCAGACAGAGATGTCTCGTACGAGGCATCCAGTACAAAATTACTGTTTTGTCCTTATCTATAGTTTCTTTGTTAAGTTTAGCCCCTGACTAACGGAGTCAGTTAGAACCTTAATGAAACATGATGAAACTAACGAGTTTTCATCCAAACACAAAGGCGAGAGAAAAGAGTAGTGTAATCATAAATTTGAGTTCAAAATAGGATGTCTACAGAGCCCCTCGGCGACGATACTTATGGAAGAAGTAACGTTGTCGATAGAAAAGACACCATTTAGAACTTTGAGTATGGTTGTGCTAGAAAGCTGCCTACGTATCCTCCGGAAAGGAATCAGACCAAACGTAGTTTGACTCCGAAAACAGGCAAAAATGGTAGTTTGAGGTATTTTGAAAATATTTTTGAAAGAAATACTGCAGTAAGTAAAGTTTAGAGTTCAGAGAGTAACCCATACTGAGGAATCAATGTCCTTGACCCAATTCTGAATATACCCAATAGTGCTCGATCAGGACTTACTAGCTCGCTAATGTAGGACTTCGTTAGTGCCAGTGTAAGACTTCACGCCAGTATAGGACTTCACGCCAGTATAGGACTTCACGCTAGTGTAGGACTTCGTTGGTTGTATGTTTGTGTTGAAGTTGGTGGGGAATATCCTCGATCAACCAGTTCATGGAGCTGATTTGAAAGTAGTGAATATTATCCTCGATCAATGCTCTTACATTGAAAGTACTGGATGCAAAATGTTGATGTGTCTGAATTCTGTGGAGATCATTTGATCGCTCTTGGATTATTTTTTTTACCATGGATTGGTCCTTGTACCTGTTAATACAACAAGTAGAACCTATTCTAGCAAGCAATTTAGCTTTGATTTTAGTTTGTAATTGGACTTATGTGGCGGTGACAAATATGTGCATGCTCGGTCGGTCAAGCTTGGTGTAAGTAGTGTGAATAGCATGGATTTATGATGGGATGTTTATTGGTGATGAACTGTATGTGTTGATTTGTGTGTGTGTGCGGGGGCCTGTTTTGACAAGTTGGGACCTAATTAGTTTCTGCGGGATGATGCTCTAGAGTTTCCTTGATGGTTATCTCGAGATGATCCATCCAGATCATTCCTTTGGTTACGTCGTGTCAAGGGAGACGACTATTTGTCCGACAACCAATGATATTGATCAATGTGCAAGCTCTAAGTAGGCCGAGCGTACTTTGTTGACAACTCTAGAGTTCTATGTCTGAAAGTCTCCGGTGAAGGTGATGAGAGACGTGATCTATTCCCCCAAGTTTATCTCATGTGCGATCTAAGTCAAGCCCTAAGAATCTTGTATGCTGTAGATGACTTCGTGAACAGGCTTATGAGGATGTTTTGACTTAAAAAAGAGTGCTCTCCCACTTGATTGATTTAAGGAAAGAGGAAGGTTGAAGAAGAAATGATTTGAAGAATGTTCTCCCTATATATATGTATATATATATATATATATATATATATATATATATATATATATATATATATATATATATATATATATATATATTATGACACACCATGATTTTTACCTAGACCGCCCTTTCGGGTTTTCAATCTAGCTGGCATCTCTTTTGCATCTCTTTTCAATCATTTTTTTTGACAAAGTATGTACTCGAAGATGACCCAGAGAGGAGAGTAGTTTTATCTCTTATTAGGGGAGAGACATGCAAGATTTTTGGGTTTGAATATATTAGGCGTTTTAGCAATCGACTTGGCTTTTGGGAAGTTGTTCCAAGCATCGACTCGGTGGGGATGACGCTCTTTATAATGAGAGTTAGAGGCGAAGAGGATAGCCCCTAGTGCGGATTTACTTTGACGAGTTCGTACGTTTCGAGAATGAATAGACTAGGGAAGGAAAGGATCAAAAGCCCCTAGCCTTGATGCATGGATTTGAAGAAAGTTTATGAGAGTGGAGAAGAGGAAGCCCCTAGACTCGACAAAGAGCGCTACGTGGCTCAAAGTACTAGAAAGATAGTTCTACCTTTAATGGACCCTAGTATTTAGTTTTGATGTCTTAAGTGTTTTTTCAATTATTTTGCAAGTGAATCATCTAGAAATGTCTTGACAAGTTTTGAGGAGAAGGCCTAATCATTAGTGCGCTCTTTGGATTTCTTCATGAGTAATATCTACGGATGATGGAGACGGTCTTCAAGTTAGGAGTCTCATTTTTTCTTCATTTGGATTTGATCTTCGTTGTAGGAGGAGATGAGAGGCCTCCTTTTTTTACTTTATTATGTGTGGTTGAAACTCCTTCTTTGTAGGGCTGTGAAAGCTTGAGAGTTTTTTTTTTTTTACTCTCAAATCTTGATTTGGGTAGCCCCACTTTTGTTCGGGAATGATAATGCCTTTGGCTTTCATCTATTGTGATCCTTCAACTTTTAGCATGAGCGCGGTGATAGTAATGTGTAGCCCCTAGGCCTTCTCACTTGTTTAGACATGTAACGACCCGAAAACCCGTATCTATTTTCTTAGTAATAAATATTTACTTATTTATTTAATTATGTGTGCATTTTGTGTTGCATAATACTTTATGCCTAGCATTTTAATTGATCATTTGTGCTAGTATAGAGTTATTGGGTCTTAGTTGTTAGTGGGGAGTATGGGTTTATGTGTTCTAGTTGGGTCTAGAGGGGGCCTAGGTGAAACATTTTATTTCTTCATCCTACTCCTTCCTCCTCCCTCCTCCCTCACCTCACATTTTCATTTCCCTCTCTCTCTCCTCCATTGTTGGGTAAAGAAAAGGTAAGAATTCTCCCTCCTTCTCTCTTCATTTTGACCATCTTCCTCCCATTATTTCTTAATGCTCATTTTATGAAAAATGCTTAGATCGTTGCTAGGATCGTAAAGAGCTAAGAAAACTCGAATTCCGTCATCTTTGATAAATTCCAAGTAAGTTTATTTTGCCCCTTTTTATGCTAGAAATGTCATTCTATGATTAGATGATGATATGAATGCTATACATTGCCTCTTAGTTGATTTTTAAAGTGATTGATGTTTTTATTCATTTTGCGATAATATGATTTTGGATCATTTCTTGATTTGGTTGTTCAAATGTTGTTAGATAAGTCTTGTAGAGGCTTATAGGTTGTTTTGGGTCATTAGGATGCAAGTTAGAAAGTTTGATTTTGGTTGATTTGAGAAATGGTAAGAAACCTTGTTAAACCCAGCTGCAGTTTCCGGCCAAAAAACCGACCGGGCGCCCACCCGTAAGACCCCAAGCGCCCGCCTACTTCCCTCTTCTTGACCTTTTGTTTCTGCCGTCCGTGGGCGCCCGCCCGCCTCCTTTTAGGCGCCCGCCCGCCCACTGTTTTCAGGAATCATCTCTTGTTTGGTTTAGGTTTGGATTGTATTCTTGGTGTAGACCTTGGGTGCCACTCTAGTTATGTTAAGTAGACATTGTGGGTTACTCTAGTGTTTGAAATGGTTCCGTTGTGAACAATTGTATTATGGAATTGGTCTAAGTATTGTTGGAGAATGTTTGGGCATCTTGTGACGTGTTCATGGTTATTCCAATCGAATTGATTTTAGGATAAAACTTGGTTTAGGTTTTAGGTGATATCTTATAGTACCTAGAGGGTTATTATGGAATACCAAAGTGTTGGGTTTGGTCCATTTTTGATCATGTATGAATAGGTGTAACCTTTTGGGTTCGTTTGGAGTGTTAAGAATTGGTTCGTTTATGAACGGATGTAAAGAGTGATACGGAGATTGGGTACCTGCGGTTTTGGTTTGCCTTAAGGTGTATTTGTTCGGACTTCCTATTTTGAATTCCAGGTGTAAAGGGATGATTGAGTTCTTGGTCATAGTACTCCTTATGAGTAGACGTTTAGGTTCATCATGGTAATAGTCATTATACTATTTGTGAGCGACTGTTTGGGTTGTGCTCTTTATGAGTAACTCGTGAGTATCATCTTTAGGATGTGTTTGGTATGATTCCTTATTATGGAATCATCATGTTTTAATGATCACTGTTGTTGGGCTCTTTATGAGTAGATCGTTTATCGTTGTTGTTGAACTCTTGTTGAGAGGCTTCTTGTATTCGTTATTGTTGATCTCTTCATGAGTAACTGTTTGCATCTTTTGTGATGAGCTTGGCTTGGTTCCCTACTTTGGAATCATTGCCCCCTTTGTTGTTTCAAGCGAGTATTTATTACTATGTGCTTGTTTAAAGTCCAGCTGGCATTTGTGGTTGTGTCGGGCGATGGGGAAGATTATAATGGCAACGATCTGAGTCCATTATAATGTGATCCATTGTTTTGCCCTTATTTTCCTCTTCAAGATTGGCCTTGGTTGGGATGAGCTAGCTTCCTTCGGAAGTAGTCTAGCTAACTTTTTGGGTTATGACTTTGTGTCATTTTCCCCGTCCTTTGTGACATGTTACATTGTTATGGTTCCGGTACCGGGGTTGTGATCTTCAGCTGTTTATGCTACTACGAAGATTGGTTGGTTGATTGATTAGTCGGTTCTGTCCGAGGTACTCTTCAGCTGTTATGCTGCTATGGTTGATGGATTGAGTGGTTGGTTCTGACCGGGTTCTTATCTTCAGCCGTTTACGCTACTACGAAGATTGATTGATTGGTTGATGGGTTGGTTCTGCACAGAGGCTTCTTTGTTATATCCGTTTGGTGAAACCTTGGCTCGGTATCCTTGGTAACGTGTTTATTTCAGTCTTATGTGCTGTATGTTGAGTTAGTCGTTATTTCCAACTGGTATGGGACAGTTGACGATAGGGAGCTTTCTCATTTTTTCTTATGTGATTTACTTGTTCAGTTATATCGTTGATTTGCATGATATTATGCCATGTAGCTGCATTAGTAACTTACTGAGATTTTATCTCACCCCGTTTCTTTTATCCTTGTTTTTCCTTAACCCCCCCAGGGAAGCAAGTGTATCGTTATGAGGTTCGTTGTAGCGGGAAATCTTCTGAGCAGGTTGACCTTCTTTTGGGTAGTTGATATTCGGAGTTCTTATGTATCATTGTAGTGGGATTTGTGGTCGTTTAGTGTTATGTAACTATTATTATCTTTTGGGTATTATATTCTTATAGGTGTTCTTTCTTCCGCATTGTATTAGTCTCCGAGTTATAATCTCGTTGAGGTGTTGTGTGATGGTTTTGGTTTTATAGTTGAATTCACGCGCCCGGTTCGGTATTTTGCATTTTGGAGATGTGTTTTATGTAAATTTTATGTTTATGGATTTTATTATTTTCCGGGGCGTGACAGTTGGTATCAAAGCAATGTTCTTAGATCTTGAAAGAGAATAAGAACTCTGATATTGAATAGGTTTCAATACTTGGGTGTTGTAAGTTTGAGCGGTTTAGAAACTAAGTTTTCTTGAAAGATGAGGTTAAGGTAGAAGTGGTTGAGTTATGAATCGAGATATTGGCGTCGAGTGTTCCTTCTCTTGTGGTATATCAAGTATAGGATTGACGCTAATAGTGTGGTTCCATTGGGGTTAGTTGGTTCGTAGATGGAGAGTGTGAGTATTGGAGGACTTGGCGTGTCTGTTTTGTAAGTGGATGATGTTTCGTGCTGTTTGCGCATGTTTGTCCTCATTCGGTGATTTATGATGAAGTGTATTCTCAAATACGAATTTTCGTGATTTCTTGCGGTGTATAAGGTGATTTAGTTATGCCACCTATTCAGGGTATTGACGAGTTGAATAGTATGTTCTGGCTTTCTATGTGTCCCGAATCTCTTGGTTGCCATTGATTGGTAGTGAGTATTTCTATACTAGTTTGTGTGACTTCGCTTAGAAGCATAATGAATTATAAGTGGATGCACCTCTTGTGAGAAGTTATATTAGTCTTCATGAAAGAAAAATGTTTTAGAGATTTGAGAAAGCTAAAGGATGAGTATTTCAGGAGATTCCCTTTTTGGTCACTAAGTTTGTAAATATTTCCGATCAGTCCCTGTTTGGTTTGGGAAGCTTGATTGAATAGTGTGGATTGAGATTTAATAAATTCTTATATAATTCATCGAACTTCGAATTGGGTGATTTTGGGTCTAAACTTGATATTTTCAGAGAGTTCAATTAGGTCGCTATGACGAATTAGTACTTGTCATCTTATATTGGTGAATTAGTAAACTCCAGAAGTTGAGTTATGATACTTTTAGAATCATTTTAGTACATGACTAGAGTTGAGTTAAAGCAATACGAGTTGTAAGTATATTGTGGAAGATATAACCATTAATTATGGTAAGCGCGATAAGTTTAAAGGACTAGACGTATTTTGAGAAGGTGAGAATTTCTCGAGCAATATTAAAGGCATTTTTGGGTTTTAGTGAACAGTTGTCACATGGTCCTGAATCTTTTCTTGGTGGCGTTCTCGTTTGGATTAAGGATTTGTAAAGGAATTCGGGTATAGATACTTGGGCATCTTAAAGGATACTATGATTTGTACTGGGTCAGTTGAAATGTTGCTAGCTAATTGGATTATTATGTTGGTAATACTGTTGAGCCTAAGTAACATTGGGTTAATAAATGTATACGTGAAAGACTAAATTGGGTTAACCATTGATCGAGGTTCAAGATCAAAGAATTGGGACGGAACAGTTTATTGAATATTTTGGATTATTAGTGACCGTTTATAATATCTTTTAGAGTTGTAATTTGTAAAATGTTGATATATACGAAGGTAAAGATTGTGAAAATTTCGGATCATTACAGTTCTACGATAATGGTAATCCTTAGAGATATAGTCACCTCGGTGAGCATTTTGAGGATGAGAAATTTCTTTAGCTTTTCATAGTTTAAGAAGTTGTGTAAGCTCGAAATTGTTTAATGTTTTGAATTTCTGGGAAGTAATATTAAGTATGCGACTTTCTAATGGAAGTATCTTTGCGGTATAATTAAGGTTGTGAATAAAACAAGTTTGTAGTATCTCGAGAATTATGTTTAGGAGAAGTTCGGATTCTTCGATTTTAGGCTTGAGTATGGATTTTTGTTAGTAGTGAAGATAGTGATTGAAGAAGGTTCTGTGCGAGAGATTATTATGTTGTAAGCCTTATTTAAGGTTTCTATATGATGGTTTAGAATGGATAATGGGAAATTCGGGAAGGGACGGAACTAAAGTATCCGTGGCTACTTGATCATTCGGGAAAGTGTTTCTAAAATTCGGGTTAATGAATAGAGCTATCTGTGACTAGGGAATGGTTGTGATTTTAGTGATATTGCCTTAGCAAATTATAGTTTGTTTTTGTGGGACCAAGTTTAGAAATGATGTTAATGAGTTATCAATGTTGAATGGTTATGTGTTCTTCGAAAAGATAAATATTGGTTAATACAAGTGGGTTGAGAAATACAAAGGTTATAATTGTAATATGTTTTATCACATGAGGAAGATGATTTTAGTAGTGGAATCATATTGATCTTAATAGACTTCTCAGAGTGTTATGGAAAATTATTGGGTCTTGTTATAATATTAAGAAACCCTTGGAACCGATGTATATATTTTAAAGAATATTCTACGTGTGTGTGGAATTGATTCCGAATACTATTGGGATAATGGAAAATGAAACTTATGGGTATTGGTGATTTAAGGGTTGATTGGGAGCGTAACGCTAATAAGGATTAAATTAGTTATGTTTCATAATTGGTGATCAAGTAATAGTCGTGGGAATTTGAAATCCCGGATGAAAGAAGAAGTTGACTTTAAAATGTTTAATATGAGTATACCTGAGATATGTATGTGATTAATATATGTTGGTTTATTTGAGTCTTGGAGACTATGTCTGAAAATTTTGATGGGTACTTGATTGAGGTTATGAGTGCTATATGAGAGTCGATATTTTGTCGCCTCATTATGACCGCGTGTTGTGAATTTTGATAAGTGAATTCGCGGGCGAATTCTTTTTAAGGAGGGTAGATTGTAACGACCCGAAAACCCGTATCTATTTTCTTAGTAATAAATATTTATTTATTTATTTATTTAATTATGTGTGCATTTTTTGTTGCATAATACTTTATGCCTAGCATTTTAATTGATCATTTGTGCTAGTATAGAGTTATTGGGTCTTAGTTGTTAGTGGGGAGTATGGGTTTATGTGTTCTAGTTGGGTCTAGAGGGGGCCTAGGTTAAACATTTTATTTCTTCATCGTACTCCTTCCTCCTCCCTCCTCCCTCACCTCACATTTTCATTTCCCTCTCTCTCTCCTCCATTGTTGGGTAAAGAAAA
The DNA here is from genome assembly GCA_026119855.1 of Campanula takesimana. Classification (NCBI taxonomy): domain Eukaryota; kingdom Viridiplantae; phylum Streptophyta; class Magnoliopsida; order Asterales; family Campanulaceae; genus Campanula; species Campanula takesimana. Next base: position 402,403 of record JAOWBW010000800.1, on the reverse strand, counting down.
GGTAAGAATTCTCCCTCCTTCTCTCTTCATTTTGACCATCTTCCTCCCATTATTTCTTAATGCTCATTTTATGAAAAATGCTTAGATCGTCGCTAGGATCGTAAAGAGCTAAGAAAAGTCGAATTCCGTCATCTTTGATAAATTCCAAGTAAGTTGCTTTCCCCCCTTTTTATGCTAGAAATTTCATTCTATGATTAGATGATGATATGAATGCTATACATTGCCTCTTAGTTGATTTTTAAAGTGATTGATGTTTTTATTCATTTTGCGATAATATGATTTTGGATCATTTCTTGATTTGGTTGTTCAAATGTTGTTAGATAAGTCTTGTAGAGGCTTATAGGTTGTTTTGGGTCATTAGGATGCAAGTTAGAAAGTTTGATTTTGGTTGATTTGAGAAATGGTAAGAAACCTTGTTAAACCCAGCTGTAGTTTTCGGCCAGAAAACCGACCGGGCGCCCGTCCGTAAGGCCCCAAGCGCCCGCCTACTTCCCTCTTCTTGACCTTTTATTTCTGAAGTCCGTGGGCGCCCGCCCACCTCCTTTTAGGCGTCCGCCCGCCCACTGTTTTTAGGAATCATCTCTTGTTTGGTTTAGGTTTGGATTGTATTCTTGGTGTAGACCTTGGGTGCCACTCTAGTTATGTTAAGTAGACATTGTGGGTTACTCTAGTGTTTGAAATGGTTCCGTTGTGAACAATTGTATTATGGAATTGGTCTAAGTATTGTTGGAGAATGTTTGGGCATCTTGTGACGTGTTCATGGTTATTCCAATCGAATTGATTTTAGGATAAAAATTGGTTTAGGTTTTAGGTGATATCTTATAGTACCTAGAGGGTTATTAGGGAATACCAAAGTGTTGGGTTTTGTCCGTTTGTGATCATGTATGAATAGGTGTAACCTTTTGGGTTCGTTTGGAGTGTTAAGAATTGGTTCGTTTATGAACGGATGTAAAGAGTGATACGGAGATTGGGTACCTGCGGTTTTGGTTTGCCTTAAGGTGTATTTGTTCGGACTTCCTATTTGGAATTCCAGGTGTAAAGGGATGATTGAGTTCTTGGTCATAGTACTCCTTATGAGTAGACGTTTAGGTTCATCTTGGTAATAGTCATTTTACTATTTGTGAGCGACCGTTTGGGTTGTGCTCTTTATGAGTAACTCGTGAGTATCATCTTTAGGATGTGTTTGGTATGATTCCTTATTATGGAATCATCATGTTTTAATGATCACTGTTGTTGGGCTCTTTATGAGTAGATCGTTTATCGTTGTTGTTGAACTCTTGTTGAGAGGCTTCTTGTATTCGTTATTGTTGATCTCTTCATGAGTAACCGTTTGCATCTTTTGTGATGAGCTTGGCTTGGTTCCCTACTTTGGAATCATTGTCCCCGTTGTTGTTTCAAGCGAGTATTTATTACTATGTGCTTGTTTAAAGTCCAGCTGGCATTTGTGGTTGTGTCGGGCGATGGGGAAGATTATAATGGCAACGATCTGAGTCCATTATAATGTGATCCATTGTTTTGCCCTTATTTTTCTCTTCGAGATTGGCCTTGGTTGGGATGAGCTAGCTTCCTTCGGAAGTAGTCTAGCTAACTTTTTGGGTTATGACTTTGTGTCATTTTCCCCGTCCTTTGTGACATGTTACATTGTTATGGTTCCGGTACTGGGGTTGTGATCTTCAGCTGTTTATGCTACTACGAAGATTGGTTGGTTGATTGATTAGTCGGTTCTGTCCGAGGTTCTCTTCAGCTGTTATGCTGCTATGGTTGATGGATTGAGTGGTTGGTTCTGGCCGGGTTCTTATCTTCAGCCGTTTGCGCTACTACGAAGATTGATTGATTGGTTGATGGGTTGGTTCTGCACAGAGGCTTCTTTGTTATATCCGTTTGGTGAAACCTTGGCTCAGTATCCTTGGTAACGTGTTTATTTCAGTCTTATGTGCTGCATGTTGAGTTAGTCGTTATTTCCAACTGGTATGGGACAGTTGGCGATAGGGAGCTTTCTCATTTGTTGTTATGTGATTTACTTGTTCAGTTATATCGTTGATTTGCATGATATTATGCCATGTAGCTGCATTAGTAACTTACTGAGATTTTATCTCACCCCGTTTCTTTTATCCTTGTTTTTCCTTAACCCCCCCAGGGAAGCAAGTGGTATCGTTATGAGGTTCGTTGTAGCGGGAAATCTTCTGAGCAGGTTGACCTTCTTTTGGGTAGTTGATATTCGGAGTTCTTATGTATCATTGTAGTGGGATTTGTGTCGTTTAGTGTTATGTAACTATTATTATCTTTTGGGTATTATATTCTTATAGGTGTTCTTGCTTCCGCGTTGTATTAGTCTCCGAGTTATAATCTCGTTGAGGTGTTGTGTGATGGTTTTGGTTTTATAGTTGAATTCACGCGCCCAGTTCGGTATTTTGCATTTTGGAGATGTGTTTTATGTAAATTTTATGTTTATGGATTTTAGTATTTTCCGGGGCGTGACAAGACATTTCTATTATCAATTGCAAGGTTTTAGATTAATGAAAATTATTGTTTATGGATCCATTTCATGAATTAGAGAGATATTCAAAATGTAGAACAACCTTAGAGAAGTGTATAGGAATAAGAATGACTTTTATTAATAACTAGAATTCAAAACAGACTCGATAATTTAGTTGACACAGACTAGAGAAGGGGAGCGGTGGACTAGAATGACAGAACGACTCTTCGAGTTCATACTAGGAAACTAAAACCTAATCTATTTCTAAGGATAAAGGGAGAGGATAGTTGTAGCCCCAAAGTGGTTGATCTTGATTTCTTATTGAGGCTTGATTCTTCTTTATGTAGCTAAGGGAGAGGGTTGATAGTGACACTTGGTATCTCTATTTCCTTCTTATCAATGAGGTCTTGGATGACATCTTTCAGGTGGTGACAAGAGTTGGTTTCATGGCCGGGATCATTGTGAAACTTGCAGAATGAGGGGATACGATCGTAGTGATAGTTCATCTTGTGAGTAGTCCCTTTTCTAGGTTTTATTTTGCCTTGCTTTAAGAGGATATCAAGGAGACCCTCTTGAGTAACCCCTTCAAGTTTATCGTAGTGCCTTGTCATTCCCATCTTAGTAAATTTGGATATATTACGGTCACAGAGCTGCCTCTTCTTCTTAGGCGTGGTTGTTTCACAAAGGACTTCGGCCTCCTTTCTATAGCATTCCTTTTGAGCTTGCAAGCGTGCTTGAAGTATGTCGATCTTACTCTCGTAGAACTCCTCTTGAGTTTGTAGACGGGTTTGGAATGCCTCAATCTCTTTCTTGTGACACTCTTCTTGGGCTTGTAGGCGACCGTGAAGGGTTGCGACTTCTTTCTCATAGTAATCCCCTTGGGTTTATAAGCGAGTCATAAATTCTCCCTCCATTTTCCGCTTGAAGTCGGTGTATAGGGCAGTGGCACCTACTTCGACCATTTGACTTACTTCTCCTTTTAGTAGGGTCTTGAGATCATGGGCCTCTTGCATAGACTTGGTGTCGGACATGGTGTTGGAAGAGTTTGGAACGATCTAGTTGCGATTCAGACGGACCTAACGGTATAGAGATTGCGTCCCAACAAGTCAGATTTATGAGGTGTATAGGCTTAGGAGTGAGTAAAGGTTGACCAAACGAGCACAACACAGAAACTGACACAGGCAGAAGAAGATGTCTCGTACGAGACAAGGATGTCTCGTACGAGGCATCCAGCACAGAACACAGAATTTCAGTTTTTAAATCCTAATTTTGGTCGGACGGAACTTAATCCGTTTTGGGGGGGTTTCTATCTAATATCCTGGAATGGTGGATAATGTCACCCTATAATATGAGCCCCTTGTTTTTCGCCTGTATTGCACTCTCCCAAACGGACAATTTGGGCAAAGGTCCCATATTCTCATCAGAATCCACCATTCAATTTAGCCAAACCTAAGCGATTCTGTAATTGTTTTGCACTTTGTTAAACAATGCCGTTTATGCAATCAAACTTAATGAATTCTTGTAAGGGACAACCGAAAGGGACTTTGTTGAACGCGGGATCTTGACGGTGAAAGATACTAGACTCGAATCCTCGTAGAAAAATTCTCATTTCACCATCGCAATCCTTTGTTCAACAATTTTCCGAAGGGACATTCGTCAAGAATTCATGAAGGGAGGATTATAGATTGTATGAAAAGCGTTATCTTGGGCAAAGATTAAAACAATCCTAAGAATCAAACCGACCGGTCACAAGGAGTGTCCTATTGACTATTATGTATGCATGAGGTTGATGCAGGGCTTATGGCTAAGGCCCCCCATGAAAACAGTCTAGGAGCGTATCACGGAGCGGGTACACCATCTTTGGAGAGACCGGCAAGTGCCACTCGTAGAGTGGGGGTGCTGACCGACATCCGTCCTCCGATTGGGACCCGGGATTATAGGGTATATAGTGCAATTATTTTACATGCGTGCACGTGTGTGAGAGTCAAGTTCTAGATGAGAGAGAGAGAGAGAAAGAGAGATTTTTTTTGAAAGCAAGTAAAAGATTGACCGGACCAAAGTGGTTGCCTACGTTTCCCTCAATCTTCAGAAAAAGAAAGAGAGATCCAGGTCAACGTAGTTCGAGTTTGAAAAGATTTCTGAGAAGAGGAAGAGCACATAAGCACGTAGGAGCACATAAAAGAGAGGGATAGAAGTACTCACGGTGCTTGCATTACCCATTAATGGGTGCAAAATAAACTAGGGAATGAGTACAGTAGTCATCCCTGATTTATTCATTTTTTTATACTCCGCTGCAAAAGATGTTAGTACAAAAACAATACATGTATATGACATAAATCATTTTTTGCACATATAGGGACGGAGTAAATACAAGCAAAGAAAAGTATATATATATATATATATTTTTAAGTCCAGGGACTGATCTGCAGTTTCAGAAGTGCAGGGACTGATCTGCTGTTTTCTGGAAATTTAGGGAATGTTCTGCAGTTTGAAGTGCAGGGACTGTTCTGCAAATTCACAAAAAGAGCAGTCCTAAAATTAATAGAAAAAATCAAAAACAAAATCATTTTTAGCAGAAAATTACAGAGATTAAAAACGGGCAAATTGCAACTTGGTTACCCATGTTTTGTTAATAGTTGCAATTTGGTTCCCAACAGTGTAAAAGTTGCAATCTCATAGCCATGTTTGTCATTTTGTTACAAGTTAATATAAATTCCATTAAAAACGTAACTCCCGTTAAAAACTTAATACATATGCCTCGCACATGATTTTAGAGGGGAAAAATGACATTTTCTACAGCAACTGACTGATAAACATCAATTTTGGGATACTTGCATCAACTCTTCTCTTCTTCTTCTAAAACACCGACCACCACTATGCCCCTACAATTGATTCACACTCACCGGAGTCTCTACAATGATCCCAATATCGGCGGCCTCTTCATCAGTCGTCCACTTTAGTTGCGGGCCAAGCGCCAACGACCATCTCATGACCCTCAATTACAGGTTGCTGCATTTGGACTCCAACTATTGTTCCGAAATTGGCGTTCTTGCTCCTGTTATCCACTCCAGAGCTGACAAAATTAGATTGCCCCTTCTCAGTTATGTCCCATAACAACGATACAAACCCATAATCCTCTGTCATCCCTGCTGCAGCAGGTCGATTAACCTAACTCCAACCTATCACGAGGGCTGCCCATTTCTGATCTTTTTCTCCAATGCTTGTTCATCTGGGATGCAATTCAAAGTGCCATTTTTGTTGGGACTGCCTATAATCGCTTTATAAAATCCAAATGATATTGAAATGGGGACATTGCTTAGTCCATGCTTGGGGTGGAGCACATTTATGTGCTATAACAACACCATTTAGATACAGATTTGAGTTTTATTTAAACATTTATATTTATTTCCACCATGGTCTGCATAGTGTGCAAGGGATGAGGAGGAGGAAAGCAGTACAATGGTTGGAGTGGAGAAAGTGGGGTTTTTAAATGGTGGAAATGATGAACGACGTTTACGTTATTTTTTTAATCCTGATTCTTCAATTTCTCACTCTAGATTAATTCCAAAAAGAAAAAAAATCATCCCAGATTTTTCAATTTATTCAACAGACATTTGCTATTCTGATGGGAAATGTCCATTTTGCCCCTTATAAATCATGTGCGAGGCACATGTGTTAAGTTTTTAACAGGAGTTACGTTTTTAATGGAATTTATATTAACTTGCAACAAAATGACAATCATGGCTATGAGGTTGCAACTTTTACACTGTTGGGAACCAAATTGCAACTATTGGCAAAACATGGGTAACCAAGTTGCAATTTGCCCATTAAAAACACCTAATTTGCATGCAAGTCTAACCCACTTAATTTGTCCCCAGCAGAGTCGCCACTGTTTGCAACCGAGAAAGAAGATGATCCTCGCTTTACCTTTTTGATTTGAGAGTCGCCACCATGTTGTTGAACGGAACACGGACCGTGAGATTCTTGAGTTCGGGGGTTAAGTTATGGATTGGGAAGGTCAAGGAGCACCCAATCCACCCAATCTAGGATTGGTCTTGGTTAGGTGTTTTTAGTCAAATAAAGAACAAGTAAAACAATATAAATCCAATAATTAATTTCTTAATTATTAGAATGTCGGATCATGTGCTTCGAGACCATCTCCATGGATTGGAGAGGCTCTAGGCTGATCCTTTTTATGGGATTACACTTCTCTAAAACAAAGAATGAGATGAGAAGTAGAGATTAAAAGCGTAGGAGTTTACCTAAAGCGTTCTTGAGATTCCAATTGATGGCCTTGACTAAAGTCTTGATGATCCATGTTATTCCCAAAGTGGCAACAAGGGTATGATAAATGCTAGAGGGGGGGGGGGGTGAATAGCGTTTTAAAATTCTTTTCAAACCCTTTTGCAAATCAATGGCTAATGCGCACACCTCTAATTTTGGCTAAGTATAGCGCGCAACAAGAGTGTGAAATGCACAGCAGAAGCTTAAAGCAATTACTGATACGCAGGTATATGCGCAGGAGTGTAAAAACGCACGCACTAAGTTTAGCTTAAAGACAGGCGCAAAATAGTACTAAGGCAGAAAGCTCACAAACACAATGCAAACAGTGCAAGACAATCTACAAAGATCAAACAAAGCAATATATCAGAAAAGCTTAAATGTAGAATGAGGAGAGAAGAGGCGGTTTAGGGGTTAATCATGAAAAAGGTAAGGTATCGTCATTTTGCGCTGACAAGTTTGGTAAAATTCAGGCGAGTGAGGCTCACGCCCAGGTGAGGCGGACATGCAGATGACGTGGCCCAATGAGAAACGCGCGTGAGAAGCCCTAGGCGCGCGCGTATGTCAGCATTTATGGCCAAAAAGAAACTTTTCCATTTCCCTCATAAATAGCACACAATGAGCTTTAATGGTGCGTCACTCAATGCTTTTAGCATTAAATGGATTGGGACGTGCGCAGAGGTAAAATAGTAATTTCCCAATAAATTTTAAAAATAAGGACGAGGGAAAAAATAATTGCATAAGTACCCTTACGAATTATGTGCTGACTCAGCAAGTCAAGGACCTAGGTGCAATTAACAAAAAGAAAACTTACCTGAGGTCCACGTGTCATGCGCATGATGCTTATGCGCAGCTCTATAATGTGCAGAGTTTCTTAGAAAACTCAGAAATGATTTGCCTTATGTGCAACACCATGTGCGCTTGAATTGCGCAGGCGTATGAGGCATTTCTAACTTAGGATATTTTCAAGTCAACACAAGAACATTAGTATTGACAAAATCATATGGACAAAATTTAACTAAACTCAACCATACCCATTTCACCTCTCAAAAAGATGAATCTTTTAGCATCTAGTGCTTTTGTAAGAATATCGACGATTTGATAGTCGGTTCCCACGTGTTCCAAATGAATGTTGCCTTTCTCCACGTGGTCTTTGAGGAAGTGATACTTGATGTCTATGTGTTTGGTCTTTGAGTGCATGACAGGATTTTCAGAAACTGCAATTGTTGATGTATTGTCGCAGTAGATGGGACAATTTTCTTCAATGATGTCATAGTCCACCAATTGTTGCTTCATTCATAGAATATGACATCAACAACTTCCAGCAGCGATATATTCTACTTCTGTAGTTGAGACAGATACTGTAGCTTGTTTCTTACTTGCCCATGACACAAGTTGATATCCGAGGAAATGACAAGTGCCACTTGTGCTTTTCCTGTCAATCATGCACACTGCATAATCCGCATCTAGTAACCTACAAGTTTAAATTCGAATCTTTGGTGTACCAAAGTCCAAGGTTAATAGTGCCGGAGAGATATCGTATAATACGTTTCACAGCAATCAAGTGCACTTCTCTAGGGTCAGATTGATAACGAGCGTAAACACAAACACTAAACATTATATCGGGGCTACTAGCAGTAAGATAAAGGAGTGAGCCAATCATACCTCAGTAGAGAGTTTGATCAACCTTTTTACCTTTCAAATCTTTGTCGAGTTTGTTGCCGGTGGCCATAGGAGTGTCGTATGCTTTATCATTTTCAATTCCAAACTTTTTTATTACATCCTTTGTGTACTTGGCTTGGTTGATAAATATGCCTTCATTCAATTGCTTGATTTGAAGACCAAGGAAGAATGTGAGTTCTCCCATCATGCTCATCTCAAACTTGCTCTTCATTAGTTTCTCAAAGCGCTTTCACAACAATTCATTAGTAGAACAAAAATTAATATCATCGACATAAATTTGAACAAGTAATTTATGATCATTATGCTTGGAAATAAAAAGAGTAGTATCGATTTTACCGTGAGTGAAGCCTTTCTCAATGAGAAACTTGGATAGTGTATCATACCATGCTCTTGGTGCTTGTTTAAGTCTATGCAAAGCTTTCTGGAGTTTGTAAACGTGATTTGGAAATTGTGAATCTTCAAACCCAGGTGGTTGAGCTACGTAGACTTGTTCTTGGAGTTCACCATTTAGAAACGCGCTCTTCACATCCATTTGATATAACTTGAAGTTCTTGTGAGAAGCATAAGCTAGAAAGATCCTTATAGCTTCAAGTCTTGCTACGGGCGCGAAAGTTTCATCGTAATCGATTCCTTCTTCTTGCCTATAGCCTTGTGCAACCAATCTTGCTTTGTTTCTTGTAATGGTTCCATTCTCGTCCATCTTGTTTCTGAACACCCATTTCGTACCAATCACTCCTTGATCATGAGGTCTTGGAACAAGAGTCCAAACCTTACAACGTTCAAATTGATTGAGTTCTTCTTACATTACAACAACCCAATTTGGATCTTAGAGCGCTTCATCAGCCTTCTTCGGTTCAATTTGAGAGATAAATGCAGTGTAAGCATCAAAGTTTGCAGCTCTTCTTGTACGAACCCTAACATGTAGGTCACCAATGATATTTGCGATTGGGTGATCTCTAACTTCATGAATTTCAGGAGGTAAGTTAGGTTGGGTTGTAGTAACTTGAATGTCTTCAATCGGTACATCTTCACCAGAATCAAAATCATTAAATTTAGGGGGTTGAACTGGTTCAAAATTAAAAGTGGGAGTGACACCAGGTACAGAATTTGAATGAGAAGCATGAGTGGAAATGTCAGGCGCATTGTACGGTGCAACTGAAGCTTCACTTGGTGCGCTATTGACAAAACTTTGCGCAACTGATGTAGATGGATTTCCTTGAGTTGATGCATTCTGATCTTGTGTAGGTGCAACTGGAATGGGTGCACCTGTCTCAAATCAACAGAATCATCAGCAACATTTGGAGCCAAATATGGCTCAAGGAGAGAATGTTCATCAAATGTAACATGTACAGATTCAACTATCACTAATGTAGATCTATTGAAAACGCGAAAAGCTTTAGAATGTTTAGCATACCCAACAAAAATACCTTCATCCGCTTTGGCATCAAATCTACCTCTATGTTTGTTTCTGTTGTAGAGGATATAGCATTTGCAACCAAAGATTTTGAAGAATGCAATGTTGGGAGTTCTACCACGCCAAAGTTCATACGGAGTCTTGTTATGACGTTTGTTGATGAGGGAACGATTTTGAGTAAAGCATGCAGTGTTGATAGCTTCTTCCCAAAAGTACTTAGGCAATTTGGCTTCAGCTATCATCGTCTTTCCTGCTTCAATCAATGTCCTTTTTTTTCCTTTCCACAACACCATTTTGTTGAGGAACTCCAGCAGTTGAGAAGTTGTGATCTATCCTATGATCATTGGAGTATCGAGCAACACCGTTGTTCTTAAATTCTTTTCCATTGTCGGATCGAACACTTACGATGTCATATTCTTTTTGGGTTTGGAGCAGTCTGAATAAGGTGGTTAGAATGTCATAACCATTGTCCTTTGTAATCATCATTTCCACCCTTGCATATCTTGAATAATCGTCCACTACAACCAAAGTATATTTGTTTCCTCTAATACTTACAGTGGTAACTGGTCCAAATAGATCAATGTGCAGCAGTTGCAAACATCTAGTAGTTGAAGGATTTGTCTTGCTGGAGAAAGAATGCTTTGATTGTTTGCCAAGTTGACACGCGGCGTATTTGTTATCATGATGATCAGCAACCTTGGGAAGTCCTTTAACAAGATTGTTCCTGCTGAGTTTTGTTATATATTTGAAGTTCAAGTGACTCAAGCGCTTGTGCCATAGCCAACTATTTTCGCTTACACTTTTAGCTACAAAACAAAGATTAGTACTAGAGTTCATATTTTGGAAATCAATAATATAAATATTTGTCTTACGATAACCGGTGAGTAATATAGCTCCAGATTTGCCATCCTTGATAAGGCACTTATTTGAAGTAAAGTGGCATTCTAATCCTTTGTCACAGAATTGAGATTTGGATAATAAGTTGTGCTTGAGTCCTTTGACAAGAGAGACTCTTTCAATGCACACTTTGTCTTTCTTGAGCTTTCCATATGCTACAACTTGTCCTTTGTTATTATCACCAAAAGTTACTGAGGGACCTCTTTCTTCATAAACATCTTCAAGTAAGGATTCATCTCCAGTCATGTGTCGTGATCACCCACTGTCTAGAATCCATTCATACATTCTAGCTTTAGAAGATTCAGCCATGAAGCAAAGAACCTGAAATTTAGACATTTAAGCAGGTCCCCTTTATTCCTATTTGGGTCCTAGAGTTAGCAACTCTTGACAACCCACTCTTGCTTGACCTTAGGATTTTTACGTCCTTTGGCATTGGGAGTGAATCGCAAAAGGCATTCCACGGCCTTATGTCCTAAGCAATCACAAATGGAACAATGATGAAAGCCACCAATCACGTGAGTTTTCACAAACTCCTTACTTTTCTTTGGGATAGCATTCTTGATTGGGTCAGATGAATTAGCCTTAACAAAAAATTTCTTTTGAAATTTTGGGGCGTTTTTTCTAGGAGCGCGCATAGGGCTAGGAGGCGCACGGCAATGATGCGCATGGCTCCTAGGCGCATAATGATCGCTCGTAGAAGGAGCGCGCCTTGTTTCAAGAATTATTTTGCTAGAGGATGATTCATCTGTAGCTTATTCCTTCTCTTTAGCTTTCCCAAATTGTTTCGTTGGGAAGACATAATGGAATGTTTGTCTCTTGACGTGTTCCTGTCCTTTACCCATTGAATTAGAATGTTTTTCCTTGGGAATTTCACGAGTTTACTGAGGTGTAAATTCACTGTCTCTTTCAGCGCAAACATCACACTTAAAGTTGTCACTAGTTGATGTGAATCCCAAACCTCCTTTATCACCACTGGATTTTTGGGACTCAAAAGATGCTGTCCATAGTGACACGAGAATTGGACCACTCATTTGTAATCATTTTACGATCAGTAATTTGAGTGACCAATTCATCGTTTTGAAATTTAAGTAATGAGTTATGTTCTGTTAGAAAAGTGTTTTTAACAGTAAGAGGATTCATGCTCTTTATTTGCTCCTTAAGGAGGGTGAGTTCAGATTTTAATAGAGATTTCTCAGTCTTAAGCTGGGATATTTCATCACATGATAGTGCTAAAGCTTCCTTCATATCACTAAAACGACTTATTACCTTTTCAGCCTCTTTGAACAATTTTTCTTGCTTTTCAATGTACTCATCATGATTGATTTTTGGAATTGATACAACTTGAGGTCTGATGTAATCGCTCTTTCTGAGTTTGCTTCATGCACTCAGATCACATCTGGAAAATAACAATCCACCATCGCTTTGAGCTGGAGTAATACATCCTTGTTCAATAAGCTCGCTGATGGTTGGTCCTTTCTTCTTCTTCACTTCTTGATGACCTGCAGATTTTCTAATCGGTTTGTTCAAGATTTTCATATCAGGAACATCTTTTGAGAAGTCATCATCAGAATCTGTAGACACCCCATTTTGGATGTTCATCCATAGTCACACTACTTCTGTGTCTCGCCTTTGATTTGGGTCGAAACTCGTTAAGTTGGACATGTTTCGTTAAGTTTCTGACTGACTCCGTTAGTCAGGAGCCAAAATGAACATTAAAACTACTGCAGAGGGCAAAGAGTGAATTCCAGCGCTGAGATGCCTCGTACGAGACATTGATGTCTCGTACGAGACATCCCCCTTGACAGTCGGGTTTTTGGTCAGTTTCCTTGTTGATCTTAACCCCTTTTCTTGGCAAATGTAACGACCCGAAATGTCACGACCCGAAATATAGGCTCTATTTTATTAGTAATAAATAATTATTTATTTATTTATTTGCTTATTTATTTATTTAAATTATTATTTATTTAAATAATTATGTGTGCAATTTATGTGTTATAATGATTATGCCTAGCATTTATTTTGGTCATTTGTGCTAGTGTAGAAGTGTTGAGTCTTATTAGTTAGTGGGGAGTTTAATTAAAAAGGTAGTTTTGGGGGAGGGGCCTTTTTGTAACATTTCAAATATTTCTTTATCTCCTCCCTACTTCCCTCACATTCTCCCTCACCCTCACCACTCTTCCCAGCCATTCCTCTCTCTCCTTAGAAAAGGTAAGCATTTTCTCTTCTTTATCTTCTCTCTTCATTTTCTCTATCTTCCCATCATCTTCTCTCGTTTCTTAAAACGTAAACCTTGTTTAGATCGTCGATAGGATCGCGTAGAGCCAAAAAGAATCGAATTCCGTCGGCTTTCATTATTTTCAAGTAAGTTACTTTTCCCCTATTTTTATGCCAAAGTGCTCATATTATGTTCATATAATGCCATTGTTGTTATAAATGAAGTTTGGATGAGTTTAGATGTTGTTTGGGGTTCATTTGAGTTTTTGTCTAAAAATGGTGATTGATGTTGATGTTGAGTTTGATCCTTGATTTGGGGTCATTTATGGTGTTCTTAAGGTCCCCTTTTGTGTTAGATGTTGTTTGGGTACCTTGGGGATCTTTGGTTGGGTTTGATTTGAGGATTTGGTGAAATGGTATAAACCCTTTATGAACTCAGCTCTGTTTTTCGGCCCAGAACGCAGACCAGGCGCCCGCCTGCCTTGACCCAGGCGCCCGCCTGTCCCCTTTTTCCAGCGACCCAAACCTACTGGACAAACAAGCGCGCGCCTGCCCCTGCCCGAGCGCCCGCCCGCCCGCCTGCTTGGAAAATTGCCCTTTTTTGCTTGTTTTAACTAAATGGCTTAACTAGTTTAGGTTTAATCCTTCTAATTAACTTAAGATAACAACGTGGAACACATTATTGCTTGGATTTGGTTCTTTTGTGAATAAATATGACGTGAAATTTATTTAAGTACCGTTTTGGTAATGTTGGGCATCTTTGACGTGCTGTTTATATTGGTCTACCTTTGTGGTGATTTAATTGGATTGGTTCCCTACTTTGGAACCCTAAGTTGTTTAATTAAGCTAGTATTTATTACTTAGCACTTATTTGAAAGTCCAGCTGGTATTTGTGTTGTGTCGGGCGATGTGAGATATTGTGATGGCACCGGCCAAGTCCATTATGGTGTCGACCATTGTTTTGCCCTTACTTTCCTCTTCCAGATCGGCCTTGGTTGAGACGTTTGGAGCATGACTTTGTGGCATGGCTCCCGCCCCTTGTGGCATATTACTTTGTTATTGGTTCCGGTACCGGGGTTTTATCTTCGGCTTTCATGCTATTATGAAGATGACGATTTGTTGATTATTGAAGCTGCGCAGCGATCCTTTATTTGGATGTTCCGGTTTGGAAAACCTTGGCTATATCCTTTGTTATGTGTTTATTTCCGCTGCTATCTGATACATGCTAAATGCTATGTGTTATGTGATATTATTATTGTTTATTGCTTATTGCATCATAGCATGTCTTGTAGTTGCATTAGTAACTTATTGAGATTTATCTCACCCCCTTTTCTTTTATCTTTGTTTTTCCTTAACCCCCCCCCCAGGTGCTAAGGATTAGTCTCGCTGATCACGAGAAAGAGGACGTCGAGTGTGGATCCGTTCTTTTGGGGAAAGTTTTATAGGTTGGTTTACATTATATCAATGTGTAACCTTTTGGGGATATTTGTACCAAATATTGACGTCATTAGGATTTTGTACATTTGTATTTTGTTAAGCATAAACTTGTGGAAGTTTATGATAGTTGTATTTGGTTTTTATCAAACCTGGTTTTGTAAAACTTTGGATCTTTACCTTTTGGTGTCAAATGGAATTTTTAACTTCGGTATTTCATAGTTTTGGTTTTAGAGTCGACGTCCACCTCGCGGTCCCGGGACCCGCGGGGTCCGGGGTCGCGACAGTTGGTATCAGAGCCATGGCATTAGCTCTAAGTATAAGTCTAGGTGGATTAGTATTACCTAGGTGGGTAGTAGTGTGCGGAGTGATTAACGGTTGATGTCTTATGCAGGTAATTACTCAGAATGTCTGGAAGAAGAAACAGAGGAGGTACTAGTGGAGCACCGAATCAGAATGATACAAGGGAAGAAGCCCGTGCCATGTTTCAAGGCATGTTTGAGGCGGCCATGAAGGCCATACATGATCAAGGTCCGAGGGTAGAACAAGCACCGCCCCGCTATGGATTGGAGCAATTTCTGAAGTTGAAACCGGTTGAATTCAATGGGGAACCCGATGTAAGGAAAGCTGAGTTGTGGATTGAGTCAATGGAGAAGATTTATGATGTATTTGGATGTTCGGATGAGGACAAGGTCCGGTTCGCGGCTTATAAACTTGTGGGAGCCGCCGAGCATTGGTGGAAAGGTATTAAAGCTACTTGGGATGATACTCACACGGTGTATGCGTGGGAGTTGTTTGTGCGCAAATTCAAGGAGCATTTCATTCCGGTTGTTGATCAAAACCGAAAGGAGATCGAGTTACTCAACTTGGAGCAAGGTGTGTTGTCTATAGCACAATACTCGGCTAAGTTCATAGAATTAGCCCGGTATTGCGACTATTTGGTGAGGACCGAGGAACAAAAGGCTATGAGATTTATTCGGGGATTGAAGACCTCCATCCGTACTCAACTTATTGCTCAACGGATTGTGACTTTCCAAGATGCGGTGGACCGAGCCTACTTAATAGAGCAAGATATTGGGGAACATAAAAGGAAGACCGAGGTAGCTAACCCGAGCAAGCCGGGAGGGCAAAGCAAGCCACAACACCGTTCCGATAACCGAGGTAACTTTGGGGGACAATCTCAGTCCCGAGGGCAACCGATCCCAAGGAACCCGGGTACCACTTCCGGGAACCAAGGGAGTCAAATTAGGAGGCTTTGTTCGTATTGTCAAAAGGAAGGTCATTCTGAAGACCGTTGTTGGAAGAAGCAGGGAAGGTGCACCAATTGTGGTCAAATGGGTCATTTTGCAAGGGATTGTCCGAGGAATAGGATTCAACCATCGGGGGTAGGAACTGGGGCTCCTCAGGGTCAGAAAAGGGACGCTACGGGAAAGCCCAAGGTCCAAGGGAAAGTGTTTGCAATGAATCAACAACAAGCCACAGATGATCCTACAGTTATTGGAGGTATTATTTCTATATCTAATGTGAGCGCACGAGCGTTAGTAGATCCAGGATCATCTCATTCATACATTTCTGTGAAATTTGCTTCCATGTTAAATGTTGCATTCGAGTCCTTACCGTACGTGCTAGAGGTGTCGACCCCTATAGGAGAATGTTTGATTTCTGATCGAGTCTTTCGTGCTTGTGATGTGGTTATTTGTGGTCGTGTCCTTTGTGCGGATTTGGTGGTTCTTCCTATCCAAGACTTTGATGTCATTTTGGGTATGGATTGGTTGAGCAAGTTTCATGCTTCCGTTGATTGCCGTAAGAAAACTGTTACTTTTTCTATTCCCGATGTGCCTAAATTTGTTTTTGAGGCTAGTACTCTGAGTAGAAAGGTTCGCTTAATTTCTTTTATGAAAGCGAGAAAATTATTGCATAGTGGTTGTGAGGGGTATTTGGCTAGTGTTCTTGATACTAGGAAAGAATCCCCTAGTTTTGATAGTGTTCGGGTAGTTCGGGAATTTCCCGATGTTTTCTCTACCGAGTATGATATGCCTCCCGATCGTGAGATTGAGTTTTGTATAGACCTTTTGCCGGGTACGGCTCCGATTTCGAAAGCGCCTTATAGGTTAGCTCCCGCAGAGTTGAAGGAATTAAAGGTTCAATTGCGAGAGTTGCTTGATCGAGGGTTTATTCGCCCTAGTGTTTCCCCGTGGGGAGCACCGGTTTTGTTCGTGCGGAAGAAAGATGGTTCGTTGAGGCTGTGTATAGATTACCGGAAGCTGAATCAGGTTACGGTGAAGAACAAGTATCCTCTACCGCATATTGATGATTTGTTTGATCAACTTCAAGGGTCCGTGGTTTTCTCTAAACTTGATTTGAGAAGTGGGTACCATCAGTTGAAGGTTAGATCGGAGGATATTCCGAAGACTGCTTTTCGCACTCGTTATGGCCATTATGAGTTCTTGGTTATGCCGTTTGGGTTGACGAACGCGCCGGCCGTGTTTATGGATTTGATGAACCGAGTTTTCCATCCTTATCTTGATTCGTTCGTGGTGGTTTTCATCGACGATATTCTTGTTTATTCGAAATCTCGAGAGGGGCACGAGCAGCATTTGAGGACAGTTTTATCCGTTCTTGCGAGAGAGAAATTATTTGCGAAGTTCAGTAAATGCGAATTTTGGCTCGAGAAGGTGTCATTTCTGGGTCACGTGATTTCGAAAGACGGGATTTCGGTGGATCCTTCAAAGATTGAAGCTATAGTGGATTGGAAGAGACCCGAATCAGTGACAGAGATTAGAAGCTTTCTGGGTTTAGCCGGTTATTACAGGAGGTTTATTGAAGGGTTTTCGAGGATCGCTACTCCGATGACTCAGTTGACCCGGAAGAATGTTCCGTTTGTGTGGACCGAGAAATGTGACAAGAGTTTCGAGGAATTGAAGAAGAGGTTGACTACCGCACCGATCTTGACTTTGCCTAATGGGAGCGATGGTCTAGTGATTTACAGTGATGCTTCGAAAGAGGGTTTGGGTTGTGTGTTGATGCAGAATGGGAAAGTAATTGCTTATGCTTCGAGGAAGTTGACCCCTAATGAACAGAATTACCCCACTCATGATATGGAGTTGGCGGCCATAGTCTTTGCGTTGCACAAGTGGAAGCACTATCTTTATGGAGCGAAGTTTGAGATTTTTACGGATCACAAGAGTTTGAAGTACCTATTCTCTCAGAAGGAATTGAACAACCGACAACGTCGATGGATGGAATTGTTGAAGGATTATGATTGCACGATTTCTTATCATCCGGGGAAGGCGAATGTAGTAGCCGATGCGATTAGTAGGAAATCTTATGTGGCTTCGATGATGGTTCGTGAATGGAAAATGCTTGAGGATGTTCGAGATTGGTCTCCTCGTGAATCGAGACATGGGGCTATTTTTGCGATTATTAGGGTGTCTCCGACCCTAATTCAAAGGATAAAGGAAGCTCAGAAAGAAGATCCCGAGTTGGTGAAAATAATGGGTAAATTGAAGGAAAAGAACTTCGAGGATTTTTCTATTAGCCCGGCGGGAGTGTTGACTTTCCGTGGAAGATTGTGTGTTCCTGATGTTGATGGAATTAAACAGAGAGTTCTTGATGAAGGTCACAAATCGAGATATACTATTCATCCGGGTAGTACGAAGATGTATAAGGATTTGAAGCAACAATTTTGGTGGATTAATATGAAAAGAGAAATAGCCGAGTATGTTTCAAAATGTTTAACTTGTCAGCAGGTCAAAGCCGAGCATCAGAGACCCGCGGGACTACTTCAGCCGTTAGAGATTCCCGAGTGGAAATGGGAGCATGTGACTATGGATTTCGTTACGGGACTGCCTCGTACCCGTAGGAAGTATGACAGTGTTTGGGTAATAGTGGATAGATTGACCAAGAGTGCCCATTTCTTGCCTATTGACATCAGATATTCGATGGAGAAGCTTGCGACCCTTTATATCGACGAGATTGTTAGATTGCATGGGGTTCCGGTTAGCATTGTGTCAGATCGAGACCCGAGGTTTACTTCTAGATTCTGGAAGGCGTTTCAAGAGGCTTTGGGTACAGATTTGCGATTCAGTACGGCTTTTCATCCTCAAACCGATGGTCAATCCGAGAGGACTATTCAGATTTTGGAGGATATGTTGCGAGCTTGTGCGATAGACTTTTCCGATTCTTGGGATTCGCACCTACCGTTAGTGGAGTTCTCTTACAACAACAGTTATCAGGCTAGTATCGAGATGGCACCGTATGAGGCTTTGTATGGAAGAAAATGTAGATCGCCTATTTGTTGGGATGAGGTCGGTGAAGCGAAAGTTTTGGGTATTGATTTGCTTCGGGATTCAGTTGAAAAGGTTAAAGTTATCCGGGATAGATTGAAGACAGCCCAGAGTCGACATAAGAGCTACGCAGACAACCGAAGGCGAGATCTTAGTTTTCAGATTGGTGATTTGGTATTCTTGAAAGTGTCTCCGAAGGTGGGTATTCGTAGGTTTGGGAAGAAAGGCAAATTGGCTCCGAGGTTTATTGGCCCGTTTGAGATTTTGGGAAAGGTTGGACTTCTAGCGTATCGTCTCGCGTTACCGCCATCTTTGGACCGGTTGCACAACGTCTTTCACGTTTCTATGCTTCGGAAGTACGTTCATGATCCGTCTCACGTGTTACCGAGTGTACCGGAGGATATTGAGCCCGATATGACTTATGAGGAACGACCGGTTCAGATCTTAGATTCTAAAGTCCAAGAGTTGAGGAGCAAGAGCATCGCGTTGGTTCGAGTCCTTTGGAGGAATCATAATATCGAGGAGTCAACGTGGGAGCTTCGTGATGAGATCGAGAGGAAATTTCCGTGGCTTTTTGCTTGAGGTAAGTCTCGTTAAAATTCGGGTCGAATTTTCTTTAAGGGGGAGTGAATGTCACGACCCGAAATATAGGCTCTATTTTATTAGTAATAAATAATTATTTATTTATTTATTTGCTTATTTATTTATTTAAATTATTATTTATTTAAATAATTATATGTGCAATTTATGTGTTATAATGATTATGCCTAGCATTTATTTTGGTCATTTGTGCTAGTGTAGAAGTGTTGAGTCTTATTAGTTAGTGGGGAGTTTAATTAAAAAGGTAGTTTTGGGGGAGGGGCCTTTTTGTAACATTTCAAATATTTCTTTATCTCCTCCCTACTTCCCTCACATTCTCCCTCACCCTCACCACTCTTCCCAGCCATTCCTCTCTCTCCTTAGAAAAGGTAAGCATTTTCTCTTCTTTATCTTCTCTCTTCATTTTCTCTATCTTCCCATCATCTTCTCTCGTTTCTTAAAACGTAAACCTTGTTTAGATCGTCGATAGGATCGCGTAGAGCCAAAAAGAATCGAATTCCGTCGGCTTTCATTATTTTCAAGTAAGTTACTTTTCCCCCATTTTTATGCCAAAGTGCTCATATTATGTTCATATAATGCCATTGTTGTTATAAATGAAGTTTGGATGAGTTTAGATGTTGTTTGGGGTTCATTTGAGTTTTTGTCTAAAAATGGTGATTGATGTTGATGTTGAGTTTGATCCTTGATTTGGGGTCATTTATGGTGTTCTTAAGGTCCCCTTTTGTGTTAGATGTTGTTTGGGTACCTTGGGGATCTTTGGTTGGGTTTGATTTGAGGATTTGGTGAAATGGTATAAACCCTTTATGAACTCAGCTCTGTTTTTCCGCCCAGAACGCAGACCAGGCGCCCGCCTGCCTTGACCCAGGCGCCCGCCTGTCCCCTTTTTCCAGCGACCCAAACCTACTGGACAAACAAGCGCGCGCCTGCCCCTGCCCGAGCGTCCGCCCGCCCGCCTGCTTGGAAAATTGCCCTTTTTTGCTTGTTTTAACTAAATGGCTTAACTAGTTTAGGTTTAATCCTTCTAATTAACTTAAGATAACAACGTGGAACACATTATTGCTTGGATTTGATTCTTTTGTGAATAAATATGACATGAAATTTATTTAAGTACCGTTTTGGTAATGTTGGGCATCTTTGACGTGCTGTTTATATTGGTCTACCTTTGTGGTGATTTAATTGGATTGGTTCCCTACTTTGGAACCCTAAGTTGTTTAATTAAGCTAGTATTTATTACTTAGCACTTATTTGAAAGTCCAGCTGGTATTTGTGTTGTGTCGGGCGATGTGAGATATTGTGATGGCACCGGCCAAGTCCATTATGGTGTCGACCATTGTTTTGCCCTTACTTTCCTCTTCCAGATCGACCTTGGTTGAGACGTTTGGAGCATGACTTTGTGGCATGGCTCCCGCCCCTTGTGGCATATTACTTTGTTATTGGTTCCGGTACCGGGGTTTTATCTTCGGCTTTCATGCTATTATGAAGATGACGATTTGTTGATTATTGAAGCTGCGCAGCGATCCTTTATTTGGATGTTCCGGTTTGGAAAACCTTGGCTATATCCTTTGTTATGTGTGTATTTCCGCTGCTATCTGATACATGCTAAATGCTATGTGTTATGTGATATTATTATTGTTTATTGCTTATTGCATCATAGCATGTCTTGTAGTTGCATTAGTAACTTATTGAGATTTATCTCACCCCCTTTTCTTTTATCTTTGTTTTTCCTTAACCCCCCCCCCCCAGGTGCTAAGGATTAGTCTCGCTGATCACGAGAAAGAGGACGTCGAGTGTGGATCCGTTCTTTTGGGGAAAGTTTTATAGGTTGGTTTACATTATATCAATGTGTAACCTTTTGGGGATATTTGTACCAAATATTGACGTCATTAGGATTTTGTACATTTGTATTTTGTTAAGCATAAACTTGTGGAAGTTTATGATAGTTGTATTTGGTTTTTATCAAACCTGGTTTTGTAAAACTTTGGATCTTTACCTTTTGGTGTCAAATGGAATTTTTAACTTCGGTATTTCATAGTTTTGGTTTTAGAGTCGACGTCCACCTCGCGGTCCCGGGACCCGCGGGGTCCGGGGTCGCGACACGAAAACCCGCCTCTATTTTCTTAGTAATAAATATTTAATTATTTATTTATTTCTTATTTATTTATTTAAATTTTTATTTATCTAAATAATTTTGTGTGCATTTTGTGGGATAATATTTTATGTCTAGCATTTTAATTGATCATTTGTGCTAGTGTGGAATTTATTGGGTCTTAGTTGATAGTGGGGAAATGGATTTAATTGTTCCTAGTTGGGTAGTAGAGGGGACCTAAGTGAACTATTCTAATTTATCCTACTTACTCCCTCCATCACCTCTCTCCTCCCTCATTTCTCCCTCACTTCTCCCTCTCTCCAGCACACTTTTCTCTCTCTCTCCATTTTTGGAAGGTAAGTTTCTCTCTCTCTCCTTCTCTCTTCTTTTTAGTCCTCTTCCTCTCATTATTTCTCATTTCTTAAAACATGAAACTTGTTTAGATCGTCGTTAGGATCGTAGAGGGCTAAAAATATTCGAGTTCCGGCAACTTTGAGAAAATTCAAGTAAGTTGTTTTTCCCCCATTTTTTATGCTAAAATGTTCATATCATGCTTATATAATGCTTGAGTTGTTATATTTGAAGTTTGGTTGAGTTTAGAATTTATTTGGAATTTATTTTGGGTTTTGATTAAAAATGGTGATTTTGTTGAATGTTGGGATTTGATCTTGATATTGGTTGTTAAATGTTGTTATATGGGTTCTTTTAGACCTATAAATTACTCTAGTACCTTAGTATGCTAGTTAAGAGTGTTGGATTTTGGTTTAGTTTTGGTTTGGGGTTAAAATGGAAGAACTCAGTTCATCCCTTCCGTTTTCCGGCAGAACAAAGGGTTGGGCGACCGCCCAAAATGGTGGGGCGACCGCACAACTATCTGAATGGTTTTGTTCTTGCTTGACGGCCTTTTGGGCGACCGCACAGACCCTAGTGGGCGGCCGCACAGTACCCCTGAAGGTTTTCAATTGTTATTTTGTGTGATTGAAGAATGCGTTTTGGTCTAAGTCTTGGGTGTCCTTCTAGTCGACCTTAGTGAACATTGTAGTGCACTCTAGTGATAGAATTGAGTCCCTTGTGATTAAGTTTGTGTTGTGAAATTTAGTTTTATGTTCTTTAATAATTTTGGGGTTATTTGGGTTTTAGAGGTACATGAATTGAGTTTTCTTGTCTTTAAATGTTAGGATAGAAATATATATAGGTACTCCTAAGTTTTAGAACGAAAGGAGTGAAATTCGGAGCTAAAACAAAGATTTTTCATCATGTCCGGCCGAACACTTTATAAAAATTGTCCGTTTTACGTTCAATCTTCCGGAGACCATAACCTCTTCGTCCGGACTCCGTTTTGGACGTGTAAACTATCGTTGGAAAGATATTTTCGAGTACTATGAAATGGTTATATTGGAAGAATGGTTTCAGATAATAATGGTTGTGTTTTAGTTGAGGTTTAAGATCAATGTGTAGTCTCGGTCTAGGTTCCGTAGTACTATTCTAGTTGACTTAGTTGGGCACCGTGGAACTCTTTAGTAATTGAAATTGATTCCTTTGTGAATAATGATGTTATGAAATTTGATCAAGTATTGTTTGGGAATGTTTGGGCATCTTATGATGTATTCGTGAGTGTTCCAATCGAATTGATTTTCGAGTAAGACTTGGTCTAGGTTTTAGGCGATGTCCTATAGTACCTAGAGGGTGGTTATTGAACACCAAAGCATAGGTTTTAGTCCGGTCGTGATCATGTTCTAATAAGGGTAACCTTTGGATTCATTTGGGGTGTTTAGAATTGGTTCGTTATGGACGGAGGTAAAGCGTGAATTGGCAATTGGGTACTTACGGTTTGATTAACCTTAAGGTGTATTCATTCTGATTTCCTACTTTGGAATTCCAGGTGTGATGAGATGGTTGAGTTCATAGTCCTAGTATATCTTTATGAGTAAGTGTTTAGGGTCATTTTGGTAATAGTCATTGTGCCACTTGCGAGCGACCGTTTGGGTTGTGCTCTTTATGAGTAACTTGTGGGTATCATATTTAGGATGTATTTGGTACGTGCCTTATCTTGGGATCATAATGTTTTAATGGTCAATGTTGTTGGACTCTTTTATGAGAAACTCCTTGTGCTATTGTTGTTGAACTCTTCTTGAGTAATCGTTTGCATCTTTTATGGTGATTAATTGGTATGATTCCCTACTTTGGAATAAATGGTTGTTTATTGTGCTAGTATTTTATTACTTAGCCTTTACTTGGAAGTCCAGCTGGTATTTTGTGTGTGTTTGGGCGATGCGAAACATTATGATGGCACAGCCAAGTCCATTGTGATGTTGACCATTGTTTTGCCCCATTATTACCCTCCTCCAGATTGGCCTTGGATGTGAGAAGAGCTAGCTCCTTTGTGTGCATTTTAGCTTTACTTGGAGCATGACTTTGTGGCATGTCTCCCGTCCCTTGTGACACTTCATTTGGTTATTGGTTCCGGTACCGGGGGTATTCTCTTCAGCTTTTATGCTACTATGAAGATGATTTAATGGGTGGATTGATTGATTGGTCGGTTCTGACCGGGGTTCTCTTCAGTGGTTATACTTCTACTGTTGATTAGTTGATCGGTTGAAGCTGCGCAGCGATTGTTCTATCAGTCTGGTGAAACCTTGGTTCAGTATCCTTTGTTACATGTTTATTTCAGTCTTATGTGCTGCATGAAGAGTTAGTCGTTATTTCCAACTGGTATGGGACAGTTGGCGATAGGGAGCTTTCTCATTTGTTGTTACGTGATTTACTTGTTCAGTTATCGTTGATTTGCATGATATTATGCTATGTAGATGCATTTAGTAACTTACTGAGATTTTATCTCACCCCGTTTCTTGTTTCAAATTGTTTTTCCTTAACCCCCCCCCAGGAAAGCAAGTGGTAGCGTTGTGAGGTCCGTTGTAGCGGGAATCTTCTGAGCAGGTTGACCGTATTTGGGATAGTTGCTCTTCGGAGCCTTTATGTATTTTATTGTGGGTTCGTAGTCGTTCAGTGTGTTGTATATCTGGTTGCACTTTGGGTATTTTTGTTAATAGTTGTTCTTGCTTCCGCGTTTGTTTCTAGTCTCCGAGTTATAATCTCGTTGAGGTGTTGCTTGATGGTATAGATTTCATAGTTGAATTCACGCGCCCGTGTTTGGTATTTTGAAAATTTTGGAGATGTGTATTTTGTAAAGTTTTTATTTATGGATTTTTGAGATTTCCGGGGCGTGACAGCAAACACTTAAGAAATTCGGGAAAACCATATGGACGATCCTAGAGTCCAAAAATACCTCTGTGAGAATCAAGTCTTGGATTCCCACCACAACTTACCTTCTTGGCCAAAACCCTAGGTCCAAAACCCCTATAAATATAGAGCTTCTTGAAACAGAAAAAGGGTAGACTCCTTATTCACCCAAGAACCACTCCAAATCTGATCAAAAGGTTCTCAAAATCAGTCCCTCACCCATAAAATTCAAACCCTCACCACACCATTCAAGTCAAGTTCATTGGAGATTCAAGGCCTTTAGTCAAGGCCATCCATAGGATTCTTGAAGAACGCTTAGGTAAAACTCATTGTTTTCTACCTTCTCATCTCCTTCTTTGTCTTTAAAGTAGTGTGATTCCATCAAAAGGATCAGCCTAGAGCCTCTCCAATTCATGGACATGGTCTAGAAGCACTTGATCCGACATCCCAAATAAATAAGCATTTATTTATTTGTTTGTTTTCCTTTTGCCACATTTTGCATGATTTTGAAACGATGATGATGATTTCTTAGCAAGACCAATCCTAGATTGGGTGAATTGGGTGCTCCTTGACCTTCCCAATTCATAACTTAACCCCCAAATCCAGATATCTCGGTCCGTGTTCCGACAAAAACATGGTGGCGACTCTCAATTAAAAAGGTAAATCAAAGGACGAAAACTGCCTCGAGAACAACCAAAAACCCGCGCACAAACAGTGGCGACTCCGCTGGGGACTGATCACAGTAATCTATTTTGCCTCGTACGAGGGATCACTTGTCTTGTACGAGACATCTCAGCTCTGCCCGGCTGGTCTGACTCTCTGGTTTGAAAAAGGATTTTTGTTCAGTTCAAACATGTACACAAGGTTTCATATCCGCTCTCCCCTCTGTTTCTGAGTCTTAGGACCTCCCTAACGACAAAGAAACTCCCCATATATTATAAGGCTAACCTTTGTTTTGCAGGAGTACTTGCTAAATGTTTTATTCTCTGCTTTGCTTGTGTTTGCCTTATGTGTGAACTACGACGGCCTGAGTTCTTCCACAAGAGGGAAACGTAGGCAGCCACTTGGCCCGACCATTGCTTGTTTTTTGTTTTACTTTCAAAAAAAAAAAACTCTCTATTTTATCCTTGTCACCTAGATCTTGACTCTCACACACGTGCACACATATAGAATAATTGCACTACATACCCTATAAACCCGGGTCCCAATCGGAGGACAGATGTTGGTCAGCACCCCCATTCTAACGAATGGCCCTCGCCGGTCTCTCCAAAGATGGTGTACCCACTCCGTGACACGCTCCTAGACTGTGTTCATGGGGAGCCTTAGTCGTAAGCCTTGCATCAACCTCATGCATACATACTAGCTAATAAGACACTCCTCAAGACCGGTCGGTTCGATTCTTAGGGTTGCTTTAATCTTTGCCTAAGATAACGCATCTTTACAATCTATAATCCTCCCTCGTGAATATGACGAATGTCCCTTCGGTAAAATGTTGAACAAAGGATTTTGAAAGAATGGAGAACCTCTCTACGGAAATCCGAGCTTGTGTTTTCCTACTTTCACTATTCTGTGCGGGATTGTGGATGCCATTTTTGGCTTAGTTTCGACCGCACCGTTCAACATGTCCCTTTCGGTTGTCCCTTAAAATTCATAAGGGTTGATTGAATTAATGCGTTGTTTAACAAAGTGCAAAACAACTACAGAATCACTTAGGTTTGGTTAATTGAATGGTGGATTCCGATTAGAATATGGGACCTTTGCCCGAATTGTTCGTTTGGGAGAGTGCAATACAGGTGAAAAACAAGGGGCTCATATTCTAGGGTGACAGAATCCACTGTTCCAGAACGAACTAGAGTAGTAACCTCTCAAAATGGATTAAATTCCATCCGACCAATAGGATTAAAAATCTGCAAATCTGACTGTCAGGTAAGATGTCTCGTACGAGACATCCATTGTCTCGTACGAGACATCTCTCCTTTTCTGTGAATCTACCATGTTGGTCAACCCTATTTCATAAAATCCGACTTGTTAGGACCCCAACCTGGATTTGACACAGTTTCTGCACTCTAGGTCCATCTGATCAGCAAAGTAGCTCCACACTCCCAACACAATCGCTTCAGTAATTTACATCCGTGATCCCACGACCAAGAGACTAGAAAAGGTTGCAGTAATGGCCGGTACCCCCATCACTGACTTGGAGACCGCCAAAGCCGTCATTTCACGACTTGAGCAGCAAGTCAGAGAGCAAGCCGAAATTGCCGCCCGTGAGAGTGATCGTCACGCCAAAGACATAGAAACCGTCCTACAAGAGCTCCAAGAACTCAAGAAGAGTAATAAGAAGTCGAAAACCCCCTCCAAAGACGGGGAGTCCCATGCTAAAAAAAGAATAAGAGGGATGATGATTCTGACTCTGATTCAAATACATCTGACTCTTCCTCCTCTGATGACGAGGATACTAAGGCAAGTGATAAGAAAAAGAAATCTAGTGATGACACCAACTTCATCAACTCCGCCACTACTGAGTTTCTTGAAAAGAGGTTTGCACATCTTGGTCTAGCAAAGGGCTCTATTGTCCCATTTGACCCCATTGCGCTCCGCAAGTCAATCACCAAGCTACCACGAAAGTTCCGCACTCCTGACATAGCCAAGTTCAACGGCACTACCTGCTCTCGTGTTCATGTTGAAACTTACACTTGGGCCATGCTTCCGATGAAAGTAGATGACACCATCTTGGCCCAAAGCTTTCCCCAAACTCTAGAGGGGGCGGAAAGGGATTGGTACATGTCTCTCCCCTTATCCACAAGGACCGATTGGGCTACCGCATGTGAAGTCTTCCAAAGGCGCTTCGAGGACAATACTACTTACCGTCCCACTAAAAGAGACCTCAAGCAAATCCAACAAGTTACTAATGAGACATTTGATGACTTTGTCAAAAGGTGGAGAGCCAAGCTCACTGAGATTGTTGATAGGCCAACTACGGATGACCAAATGCACATCTTCCTGAAATCACTTCGCAACGAGTATGAGGACCGCCTATCCGGTACTTTCTTCCCAAACTTCTCTGAACTTCATAAAGCTGGTCTTTAACTAGATGACATCTTCAAAAGTAGGAAAAAGGCTAAGAGAGACGGTGGATACTGCTACCCTAGCAGAGGCTCTACTAGCAAAGACACATCCGTCAATACTATCACTTTCAATAATTAAGGGAGGAGCAACTATTCCTCTGTCCCTCCGCCCAACAAGGAGAAGAAAAAAGAGAGAGTCTACAACAAATTAGAAGGTATCACTCAAGGAGAGCTCTTCGACATACTCAAAGAAGCCGGCAAGGTTGCACCAAGGAAGCCTCTTTCTACTCGAAGGGAACTCCCCCCGAATCATGCCCATCATCTCTACTGCAAGTTCCACCAGTTCAGTGGTCACGACACTAATACTTGCAACCACCTTAAAGGCGTGATCCAAGATCTCATAGACTCTAAGCAGCTAGGGGTTCCTAATGTAGTAACAAACCCTCTCCCAACTGCGGGAGGAGGGATCAATGTAATAGAGATAGCTAGTGAAGAAGAGGAGACTACTCGCCTGGTTCCAAGTGTGGGCGAGAGCACTCCAAATTTTAATAAAGAAATTTCTTTCTACTACATGTTGTCTTGGAATCAAACACTAAGTAATAACAATGATAACTTCACATGCGAGGGGTAAAACTTGCCATACTTCATATTCCCCGAACCATGGATTGACCATAGGGGGAAGCGCCAACCGGGCTTTGAAATCTTCAGTGACTGTGATCCATACTCGCTTGAAACAGAACCGATGCAATTCTTGTGGCTACCTCGATAATTAGGGGGTACCAAGGCCGAAGCATATAGTGAGTGGGACTTTGTGTTGGGAGAAGACCTACTGCGCCAATTTCTCGACCTTTGCAAGCTAGAGGACACTCAGATTAATGCAATAGACAAGGGGGATGCTTCGATCCAAGACTACACCAAGCTTATCAAGAAGTGTGATGAGCCCATCCAGAATTGGTACACAACTGGGGGACCCATAGCAAGTAAAGACTTCCTGACCAAAAAATTAGGATGTATTCCCCATCCCCATAGAGAAAGAAAATTTGTAACTCTTACTTTAGAGTCAGATACCGCTACCGATGAGCTCACCCAAGAGGACTTGGACGCCATCGTGGAACGTGTATTCCCCTACTTTCTTAATGAAAAAATAGATCTTTCTGAGTATCCTGAGATTGCCAGCGTCCTAAATGATGAATTAACTAATAACTCTAACGAATTAGATAATAATGAGTCATATGACAAGATAGATCAAGAACATGAACAAATATTAAAAGAAATTAATAAGCAAGTAGGTCTTCGTGGCAGAAATGGCCCTATTGATGCCGAAGAAATGCAAACAGTTAATCTGGGGACGAACGATGATCCGAAAGAGACCAAGATTGGTAGTTTCTTCAAGGGGGAAGACCGACAAGCCCTCATAGCGCTTCTCCGAGAATTCGTAGATGTATTCGCTTGGTCCTACAAAGATATGCCGGGGCTAGCCAATTCGATTGTTGAGCACAAGATACCGCTGCTTCCCGATTCAAAGCCAGTCAAGCAGAAACTCCGCAGAATTAAGCCAGAGTGGTCGGTACAAGTTAAACAAGAGATAGAGAAACTCATGAGTGTTGGGTTCATTAAAGTGATAGAGTATCCAACCTGGTTGGCTAATACTGTGCAGGTTTCCAAGGCAAATGGAAAAGTCCGTGTCTGCGTTGATTTCCGTGATCTCAATAGAGCATCTCCAAAAGATGATTTTCCTCTTCCCAACATAGACATGCTCGTTGACAATACCGCAAAATACGAGGTCCATTCATTTGTAGACGAATTTTCCGGTTACAACAAGATCCTCATGGCCGAGGAGGACCAACACAAAACAGCGTTCACCACACCTTGGGAGACGTTCTGTTATACAGTCATTCCATTCGGACTCAAAAATGCCAGAGCCACATACCAGAGAGCTGTAACTGCGTTGTTCCATGACATGATACATAAAGAGATGGAGGTGTACGTTAATGATATGATCATACACTCCTAAGGCTCCGATGGGCAGCACTTCGTCGACCTCAGAAAGTTCTTTGAGAGGTTGAGACACCACAAGATGAGACTTAATCCGTCCAAGTGCACATTCGGGGTAGTGAAAGGAAAGGTCCTTGGGTACATGGTCACCGAGCGTGGTATAGAAGCAAATCCCGCTAAGATCAAAGCCATCATTGACATGCCTCCACCTAAGACGCAAAAAGAAGTCAAGGGATTTATGGGTCGCCTTCAGTACATTAGTCGTTTCATTAATCAATTCACGACGATGTGCGAGCCCATTTTTAAGCTCCTTAAGAAGAATGCATCCTTAGAATGGACCGAAGAGTGCCAAGAAGCCTTTGAAAATCTTAAGGAGTACTTAGTGAATCCGCTAGTGTTGGCTCCATTGCATAAGGAGAAACCGTTGACCTTGTACCTCACAGTCAATGACACTGCATTAGGGGCTATGCTAGCACAAGAGAAACCCGATTCGAAGAAATAAAACGCCGTGTACTTTGTCAGCCGTCGCTTCCAAGGGGCTGAACTGAATTACTCCGCATTAGAAAAGTCGTGTGCTGCACTGGTATGGATGGCTGAGAGACTAAAGCTGTCACGACCCGAAATCTAGGCTCTATTTTATTGGTAATAAATAATTATTATTTATTTATTTGCTTGTTTATTTATTTAAATTATTATTTATTTAAATAATTATGTGTGCATTTTATGTGTTATAATAATTATGCCTAGCATTTTATTTGGGTCATTTGTGCTAGTGTAGTATTGTAGGGTCTTAATTGCTAGTTGCGAGGGTAGTATTGTGTTAGTAGTTGGGGAAGGGGCCAGAGTGTAACATTTTGAATAATTCTTCATCTACTCCCTCCCTACTCCCCTCTCCTCCCTCACTCCTCACCATCACTTTCCAGCCCATCTCCTTCTCTCTCTAGCAATTGTGGTAAGTTTTTTCTTTCTCTCCTTCTCTCTTCATTTTCTTCATCTTCCTCTCATAATCTCTCATTTCTTAAAACGTGAACCTTGTTTAGATCGTCGATAGGATCGCGTAGAACCAAAAAGAATTGAATTCCGTCAACTTTGAGATTTATCAAGTAAGTTACTTTTCCCCCATTTTGATGCTAAAACGTTCATATCATGTTTATATGATGATTGATGTATTATATTTGAAGTTTGGTTGAGTTTAGAATTTATTTTGAATTTATTTGAGTTTTTGGGTAAAAATGGTGAATTGATGAATGTTGGGTTTTGATTCTTGATTTTGGTTGATAAAGGGTGTTGTTAAGGTCCCCTTTTTGGCTAAATGTTGTTTGGGTACCTTAGAAATCTTGTTGGGAGTGTTGATTTTGGGTGTTATGGATTTGGTATGAAAATGGTAAGGCAATGTGTAAAACCCAGCTCTGTTTTTCCTCCCAGCCCGTAGACCAGGCGCCCGCCCGCCTTGACCCGAGCGCCCGCCTGCACCCCCTTTTTCAGCGACCCAAACCTTCTGGCCAAACAAGCGCCCGCCCGCCCGCCTGTTGGGGATTTTGCCCTTTTTGCTTGGTTTAAGACTTAAGGCTTAACTAGTTTAGGTTTATTCCTTCTAAGTAACTTAAGATAACACCGTGGAACACTTTATTGGTTGGATTTGATTCTTCTGTGAATAAATGTGTTATGAAATTTATTTAAGTACCGTTTTGGGAATGTTGGGCATCTTTGATGTGCTGTTTGTATTGGTTTACCTTTGTGGTGATTTAATTGGATTGGTTCCCTACTTTGGAACCTTAAGTTGTTTATTCATGCTAAATTATTATTACTTAGCATTTATTTGGAAGCCCAGCTGGCATATTTGTTGCATCGGGCGATGGGAAAGATTATAATGGCAAAGCCAAGTCCATTATAATGTTGACCATTGTTTTTGCCCCCTTCTATACCCCTTTTCCAGATTGGCCTTGGAAAGGATAAGTTAGCTTCCTTTGTGAATGTATCTAGCTACCGGGCATGACTTTGTGTCATGGTCCTTGTCCTTTGTGACACTTTTATGGTTATTGGTTCCGGTACCGGGGGGTTTTCTCTTCGGCTTTCATGCTATTATGAAGATGATAATTTGTTGATTATTGAAGCTGCGCAGCGATCCTTTATTTGGATGTACCGGTTTGGAAAACTTTGGCTATATCCTTTGTTATGTGTTTATTTCCGCTGCTATCTATTAAGTGATAAATACTATGTGCTATGTGATATTTATTATTGCTTATTGTATATTGCATCATAGCATGTCATGTAGTTGCATTAGTAACTTATTGAGATTTATCTCACACCCTTTCTTTTTATCTTTGTTTTTCCTTAACCCCCCCCCCAGGTGCTAAGGATTAGTCTCGCTGATCACGAGAAAGAGGACGTCGAGTGTGGATACATTCTTTTGGGGAAAGTTGTATAGGTTGGTTTACATTATATAAATGTGTAACCTTTTGGGATATTTGGACCAAACATTGACGTCATTAGGATTTGTGTATTTTGTAACTTTGGTGTATAAACTTATGGAGTTTGTACTAGTTTTACCTTGTTGTTCAAGATGATTTTCAAAACCTTGTGTTATCACCTTTTGGTATCAAATGGAATTTTTAACTTCAGTATTTCTCAGTTTTGGTTTTAGAGTCGACGTCCAGATCGCGGTCTCGGGCCCGCGGGGTCCGGGGTCGCGACAGTTGGTATCAGAGCTATGGCATTAGCTCTAAGTATAAGTCTAGGTGGATTAGTATGACCTAGGTGGGTAGTAGTGTGCGGAGTGATTAACGGTTGATGTCTTATGTAGGTAATTACACGAAATGTCTGGAAGAAGAAACAGGGGAGGTACTAGTGGGGCACAGAATCAGAATGATACAAGGGAAGAAGCCCGTGCCATGTTTCAAGGCATGTTCGAGGCGGCCATGAAGGCCATACATGATCAAGGTCCGAGGGTAGAACAAGCACCACCCTGCTATGGATTGGAGCAATTTCTCAAACTGAAACCGGTTGAATTCAATGGGGAGCCCGATGTAAGGAAGGCTGAGTTGTGGATTGAGTCGATGGAGAAGATTTATGATGTGTTTGGGTGTTCGGATGAGGACAAGGTCCGGTTCGCAGCTTACAAACTTGTGGGAGCCGCCGAGCATTGGTGGAGAGGTGTTAAAGCTAGTTGGGATGATACTCACACGGTGTATGCGTGGGAGTTGTTCGTGCGCAAATTCAAGGAGCATTTTATTCCGGTTGTTGATCAAAACCGAAAGGAGATCGAGCTACTCAACCTAGAGCAAGGTGTGTTATCTATAGCACAATACTCGGCTAAGTTCATAGAATTAGCCCGGTATTGCGACTATTTGGTGAGGACCGAGGAACAAAAAGCTATGAGATTCATTCGGGGATTGAAGACCTCCATCCGTACTCAACTTATTGCCCAACGGATTGTGACTTTCCAAGATGCGGTGGACCGAGCCTACTTAACAGAGCAAGATATCGGGGAGCACAAAAGGAAAACCGAGGTTATGGGTACGGGTAAACCGGGAAGCCATTCTAAATCGCAACCTCATTACCGTTCCGACAATCGAGGTAACCCGGGAGCATCAGCTCAGTTTAAGGGGCAAACCTCACCGAGGAATCCGGGTACCACTCCGGGGATTCAGTATAGGAAGCCTTGTACCTTTTGTCAGAAGGTAGGCCATACGGAGGATAGGTGTTGGAAAAGCAAGGCAAGTGTACCAATTGTGGTGAAATGGGGCACTTTGCGAGAGATTGCACGAGGTACCGAGGTCAGTCATCCGGGTCAGGAGTTGGTACTAATCAGGGTCAGAAAAGGGATGCCGCTGGGAAGCCCAAAGTTCAAGGGAAGGTTTATTCCATGAATCAACAACAAGCTACCGATGATCCATCCGTTATTGGAGGTATTGTTTCTGTGTCTAATGTGAGCGCACGAGCGTTAGTAGATCCAGGATCATCTCATTCATACATTTCTGTGCAATTTGCTTCCATGTTAAATGCTGCATTCGAGTCTTTACCGTACGTGCTAGAGGTGTCGAACCCTATAGGAGAATGCTTGATTTCTGATCGAGTCTTTCGTGCTTTTGATGTGGTTATTTGTGGTCGTGTCCTTTGTGCGGATTTGGTAGTTCTTCCTATCCAAGACTTTGATGTCATTTTGGGTATGGATTGGTTGAGCAAGTTTCATGCGTCTGTTGATTGCCGTAAGAAAATTGTTACTTTTTCTATTCCTGATGTGCCTAAATTTGTGTTTGATGCTAGTCCTCTGAGTAGAAAGGTTTGCTTAATTTCTTTTATGAAAGCGAGAAAATTATTGTATAGTGGTTGTGAGGGGTATTTGGCTAGTGTTCTTGATACTAGGAAGGAATCCCCTAGTTTGGATAGTGTTCGGGTAGTTCAGGAATTTCCCGATGTTTTCTCTACCGAATATGATATGCCTCCCGATCGTGAGATTGAGTTTTGTATAGACTTTTGCCGGGTACGGCTCCAATTTCGAAAGCACCTTATAGGTTGGCTCCCGCAGAGTTGAAGGAACTAAAGGTTCAGTTGCAAGAGTTGCTTGATCGAGGGTTTATCCGCCCTAGTGTTTCCCCGTGGGGAGCACCGGTTTTATTTGTGCGGAAGAAAGATGGTTCGTTGAGATTGTGTATAGATTACAGAAAGTTGAATCAGGTCACGGTGAAGAACAAGTATCCTCTACCGCACATCGATGATTTATTTGATCAGCTTCAAGGGTCCGTGGTTTTCTCTAAACTTGATTTGAGGAGTGGGTACCATCAGTTAAAGGTTCGATCGGAGGATATTCCGAAGACTGCCTTTCGCACTCGTTACGGTCATTATGAGTTCTTGGTTATGCCGTTTGGGTTGACTAACGCGCCGGCCGTGTTTATGGATTTGATGAACCGAGTTTTCCATCCTTACCTTGATTCGTTCGTGGTGGTCTTTATTGATGATATACTCGTCTACTCCAAATCTAGAGAGGAGCACGAGAAACACTTGAGGACAGTTTTATCCGTTCTTGCGAGGGAGAAATTATTTGCGAAGTTTAGTAAATGCGAATTTTGGCTCGAGAAGGTGTCATTTCTGGGCCATGTGATTTCTAAAGATGGGATTTCGGTGGATCCTTCAAAGATAGAGGCTATAGTGGATTGGAAGAGACCCGAATCAGTGACAGAGATTTGAAGCTTTCTTGGTTTAGCCGGTTATTACCGAAGATTTATTGAAGGGTTTTCGAGGATTGCTACTCCGATGACTCAGTTGACCCGGAAGAATGTTCCGTTTGTGTGGACCGAGAAATGTGACAAGAGTTTCGAGGAATTGAAGAAGAGGTTGACTACCGCACCGATCTTGACTTTGCCTAATGGGAGCGATGGCCTAGTGATTTACAGTGATGCTTTGAAAGAGGGTTTGGGTTGTGTGTTGATGCAAAATAGGAAAGTAATTGCTTATGCTTCGAGGAAGTTGACCCCTAGTGAACAGAATTACCCCACTCATGATATGGAATTAGCGGCTATTGTCTTTGCGTTGCACAAATGGAAACACTACCTTTATGGAGCGAAGTTTGAAATTTTTACGGATCACAAGAGTTTGAAATACCTTTTCTCCCAGAAAGAGTTGAATAATAGGCAGCGTCGATGGATGGAATTGTTGAAGGATTATGATTGCACGATTTCTTATCATCCGGGGAAGGCGAATGTGGTAGCCGATGCGATTAGTAGGAAATCTTATGTGGCTTCGATGATGGTCCATGAATGGAAAATGCTTGAGGATGTTCGGGATTGGTCTCCTCGTGAATCGAGACATGGGGCTATTTTTGTGAATATTAGGGTATCTCCGACCCTAATTCAGAGGATAAAGGAAGCTCAGAAAGAAGATCCCGAGTTGGTGAAGATAATGGGTAAATTGAAGGAAAAGAACTTCAAGGATTTTTCTGTTAGTTCGAGTGGAGTGTTGAATTTCCGTGGTCGTTTGTGTGTTCCGGATGTTGATGGAATTAAACAGAGAGTTCTTGATGAGGGTCACAAATCGAGATATACTATTCATCCGGGTAGTACGAAGATGTATCAGGATTTGAAACAACAATTTTGGTGGATTAATATGAAAAGGGAAATAGCCGAGTATGTATTGAGGTGTTTAACTTGTCAGCAGGTCAAAGCCGAGCATCAGAGACCCGCGGGATTACTTCAGCCGTTAGAGATTCCCGAGTGGAAGTGGGAACATGTGACTATGGATTTCGTTACGGGACTACCTCGTACCCGTAGGAAGTATGACAGTGTTTGGGTAATAGTGGATAGATTGACCAAGAGTGCCCATTTCGTGCCTATTGACATCAGATATTCGATGGAGAAGCTTGCGACCCTTTACGTTGATGAGATTGTTAGATTGCATGGGGTTCCGGTTAGCATTGTGTCAGATCGAGACCCGAGGTTTACTTCTAGGTTCTGGAAGGCGTTTCAAGAAGCTTTGGGTACAGATTTACGATTTAGTACGGCTTTTCATCCTCAGACCGATGGTCAATCCGAGAGGACTATTCAGATTTTGGAGGATATGTTGCGAGCGTGTTCGATAGACTTTTCTGATTCTTGGGATTCACACCTACCGTTAGTGGAGTTCTCTTACAACAACAGTTATCAGGCTAGTATCGAGATGGCGCCGTTTGAGGCCTTGTATGGAAGGAAGTGTAGATCGCCTATTTGTTGGGATGAGGTTGGTGAAGCGAAGATCGTGGGTATTGATTTGCTTCAGGGTTCAGTTGAAAAGGTTAGAGTTATCCGGGATCGATTGAAAACAGCCCAGAGTCGACATAAGAGCTACGCAGACAACCGAAGGCGAGATATTAGTTTTCAGATTGGTGATTTGGTATTCTTGAAAGTGTCTCCGAAGGTGGGTATTCGTAGGTTTGGGAAGAAAGGCAAATTGGCTCCGAGGTTTATTGGTCCGTTTGAGATTTTGGGAAAGGTTGGACTTCTAGCGTATCGTCTCGCGTTACCGTCATCTTTAGACCGGTTGCACAACGTCTTTCA
Organism: Campanula takesimana; assembly: GCA_026119855.1. Lineage (NCBI taxonomy): Eukaryota > Viridiplantae > Streptophyta > Magnoliopsida > Asterales > Campanulaceae > Campanula > Campanula takesimana. Next base: position 365,704 of record JAOWBW010000800.1, on the reverse strand, counting down.
CGTTTCTATGCTTCGGAAGTATGTTCATGACCCATCTCATGTGTTACCGAGGATACCGGAGGATATTGAGCCCGATATGTCTTATGAGGAACGACCGGTCCGGATCCTAGATTCTAAAGTTCAAGAGTTGAGGAACAAAAGCATTGCGTTGGTTCGAGTTCTTTGGAGGAATCATAACATCGAGGAGTCGACGTGGGAGCTCCGAGATGAGATCGAGAGGAAATTTCCGTGGCTTTTTGTTTAAGGTGAGTCTCGTTAAAATTCGGGTCGAATTTTCTTTAAGGGGGAGTGAATGTCACGACCCGAAATCTAGGCTCTATTTTATTGGTAATAAATAATTATTATTTATTTATTTGCTTGTTTATTTATTTAAATTATTATTTATTTAAATAATTATGTGTGCATTTTATGTGTTATAATAATTATGCCTAGCATTTTATTTGGGTCATTTGTGCTAGTGTAGTATTGTAGGGTCTTAATTGCTAGTTGCGAGGGTAGTATTGTGTTAGTAGTTGGGGAAGGGGCCAGAGTGTAACATTTTGAATAATTCTTCATCTACTCCCTCCCTACTCCCCTCTCCTCCCTCACTCCTCACCATCACTTTCCAGCCCATCTCCCTCTCTCTCTAGCAATTGTGGTAAGTTTTTCTTTCTCTCCTTCTCTCTTCATTTTCTTCATCTTCCTCTCATAATCTCTCATTTCTTAAAACGTGAACCTTGTTTAGATCGTCGATAGGATCGCGTAGAACCAAAAAGAATTGAATTCCGTCAACTTTGAGATTTATCAAGTAAGTTACTTTTCCCCCATTTTGATGCTAAAACGTTCATATCATGTTTATATAATGCTTGATGTATTATATTTGAAGTTTGGTTGAGTTTAGAATTTATTTTGAATTTATTTGAGTTTTTGGGTAAAAATGGTGAATTGATGAATGTTGGGTTTTGATTCTTGATTTTGGTTGATAAAGGGTGTTGTTAAGGTCCCCTTTTTGGCTAAATGTTGTTTGGGTACCTTAGAAATCTTGTTGGGAGTGTTGATTTTGGGTGTTATGGATTTGGTATGAAAATGGTAAGGCAATGTGTAAAACCCAGCTCTGTTTTTCCTCCCAGCCCGCAGACCAGGCGCCCGCCCGCCTTTACCCGAGCGCCCACCTGCACCCCCTTTTTCAGCGACCCAAACCTTCTGGCCAAACAGGCGCCCGCCTGCCTATGCCCAGGCGCCCGCCCGCCCGCCTGTTGGGGATTTTGCCCTTTTTGCTTGGTTTAAGACTTAAGGCTTAACTAGTTTAGGTTTATTCCTTCTAAGTAACTTAAGATAACACCGTGGAACACTTTATTGGTTGGATTTGATTCTTCTATGAATAAATGTGTTATGAAATTTATTTAAGTACCGTTTTGGGAATGTTGGGCATCTTTGATGTGCTGTTTGTATTGGTTTACCTTTGTGGTGATTTAATTGGATTGGTTCCCTACTTTGGAACCTTAAGTTGTTTATTCATTCTAAATTATTATTACTTAGCATTTATTTGGAAGCCCAGCTGGCATATTTGTTGCATCGGGCGATGGGAAAGATCATAATGGCAAAGCCAAGTCTATTATAATGTTGACCATTGTTTTTGCCCCCTTCTATACCCCTTTTCCAGATTGGCCTTGGAAAGGATAAGTTAGCTTCCTTTGTGAATGTATCTAGCTACCGGGCATGACTTTGTGTCATGGTCCTTGTCCTTTGTGACACTTTTATGGTTATTGGTTCCGGTACCGGGGGGTTTTCTCTTCGGCTTTCATGCTATTATGAAGATGATGATTTGTTGATTATTGAAGCTGCGCAGAGATCCTTTATTTGGATGTACCGGTTTGGAAAACCTTGGCTATATCCTTTGTTATGTGTTTATTTCCGCTGCTATCTGTTAAGTGATAAATGCTATGTGCTATGTGATATTTATTATTGCTTATTGTATATTGCATCATAGCATGTCATGTAGTTGCATTAGTAACTTATTGAGATTTATCTCACCCCCTTTCTTTTTATCTTTGTTTTTCCTTAACCCCCCCCCCCCAGGTGCTAAGGATTAGTCTCGCTGATCACGAGAAAGAGGACGTCGAGTGTGGATACATTCTTTTGGGGAAAGTTGTATAGGTTGGTTTACATTATATAAATGTGTAACCTTTTGGGATATTTGGACCAAACATTGACGTCATTAGGATTTGTGTATTTTGTAACTTTGGTGTATAAACTTATGGAGTTTGTACTAGTTTTAACTTGTTGTTCAAGATGATTTTCAAAACCTTGTGTTATCACCTTTTGGTATCAAATGGAATTTTTAACTTCAGTATTTCTCAGTTTTGGTTTTAGAGTCGACGTCCAGATTGCGTTCTCGGGCCCGCGGGGTCCGGGGTCGCGACAAAAGCCGTACATAGAAGCGTTTCCTGTACAACGGATTGCCCGAATGGACCCAATGAAATATATCTTCGAGAAGTCGCATGTCTCCTATAGAATAGCCAAGTGGTACTTTATGCTCGCAGGGTACGATATCACTTACATCACACAGAAATCCATGAGAGGAAGAGTCTTCACGGATCATTTAGCCGAATTTCCATGCGATGAAGCGAAGGGGGAAGACCCGCGATTCCCTGATGAGAAAATCATGACAATTGCAAAAAATAGATGAGGACATCATGACAATAGCAGAAAATAAGTGGCAATTATTTTTCGATGGCGCAGCCAATAAACGGGGATAGGCATCGGCATGTTATTAGTAGATCCCTCAGATTTCTACACTCCACTTGCAATCCGCCTTGACTTTGAGGCCACTAATAATATTGCCGAGTACGAAGCTTGCATAGCGGGGCTTGAAGCAGCCTTAGAAAGAAATGTGACCGAACTAGAGGTGTACGGAGATTCACAACTTATAATCTATCAGTCACTCAAGAAATGGAAGGTACAAGATCCTACACTCCAGAAATATAACGACCATCTCCAAGACTTGGTCAAACAGTTCAAAGAGGTCACTTCCTACTATCTTCCTAAAGATAAGAACCGCTTCGCAGACTCGCTAGCCATGCTAGCATCACTTGTGGAGATCCCCGAATGGATTGAGATTAAAACCTTCAAAGTCGCGAGGCGGACGACCCCTGCTTATTACTCAATCATAGACCTCCACGAGTGCAAAGAAGAGTGTGGCCCTGTTTCCGCAAATACCTTGGACGATAAACCTTGGTATTATGATGTATGGCGTTTCCTCCTAGACAGAACATTTCCATCAGACGCATCACCTAAAGCGAAGATAGCCCTCAAACGGTTTGCCGCCCAATTCATTATTATAGGTGATCGCCTCTACAAGAAACACCACGAGCAGTGTCTACTTTGTGCCGACGAACACGAAGCTGTAGAAATCATGGACTAAGTCCATCAAGGAGTCTGTGGAACCCACATGAATGGCAATATGCTAGCAAAGAAAGTCATCCGACTAGGGTACTATTGGGCTACAATGGAAGCCGACTGCACCGATATGGTTAAGAAATGCCACAAGTGCCAGATACATGCCGACTTGAAACACGCACCACCATCCGTGTTATACCCCATGACATCCACTTGGACATTTTCTACATGGGGAATAGACGTCATTGGAAAAGTCTCACCGACAGGTTATAATGGGCACTCATTCGTGTTAGTCGCCGTTGATTACTTCACTAAGTGGATCGAGGCTCAATCCTACAAAGTCTTGAATGCCAGAAAGGTGGTTGAGTTCAATAAGACCAACATCATATGCCGATACGGGGTACCTCATGAGATGATATCTGATAATGGCTCACACTTTGAGAAGGAATGCGACCAACTACTTGCAGAGTACAAGATAGAGAGACATCAGTCGTCACCATACCGACCACAAACCAATGGAGCAGTCGAAGATGCTAACAAAACTATCGAGACCATCATTAGGAAAATGGCTAAGACTGGCAGAGACTGGCTCGACAAGCTACCTTTTGCACTCTAGGGTTACCGTACCTCAATCCGTACCGCCACCGGTGAGACTCCCTACGCCCTAGCCTATGGGATGGAAGCAGTGATACCAATCGAATTAGAAGTACCATCACTAAGGGTTCTCCTAGAAAACCAAGTGAACGAAGTCGCATGGTTAGACAGCCGTTATGAACAACTAGCCCTGCTTGATGAACGACGACTTCGAGCATCCGAGCATATCCAAGCGTATCAACGGAGAATGGCCCGAGTATTTAATAAGAAAGTCAAGTCCAGAAACATCAAAGAAGAGGGCCTTGTCCTACGTGAACATCGTCCTGGACCATTCAATCCCATGGGAAAGTGGGAACCAAGATGGGTAGGTCCCTACATAGTCAAGAAAGTATTATCCGGAGGAGCGGTACAATTCGCAGACCTAGATACTGCCGAAGCCCGTCAACATGGACAAGCTGAAGAAGTACTATTCATAAGTCCGTCCCCTATTTCAAGAAGAAAAGAAAAGAGGAAAGCTCGCTAGGTTGAAAACCCGCAAGGGCGGCCTAGGCAAAAATTAGAGCAGAGAGCACGAGAAAAGAAGCCCGCTAGATTGAAACATGAAAGGGCGGTCTAGGCAAAAGTCAGGGTATGCATAAAAAAAATACATAGGGGACAGTCTCATACGAGACACCTATGTTTCGTATTAGACATGTCAGTCAGCAGACATAATTTTCTCTTTCTTAAACAAGAACTACGATGACCTGAGCTCTTTATTTAATTGATGTGAAAGTAGAACGTAGGCAGCCTTTTGGTCCGGTCTATTCAATAAATAAAATCAAAATCTTGTCTTCTTATTAATTGAATGCATTTCAAGAAATCAATAAGAAAATTTCTAACATGAATACCAACTTGCAAAAGAAAATAAATAAAATACTAAAAATCTAAACATTGGTCTATCTATGGCAATCTCTCGATACTCCTAAGGATCTATTTCTTCCTTGACTTAGTAAGGGCTTGACCGCGATTCGCCTTATCATTCCTCTTCCTCTTGTGCAAAGGTATCTCGAAACCGGGAGGAACATCAAGTCGACTGAACACCGAGGTAGTCAGTCTCGCAAACACATGAGGCCTATCTAGAGCTTGGAATTTATCGGGAAGCCCATTCGCCCTCTTCTTGTAAAAGTCACTATCTAGAAAGTCTTGAGTGGCATCTACTCTTACATTAGAAGGATCCTCCTTAGCTTCCTTCTTCCTCAAATTCAACCTAGGCTCGAATTGGTCCCCCAACAGAGAGCGGCAAATCTCATTAATACCCTCGACGCTGGGACGGAATTCCGAGAGAAACCAATCCAAATATTTGTCCGACAAATAGAGGCTTCCTCCATCATGACGAAGATTGGTCCAATGATCCATAGTGGTGCCTTGCCCCCAAGTGCGAGCCAAGCTCGTAGAGAACTCTGAATCCATGAAAGAGATGTCTCGAGACCGTCCCCCTAACAAGAAAGTGTCCTGCTGTCGACCGAATGGTCGCATTACCCTCCGAGCAAAATAGAAAGAGGAGTCCCTCAAACCCGGAAGGACGACCCTGTCGTACCCAAGGGTATTAACTACAAACCTCCTCATGTCGCGACCCCGAACCCCGCGGGCCCGAGATCGCGAGCCGGACGTCGACTTAAAACCAAAACTCTAAAATATAGAAGTTAAAAATTCCATTTTGAACCAAAATATGATAACACAAGGTTTTACAAATCCAAGTTTAAATCAACAAAGTACATCTAACATAAGCTCCACAGCTTATACCCAAAAGAATAAAATATACAATTCTTAATGACGTCAATGATGGTAAAACTATCCCCAAAAGGTTATACATTTAAATAATGTAAACCAATCCATAATAAACGGGGTGAGATAAAATCTCAGTAAGTTACTAATGCAACTACATGACATGCTAATCTCAAAGGCACCGTACAGGTTGGCTCCTAGCTTTCACATAAGAAATGATACGAATATTCCTACCCAAAGGCATAGCCTCAAAAACAAATTTAGGCATATCAGGGATAGAAAAATTAACGACCTTTCTATGACAGTCAACAGAAGCATGAAACTTGCCCAACCAATCCATACCCAAAATAACATCAAAATCTTGAACCGGAAGGACTACCAAGTCCGCACACAAGACATGACCACATATAAGAACGTCACAATCACGAAATACTCTATCGGTCACCAAACATTCTCCTATAGGGGTCGACACCTCTAGCACATAAGGTAAAGACTCAAATGCAGTATTTAGCATAGAAGTAAATTGCACAGATATGTAAGAATGAGATGATCCTGGATCTACTAACGTACGCGCGCTCACATTAGATATAGAAACAATACCTCCAATCACTGAGGGATCATCTGCCTGATGCTGATTCATTTCAAACACTTTTCCTTGGACCTTGGCCTTTCCCGTAGCATCCCTTTTCTGACCCTGTGGAGCCCCAGCTCCTACCCCAGTCGGTTGACCCCTGCCTCTAGTACAATCCCTCGCAAAATGCCCCATTTGACCACAATTGGTACACCTGCCCTGCTTCCTCCAACAACGGTCCTCTGAATGGCCTTCCTTTTGGCAATAGGAACAAAGTCTCCTATTTTGGTTCCCTTGGTTCCCGGAAGTAGTACCCGGGTTCCTTGGGATTGGTTGCCCTCGGGACTGAGATTGTCCCCCAAAGTTACCTCGGTTATCAATCCTTGGTTGTGACTTGCTCTGCGCTCCTTGCTTACTCGGGTTAGCTACTGTTGGGTTTCCAAGTAACATGCGCAGCGGAATTTAGCAATTAAAATTTTAAGAAACCCAAACCCATGGATCCGTTCATATGATTAAATCAAATACAACAACATGAATATAGGATAAAACTAACCCTTGATGGCTATGAATTTTTTTTTTCTCTTTGGTCTTGGTGGAGATCTTGAAGCTTTATCACGAACAAATCACGAACTTTGTAAGATGATAAAATTCACCCTCTAGCGGTATCCACACTTCGAACGAATATCAAAGGAACTTCTTCGATCTTGGTTGCTAGACCAATAATTGTAAAACACGCTTTCACAATTTAATAAAGAACTATATGGAATTTATTTGTGAATTATTTTGTTCCTCAATCAATGATATCTTAGAACAAAATAAAATCTCTCTCAAACTCTTTGAGACTCACAAAAGCACTAGTAAATATGGTCTGGCCGAATTGGTGTTTTTATACACAATTAAGACCTATTCCAAATAGGTAACTTGTGCCAAAAACCTTTCCTAATCGAATTAGGAATTTTCCTGTCGGCAGCACCAGGCGCCCGCCTGCAAAGGACCAGGCGCCCGCTTGAATGACCAGAAGGTCCTTGGCTTTCTGGAATTAATTCAGGCGCCCGCCTGGTCTGACCCAAGCGCCCGCTCGGTAGACCAAACAGCCCAGAATGTTTCCAGAAATTCCTCCAAGGTCCTTTGACTCTAAATTCCAATATAGTCCTCTTATTTAAGATTCGTTCTATTGTGTGTGACCCTCTAGGATTATACTAAGTTGGCAATGGGCTCAAACATGATCCCATAAGATATGATTAGGTTCTAGCAAACCGTCATACCTACCTAAATAGTATAACTAGATACAAGTTCGCAGTCCTTTAGAATATGTCACAATCCCTTTGTCCACGATGTCATTGAACACAAGTCATGGTCAAAGAGTCAACTTGTTTTGTTCAATACTTTCTCGATTCCGAATATGTTGATAATTCAAATGCTATTGATCCAATCAATCCATTTGAGTCCGGTCGAACATTTCATCAACATCATTCCTTCGAGGGGTCCAAGCTTGACATCTCTCCGTGGAGGGACAAATCCATTTAGCTTATTATTCTTCCCAACGAGAATCCGATTATGCCAATCATACCCTTTATAACTACCGTGTTAAGGTAGCGTTTGAATATGTCAAACACAACGTTCATCGAGTGGAAGACTATAATAACTTCATGTCTAAGGATTCAAATGACATAACTAATATGAGATATATGTACGACATAGACCATGACATAAATCTCATACAGCGGGTCATGTCCAGTACCTTTTTCCAAACAAGTACCCATAAATCTAACATGATCATCCCATGATCATTTATCCTTTATACTAGTGCTTAACAAGCACTAGGGACGGGGATTATTATAAGTAAACATGAACAACAATAATAATCAAAACATCTCTTTATTGATATGAAATAAATGATAACAATTACAACGTTTATTAAACGTGCCTAGGGCACCACTACCAACAGCTACCTCGGTCTTCCTCTTATGTTCCCCAATATCTTGCTCTATAAGATAGGCACGGTCTACCGCATCCTAGGATGTCACAATCCTCTGGGCTATAAGCCGAGTACGGATAGAAGTCTTCAAACCCCGGATGAATCTCATAGCTTTCTGTTCTTCGGTCCTCACAAGATAGTCACAATACCAGGCTAATTCTGTGAACTTAGCCGAGTACTGAGCTATAGACAACAAACCTTTATCCAAGTTGAGAAGCTCGATCTCCTTTCGGTTTTGATCTACTACCGAGATGAAATGCTCTTTGAACTTCCGCACAAACAATTCCCATGCATACACCGTATGAGTGTCATCCCAACTCGCTTTAACCCCTTTCCACCAATGCTCGGCGGCCCCAACCAATTTGTAAGCCGCAAACCGGACCCTATCCTCGTCCGTGCACCCAAACACATCATAAATTTTCTCCATAGACTCAACCCATAGTTCGGCCTTCTTCACATCGGGCTCACCATTGAACTCTGCCGGTTTCAGTTTCAAGAATTGCTCTAACCCATATCGGGGTGGTGGTGCTTGCTCTACTCTCGGTCCTTGGTCATGAATTACCTTCATGGCCGCCTCAAACATGCCTTGGAACATAGCACGGTTCTCTTCCCGAAGATCATTCTGATTCTGAGCCCCACTAGAACCTTCACACGTTCTCCTTCTAGACATTGTGAATAATTACCTGCATAAAACATCAACCATTACTCACTCCGAACACAACTACCCTCCTAGGTCATACTAGTCCACCTAGACTTATACTTAGAGCTAAACCATAGCTCTGATACCAACTGTCGTGACCCCGACCCCGCGGGCCCGGAGTACTCGAGCTGGACGTCGACTTAGACAATAAACTCTAAAATAATGAAGATAAATTTTTTCCTTTTATACCAAAAGATGATAACACAAAGTTTTGAAATCCAACTTGAACAACAAAATATAAACTAGTGTAAGCTCCATAAGCTTACACCTAAAATAATAAAATATACAAATTCTAATGACGTCAAGTTTGGTACAACTATTCCCAAAAAGGTTACACATTTATGTAATGTAAACCCACCAATAACAACTTGCCCAAAAGCTCAACCCTCGCGACGTCCTCCTCGTGATCAGCGAGTCTAATCCTTTCTTCCATTCCTCCATAGACTAAAAACGAGTCTTTAGTTCTTCTCAAGTACTTAAGAATCGCTTTTACAGCTATCCAGTGATTTTCGCCAGGGTCGGATTGATATCTACTTGTCATGCTCAAAGCATAAGATACATCCGGCCTAGTACAAATCATGGCATACATGATGGACCCAATTGCCGAAGCATATGGAACATCATTCATTTTCTCACGCTCATCATTTGTCTTAGGACATTGAGTCTTGCTTAGAGAAACTCCATGTAAAACTGGCAAGGTGCCTCTCTTAGAATTTTCCATACGGAATCTTCTAATGACCTTGTCAATGTATGTACTTTGGCTTAAACCAAGTAGCCTTCTTGATCTATCTCTATAGATCTTAATGCCAAGAATATATGCGGCTTCACCCATATCTTTCATTGCGAAGCACTTTCCTAACCAAGTCTTCACATACTGAAGTGTAGGAATGTCGTTTCCAATGATCAATATGTCATCCACGTATAAAATAAGGAATAGCACTATGCTCCCACTAATTTTCTTGTATACACAAGGCTCATCTTCGTTTTTGATGAAACCAAACTCTTTGACCGATTCATCAAAATGGAGATTCCAACTCCTTGAAGCTTGCTTCAATCCATAGATGGATCTTTGCAATTTGCATACCTTAGAATCTTGTTCAAAACCTTCTGGTTGTGTCATATACACATCCTCTTGGAGTTTTCCATTCAGGAAAGCGGTTTTGACGTCCATCTGCCATATTTCATAGTCATGATATGCGGCAATGGCAAGCAAAATTCTTATAGACTTGATCATTGCTACGGGTGAAAAGGTCTCATTATAGTCAATACCATGAACTTGCCTATAACCCTTCGCTACAAGCCTAGCTTTGTAAGTATGCACCTTCCCATCCATGTCAGTCTTCTTCTTGAAGACCCATTTGCATCCTATGGTTTTTACACCTTCGGGCGCATCAATCAAATTCCAAACTTGATTGTCTTGCATGGATTGTAATTCGGATTCCATGGCTCCAAGCCACTTGTCCGAATCAGGAGAAGACATCGCCTCTTGGTAGGTTGACGGTTCATCATTCTCAATGATTTCTACCTCATTATTATCCGTTACGAGAAATCCATATCTCTCGGGCTCGGATCGTAACCTACTAGATCTGCGAGTTACTTGTGTATTTTGAACAGGTTCCACAACTCCTTGTGGTTCTTGTTCTTGTTCCACTATTGGTTCAATGTTATTTTCTGGGTCTCGAATTTCTTCAAGATTTATTTTACTCCCACTGATTTCTTTGGAAAGAAACTCTTTCTCTAGAAAGACACCAGTTCGGGCAACAAACACTTTGTTGTCCTCACGGTTGTAAAAGTAATATCCTCTAGTTTCCTTAGGATATCCCATGAAAATACATTTATCAGATTTGTGTGCAAGTTTGTCTGAGACAAGTCTTTTGACAAAAGCTTCACAGCCCCAAATCTTCATGAAAGACAGACAAGGCTTCTTTCCGCTCCACATCTCATATGGAGTCTTTTGAACCGATTTAGTTGGAACACGATTTAGTGTGAAAGCAGCGGTTTCTAGGGCGTAACCCCAAAAGGATATTGGAAGATCAACTTGACTCATCATTGATCGAACCATGTCTAACAAAGTTCGATTCCTCCTCTCGGACGCACCATTCCATTGTGGTGTTCCAGGTGGAGTCAATTGTGAAACTATTCCACAATTCTTTAGATGATCATCAAATTCTTGACTTAAGTATTCACCACCTCGATCTGATCGAAGTGCCTTTATACTTTTTCCAAGTTGTTTTTCTACTTCATTTTGAAATATTCTAAATATCTCAAATGCTTCACTTTTATGTTTCATTAGGTAAACATACCCAAATCTACTATAATCATCAGTGAAGGTTATGAAGTATTGAAATCCTCCCCTAGCATTGCTACTTAATGGTCCGCATACATCGGAATGTATCAACCCCAATAAGTCGCTTGCCCTTTCACCCAACTTGGTAAAAGTGTCTTAGTCATTTTTCCAAGAAGACACGACTCACAAGTATCATATGACTCTAAGTCACATGAACCCAAAAGTCCGTCCCCATGGAGTTTTGAGATACGCTTCTCATTAATATGATCGAGACGGCAATGCCACAGATAAGTATGATTTACATCATTAGGTTTAGATTTCTTATTTACATGATAGACATTGTCATTATTTTCATTCTTGACATCCAAGATATAAAGGCCATTAAATGAATTAGCAATACCATAAAGCACATCATTTAAATAAATAGAAAATTTCTTATTCTCAATAAGAAACTTAAAACCTTCATTATCCAAACAAGAAATTGAAATAATATTTCTGCTTAAATCCGGAACATAATAACAATTGTTCAAAACAAGAATTAATCCGGAAGGTAAAGTGACTTCATAAGTCCCTACGGCTAATGCAACAACTCTTGCTCCATTCCCCACGCGTAGATCTACTTCACCTTCTTTAAGCAGTCTCCTATTCTTTAGTCCTTGCACATTTAGACAAATGTGAGAACCACATCCGGTATCCAATACCCAAGAATCACTGGTAGAAAGGAGAATATCTATCATATAGATACCTGAAGTCGACGCAGCCTTGCTGCCCTTCTTCTTCTTTTGCTCTTCCAAGAAAGCCTTGCAATTACATTTCCAATGACCAATTTCTTGACAATGGAAACAGATTGCATCCTTTTGTGAATCAGGTTTTGCCTCAGAAGCCTTGGCAACCTTTGCCTTGCTTATTTTGGGTTTGACAACTTTCTTACCCTTTCCTTTGGCACTAGCCTTCTTCCCATCATGAACCAAGAGCACGGGAGAACCTTTCTCCACAATTTTCATCTCTGCAGTTTTGAGCATCCCATGCAACTCAGAGAGATTCTTATCCATTCCATGCATGTTATAATTCATTACAAACTGATTATAACTTTTAGGTAATGAATTAAGAATGAGATCCGTGGCTAGCTCCAATGGGATTGGATAGCCAAGTTTCTCAAGGTGCTCTACATAACCTTTCATTTTAAGAAAGTGAGGACTCACTTGTTTCCCTTCATTCATTTTACTAGTAGTGAATGCAACAATGGTCTTGTACCTCTCTTGCCTAGCTTGCTCTCGAAACATGGTTCTCAACTCCACGCCTATCTCATAGGCTTCCAAATGTTCCAAACTTTGTTGGAGTTTTGAACACATAGCAGCAAGCATGAGACAACTCACATCTCTAGAATCATTACGATGTTTCTTGTAATTGTCTCTTTCTACCCTAAGGGCAGTAGGCGGTGGTTCAGCTGGGAGAGGCCCATCGAGAATGTATAACTTATCTTCTTGCCTAAGAACGATTCTTATGCTACGGATCCAATCCATGAAGTTAGTACCATTCTCTTTGAGCTTATCCTTCTCAAGGATCGATCGCAACGACATTGATTGAGTGTTATTAGTCATTATCTACAAATATGCAAAATTTCCAAAATTTAATAAGTACCGATTTTCATTAAAGAGATAAATAATGTATTTTAAACAAAATACTCCCACTAAATTATATAACCTTCATATACATCCAATGTATAATATAATTTAATTGGGCTAAGATCCAACTTTAATTTAACTCTTGAGTCCACGGAGGCGGACCGCTCAAAAACTAAATTAATTAGGTAGACAATCATGTCAATCATATCCCATATGATTCTTAGATCCTTTTATGAGATTTTTTGAGAAATCCAATTTCAAAAACATGTTTAATCTCATCTTTTGCCTAGGCCCAAAACTGTTTTGACGCCTAATTAAGTCCAACCATTTTAAACGCATAGGAACCATTCAATTTAATGCACCTTGCGGAGGCAAGCCCACATTAAATTAATGAACCTCATCTTGCTCATACATAAATAAAATCAATGCACTTCGCAGAGGCGAACCCACATCAAAATCACCCATATATAAACAAGTGTTTTAATCATGGCATGGCAAAGAAGGACTTAAAACTTTCTTTGAAGGTTCATCACATGTAGCATATAACACATTTATGAGCACATAATATAAACATGTTACACATCAAGTTTAGCCACTAAATTAATCCCATTAATTTAAGCATGATATTTATGTGTCATTAGTTTCTCTATAATTATGAGGATGAGACTAATTCAACTTTGGTTATTATCTCCAAATCAGACAACAAGAAGTGCGGTCGAACTAAGCCATTAAGCAACCACAATCCCGCACTAATTCAAGAAACCAAGAAAGTAGTCCATGTGGCCAAAACTAAGCAATAGATGGTCTCGATGAACGTAGGCCAATTGCATTCACAATTCCACTTGGATCTCCAATCATTGAATCAAGAACTTTGTTTCTCAATTTTAGCAATTATGAACTCTTCATAATTCTAACTTCGTTTTATCTTTGAAACTTTGATTGCGATCAATTTTGGGAAACACAATCTCGATGAACGCAGATTAGCCATCCAAAACTTGAACCAATCTAGGAATCACAAGACTAAAACAAATAGGAAAATCAAACCCCAAAATCCACACACAAACCAACTACCCAAAACCCATTCCAGATCAGCAAGTCTGGACTGGTTCTGTTACTGGTTTTTGTTGGATTTATCGAAAAATTCCAAAATCAGATTTTGAACAAAATCAGAATATTCCATTCTGGCCTAGAGAGCGCGCGCCTGGTCCAGCGCGAGCGGGCGCCTGCAACGCGCACGCGCCTGGTCCAGTAACAACTTCTAAAATCGCAGTGGCCGAGTAACAACGAGCACAATCCCTCCCAATACCACAGCAACCAACACCTCTTCTCAAAGATCGCAAGCACGCGACGTACCCGAAGATCCTTTGTTGACACAACTCAAGAAGACGCAAGCCAACATATCCATCTGGGATCTTATTGCATCATCAAAGAAACACCGAGACCTCGTCATCAAGAACTTGGATGACACATCAGTCTCTCCCGACACGACTCCTGAGGACCTCACAGCAATGATAAGTCACATTCACTTCGGCAATGTCATCACTTTTGCTGACATGGACCTCCCGCCATTTGTGTCCGAACACAATGAAGCCATCTACCTCAAAGTAAGGGCAAGGGGGAGACCCATTTCAAGAGTTCTAGTAGACGGTGGTTCTGCACTCAACTTAATGCCTAGCCGAGTCATGGGCATACTGGGGCTCAAAAGCTCCGATTTACAACCCCCCGCACAAGTCATTAGAGGGTACGACAGCACTGCCCGTACAGTCATGGGAATGTTAGAAGTTGATATCGAATTTGGAAGCATAATCGTGTCTGTCCCATTCCAAGTACTTGATGTCCCTGCTTCATTCAACTTACTTCTGGGCCGACCTTGGATCCACAGTTCTAATGTTGTCCCTTCTACTCTCCATCAATGTGTTAAGATCAGAAATGGGGACGAGATAATCACCGTCATGGCCGAGAATGTCACCATCCACAGAAATGGGGGACAACCCGTTCACCAAGTTCAACACGGGATAGAAGATGCCACCCTCTCCGGCGTCAACACCATCGACAAAGAAGGGGGAAACAGACAATGGACCCTCGGCAATCCTAAAATCCTCCGCATGATGAGGAACATGAATCACTTTCCCGGTCTAGGCTTAGGGAAGCATCAACAAGGGATATTGCACCCCGTAGAAGTTCCTTTTTTTCAAGAACAAGTTTGGTTTGGGGTACGAGCCTACCGAAGATGACTTAAAGTACGGGCAAGCAGTCAAGAGTCAAAAGACCCGAGCTTGCAAAGAAGGTCGACAATATGAAATCCCTAACTTGAGGCCTTACCGCAACACACTAAGCGGTTATTTTGTTCACCAAGGGGAAGATGTACCGTACAAGATCTTTCCCGAACCATGGGTTAACAACAACGGCGTCAGAAAGCCCAGCCTCGAGATCTTCACTGATTGTGAAATACCGACACAAGAATGGGAGCCTGCTCCAATGTCACCCCGAGAATGGTGGGACAAGAAGGTGACTATAGAGTCTGAGGTAGAGATTACCGTGGGGGAAGAACTATCCGATCTAGCCTCCATGTTCGAAGAATTTGCCATCATGGACGATTGTCAAGTCAACGCCATCTACGACACCGTCGTCAGAAAGGAAGCCATCAGTGAGGTCCCGCCAAACTCCGAGCCAATCAACAACTGGTATTCAACGAAGGGGCCCATAGTATCCGAGGATTTCTTGATCTGTGAAATGGGTTGCATACCCCGTACAGCAACAAAGGAAAAGCGGCTCACACTTACTTTCGAGTCCGAGAGTGTTTCTAATGCCCTCACCTAAGAGGATATGGAGGTAATAGCCGAGCGTGTGTTTCCTTTCTTTGCTAATGAAAAATTTGATATTTCTGAGTACCCCGAGATTGCAAACATCATAAATGATGAATTAACTAATAACGAACTTAATGAACAAGTTAATAACGATTCAAATTATGATGAAATAGACCATGAAAACATAACATACCTAAATGAACTATATCAACAGGTTCGTTGTCGTGGTGAAAATGGTCCAGGGGATGATGAGGAATTGCATGTTGTTAATCTGGGTACCGACGAGAAGCCGAAAGAAACGAAGATTGGCAGCTTCTTCAAGGGGGAAGACAAAGACAGATTGACTGCACTGCTCAAAGAGTTTGTGGATGTATTCGCATGGTCGTACAGAGACATGCCGGGTTTGGACAGAAAGGTCGCGGAGCACAGAATTCCGATCAGAGAGGACGCCAAGCCAGTAAAGCAGAAGCTCCGAAAGATCAAGCCAGAATGGTCTCTACAAGTCAAAGAAGAGATTGAAAAGCTCCTCAGTGTGGGTTTCATCAAAGTCATTGAGTATCCGACTTGGCTAGCCAACATTGTGACAGTCAGAAAGGCAAACGGCAAGGTTCGATTTTGTGTGGACTTCCGGGATTTGAACAAGAGCTTCCCCGAAAGATGATTTTCCACTACCAAACATCGACATGCTCATCGATTCAACTGCCAACTATGAAGTCCGCTCATTTGTGGACGGTTTTGCCTATTACAATCAGATTCTCATGTCCGAAGAGGACCAACACAAGACAGCTTTCACAACACCGTGGGGCACTTTCTGCTACACAGGCATGCCGTTCGGACTAAGGAACGCTGGGGCTACTTACCAGAGGGCTGTTACGGATCTATTCCATGACATGATTCATAAGAGATCGAGGTCTATGTAGACGACATGATTATCCATTCAAAGGGAACAAATGGTCAACATTTGATCGATCTTCGCAAGTTCTTTGAAAGACTTCGACGACACAACATGAGACTCAATCCCGCAAAGTGCACTTTTGGGGTCGTCAGAGGAAAGGTTCTAGGTTACATGGTCACTGGGAGGGGAATTGAAGCCGATCCCTCCAAGATCAAGGCAATCATTGACATGCCTCCCCTAAAGACGCAGAAAGAAATCAAAGGTTTCATGGGCAGACTTCAATACATCAGCCGGTTTGTGCACCAACTCACTTCCATGTGTGAACCGATCTTCAAGCTACTCAAGAAGAATGTGGCTCTAGAATGGACCGATACTTGCCAAGAAGCCTTCGACCAAGTGAAGCATTACTTGACATGCCCTCCAGTTTTGGTTCCACCGCACAAAGAGAAGCCTCTCTTGCTCTATCTCACTGTCAATGATGAAGCCCTAGGGGCTATGTTAGCACAAGAACAGCGAGACTCCACAAAAGAGAATGCTATCTTCTTCGTCAGCTACCGGTTTCAAGGAGCTGAAAAGAACTACTCTGTCTTAGAGAAGTCTTGTGCTGCATTGGTTTGGGTTACTCAAAAGCTCAAGCATTATATGGAGGCCTTCCCAATCAAGTTGGTAGCAAAATTGGACCCGATCTGCTACATCTTCGAGAAGTCTTTCATGTCAACAAGAATAGCCAAATGGTATTTCATGCTCTCCGGCTACGATATCACTTACGTCACACTCAAATCCATCAGGGGGAAAGTGTTCAGTGATCAGCTTGCTGAATTTCCGTGTGACGAAGTGAAGGGGGAAGATGTACAGTTCCCCGACGAGCATTTAATTTGCGCTACAACAGAAGAAAATAAGTGGCAACTTTTTTTCGATGGCGCAGCCAATAAGCATGGATATGGCATAGGGATGTTACTTGTTGATCCAAAGGACATGTATACTCCAATCGCTATCCGCCTCGAATTTGAAGCCACCAACAACACCGCTGAGTACGAAGCATGCATAGCGGGGCTCGAAGCAGCCCTCAAGAGAAATGTCACAAGTTTAGAAGTATTTGGTGATTCCTTGCTCATCATCAATCAAACATCTGGAAAGTGGAAGATTCAAGACTCGACTCTACAACGGTATGGTCAACATCTCAAGGAGTTGGTTGAACAGTTTCAAGAAATCACCTTCAACTACCTGCCAAGGGACAAAAACCGTTTTGCTGATACACTAGCCACCATCGCTTCACTGGTTGAAATGCCTGAGGGTAAAATGGTGAAGCCCTTCAAAATTTCCCAAAGGAATAGTCCGGCATACTGCATGAGTATCGAGATCAACGAGGTCCAAGCAAACTCCCCGTGGTATACAGATATCATGAATTTCCTCAAGGATGGTACTTATCACGAGAATAGCAATAAGAAGTCTCAAATGGCATTGCAAATACTAGCCTCCCGATATGTACTGATTGGGGACAGAGTCTACAAAAGGCACCACGAAGGGATCAATCTCCTATGCGCAAATGAGACCGAAGCTCAAGAAATAATGCATGAGATCCACGAAGGTGAATGTGGGCCCCACATGAACGGGTTTATGTTGACCAAGAAAATACTCCGCATGGGTTATTATTGGAGTACCATGGAAAGGGACTGCATCGAGAAAGTCAAGAGGTGCGCCAAATGCCAATTCCATGCCAATCTACAGCACGCTCCACCCTCACAGATTTACAATATGACCACGTCTTGGCCTTTCTCTTGTTGGGGCATAGACATCATCGGCAAAGTTCACCCTACTGGCAGCAACGGACAATCTTTCATCCTAGTAGCCGTGGACTATTTTACAAAATGGGTCGAAGCACAGGCTTACCGAGTTCTCAACGCCAAAAAAGTGGCCAAATTCGTGAAAACCCACATCATGTGCCGGTACGGCGTTCCTCATGAGATCATCTCAGAAAACGGTTCTCACTTTGAGAAAGAGATGGATGCGCTACTGGTAGAATACAAGATTACTAAGCACAAGTCATCTCCATACCGCCCTCAAGCAAACGGCGCGGTTGAGGCAGCTAATAAGACAATCGAGACCATCGTGAAGAAAATGGCCTCTACCGGAAGGGATTGGCCCGAAAAGCTACCTCTAGCATTATGGGGCTACCACACGTCAATACGGACAGCGACTGGAGAAACTCCTTATGCACTGGTATATGGTTCCGAAGTTGTACTCCCAATAGAGCTCGAATTCCCATCCCTACGGGTCCTCATCGAGAACCGAGTCAATGAAGTCGATTGGATGCAAAGTCGATATGAACAGCTAGCCCTACTCGACGAGAAAAGGCTAAAGGCAATCGAACGTACGAGGGCCTATCAACAAAGAATGGCTAGGGCTTTCAACAAAAAGGTGAAGCCCCGAAACATCAGTGTGGGATATTTGGTCCTAAGACAACACCCTCCTAATGCCATGAACCCCCTTGGAAAATGGGGACCCCGATGGATCGGTCCGTACGTAGTCAAGAAGATACTAAGCGGCGGTGCAGTCCGACTCGTGGATTTAGACGGAGATCAGCTGCCAAAGGAAGTCAACCTCGACAAATTGAAGAGATTTTACGTCTAATAAATGAAGACCATAAAAAAAAAGAAGAGCTCGCTAGGTTGAAAACCCGCAAGGGCGGCCTAGGCAAAAATTAGAGCACGTGCAAAAAAGAAGCCCGCTAGATTGAAAACCCGAAAGGGCGGTCTAGGCAAAAAACAGGGTGCACAAAAAAAAATGGTCTTCATTTGTTTGAACTATGGAGACCTGAGCCTCTACACTGGAGGAACGTAGGCAACCTTCGGGTGCGGTCTAAAATATAAATAAATACCCAAATCATTTCAAATTAACAAGATGCAATTTTTATTCATTTCTTGAATTATTTTTATCATTACAATGGAAATGTTGAGCTAATAAAAGACATTAAAACATTAAATCCTAAACAAGTGGTCTATTCTAAATTCCAATCTCGTGGGGTACTAGGAAAAATCTAATTTTCTCTTGGCCTTTGAAGGACCACCCGAACGACCATCAATCCTACTCTTCTTGGGAGGCCTAGGGACACTGATGCGGACCGATATCTTCTACGTAACAGAGCGCCTCCGAGCATAAAAGTCATCCAAAGGGGTACCGAAAGGGTCAGTTAGAATGTTGTTCACATCAGCAGCAGCTTCCTTGTACCTCAAAGCACTGCTAGGCTCAAAGTCCTTCCCTAACAATTCAGCCCGAAGAGCATCTACCCAAGTAATGCCGTGGTAGATGGTACCAAGCAAGTGATCCAAGTAACTCTCGGGAAGAAAAATACTACCCCAGTGCAATGGAGCGGAAGCCCAACGGTTACGATCATCTCCCCAAGCTGACTGAAGCTCAGTCGAGAAGTCCGGACCCATATAAGAAACTGGACGAAGCCTCCCGTTCCTCGGAAAAGGAATTATCTATTGACGGCCAATTTGCCTCAGA
Source organism: Campanula takesimana (assembly GCA_026119855.1). NCBI lineage: Eukaryota > Viridiplantae > Streptophyta > Magnoliopsida > Asterales > Campanulaceae > Campanula > Campanula takesimana. The sequence goes on along the minus strand of JAOWBW010000800.1, from coordinate 345,598 downwards.
ACCCATTCTGGTTGGTAAAATGAAGAATCTCTCAACCCGGGTAAAACCACGTACTGAAAACCAGAGGTCCACTCCACAAAAGGGCGAAGACCCCAAGGGCACCACTCAACGTCAGCTGTAAGACGATAAGCAAAAATTCTCCTCCAACCCTCTTCGGTCAAATCCCTAATCAGCAACCGTCGCCTATGAACAGCAAAAGGAGAAAGGTCGCCATCTGACGCATAAAGCCTGAAATGCTCCCGAAGCCATATGGTCAAAAGCAAGGGGCTTCCTCGTCGCATCTCGCCCGTACGGTGCAATTCGTCCAAACCATGCAAGGTCTCTCCTACAATGAGCGGAATTATGCTAAATCACTGTCCTTTCGCCTGCAACACGATTTCAGCCAACTGCGCATCCGCAGTACCCAGAGGAGTGACAAACAAAACCTCGCTGAAAAGGCAGACAGCCATGGCATTTCTCTTAAAGGACTGAACCACCACATCTTCCGAATGCAAACTGAAGGACATTGGAAGCTCAGTTATGTAAACAACGGTCCCGTGCATCATCTTCTTCACCTCTCCGATAGGGAGATACAGAAGGTCAACCCAAGAATCAACAACACCGCGGTGATACTTAGGGACGGCAATCCGACCGGCCAAAGGCATACCCAAAATGGCCCCAAAATCATCGACAGTCGGCACCATTTCATTGGCCGAAAAGTTGAATGCATGGCTATCACAATCCCAGAAGGCTGCAGCGGCCTTCAACAAGTCCCAATCCGGCTTCAATGTTCGCAAAGTAAAAAGAATTTGAAATCCGAAATCTTTGATGAAAGCATTTTTGGGATGGGTCTTGATAGAATAAACGAATGTCGATAAATCCTTCTCGTAACTTTTGACAACCTCGGCACCAAGTCTAAAAAGGTTAGAGGCCATGGGAAAGAGGGTTATAAGCAAAATTGGACAATAAAATGGTGCTCAAAAATGGCAGAAGAAAGCTGTTGGAATCGAATTACCGATCAGAAGCTGATATTATAGCTGTTGGGGGATCTTTTGGTCAGCAAATAGCAGGCCCTGAATTTCACCTCCCAGAGGCGCGCGCCTCCTAACACCAGTCTACAAGGCGCGCGTATCCCGTCTCTAAGAGAGGAAGCGCCCGCGTCCCAGGTAGAAAATGCTCCAGAAATAGCCTTTGTCAGTTCAGAACAGAACCCAGGTATTCCAACGCCTTCAACCTGCAGAAAAGATCAATCCCAGCAACAAGAGAAACTCAGACGACGACAGCAAACACACAGCTGGGCACACATTGATTTGGTCCGCCCTTAAGGCATGTCTAAAAACTGAAACAAGATAAAAACTCCCACTCAAAGTAGGGTGTCTGTTATTCTCTCAAAAAAATCAGTTTTCACAATTCATCCCCAGCACAAAGCACTCCGCAGTCAACTGTGCCCGCACCCTATCAAAAGTCAAAGTCAAACAGTCAACATTAAAGTACGACTCACGACAACAACTTGGTTTGGGGTGAGCCACAGAATCACCGCTTCCTCATCAAACAAAATCTACATCCATTCAAAGCAAACGGTCCTTTGGGTCCCACACTTCAGCAAACGGTCCTCTGGGTCCCGTACTTCAGCTGGCGGTCCTCTGGGTCCCACACTTCAGCAGACGGTCCTCAAGGTCCCGCACTTCAGCAAACGGTCCTACAGGCCCCGCACTTCAGGAAACAGTCCTCTGGGTCCCGCACTTTAGCAAACGGTCCTCCAGGTCCCGCTTCCAGCAAACGGATCTCGCTATCAGCAAACAGGTCCCGCTTCCAGCAAACGAATCTCGCTATCAGCAAACAGGTCCCGCTTCTAGCAAACGGATCTCGCTAGCAGCAAACAGGTCCCGCTTCCAGCAAACAGATCCCGCTTTCAGCAAACGGATCCCGCTATTGGCAAAGCCGCTCACAGCACCTTTATCTCTCAAAGCCGCTCACACAGGGAGCGCACCTCTATCCCCTGCAATTTCAAATCCCTGCTTTTATCGAGTCTTTTCTATTTCTTGGTGATGTCCTACGCGGATGTCTGTTTTTCGACGGCGCGTTTGCCACACAATCCACGCTGCCGAGGGGCTCTGTAGACACCCCACCTTGGACCGCTCACCCCGATTGCATACTTGATTTTGTGTCTCTCCCTTTTTTAAGTGTTTTCTATTAGTTTCTGTTACTTTGGTTAAGTTCCAGACGGACTCCGTTAAGTCCGGGACTAAACTGAATAACAGTTCTAACTCTCTAGTCCATTCTGTCAAAAATTGCTTTTCAGAGTCGCGCGCCTCCGCCCCTTGAGGCCAGACGCGCGCGCCTTCCGCCGCCTAGGTGGGATGCGCGCGCTTCTGGGGTGTGTCAGTTACAGATTCTGCCCAAGAATCTCTCCCTTGCTCATTATACATGATTTTGCCTGGGAAAGATTTCTTGGAGACTCCGTTTCACTCCAAAAACAGTCCTCTTTCAACTATAAAAACCCCTCCAATCCATCATTGGAAGGGACCTTGGACATCACTCCTTTTAGACCTCTTTCTCACTTATTTTCTAGACTTTTCCTTTGGGACTTCTTCCAACTAAGTATTCAACCTCTTCTTCAAGGCTTTTCAAGAGGTTCTCTTTGGAGGATACTATAGGTAAATGTCTTAAACTTTCTTTTTCTTCTTCTTCTTCTTCTTCTTCTTCCTTAATCAAATGTGCAATCACCCCAAAACCATTTGGGATATGACACCAATGGTCCTTTCATTACATTGAATTGGCCTAGGAGTCATCTCCCTACATTTTAAACTTTAAAACCCCTTTTTATCATCATTCAAATAGGAAGAACGCATTTATCTTTAAAGTGAATTATGAACAAACAAGACCGACTTTGCTCGGCGAAATGGGTGTTTAAGTACTTCCCATTTCGTAACCTAACCCCCGAACCCCTCATCCCAAAGAATCTCTTTTTTCGTAAATGCGACTCTAAAACACAATTAGACATCCTAGGTAATTCACGCGCTCTAGCCAAGCCGTGGTTCCCCCGGGGTATCTACAGGTTTCAACGGGAATCATAACGGGGACCTAGGGGACAACGCCTAGGGTTTCAACGGTAATCATAACGGGGACCTAGGTGACAACGCCTAGGGTTTCAATGGTAATTATAACGGGGACCTAGGGGACAACGCCTAGGGTTTCAATGGTAATCATAACGGGGACCTAGGGGACAATACCTAGGGTTTCAACGGGAATCATAACGGGGACCTAGGGGACAACGCCTAGGGTTTCAATGGGAATCATAACGGGGACCTAGGGGACAACGCCTAGGGTTTCAACGGTAATTATAACGGGGACCTAGGGGATAACGCCTAGGGTTTCAATGGGAATCATAACGGGGACCTAGGGGACAACGCCTAGGGTTTCAATGGTAATCATAATGGGGACCTAGGGGACAACGCCTAGTTTTTCAACGTGAATTTTGGAGGATAACGGGGATCCATCCAAAGATTAACGGGTGCCTCGGAGATCTTCCAAGGACTTAACGGGTTCCTAGGGGACAATGCCTAGGGATTTAACGGAGTCTTGGAGGATAATGGGGATCCATCCAAAGATTAACGGGTGCCTCGGAGATCTTCCAATGACTTAACGGGTTCCTAGGGGACAACGCCTTGGGATTTAACGGGAGTCTTAGAGGATAACGAGGATCCATCTAAAGATTAACGGGTGCCTCGGAGATCTTCCAAGGACTTAACGAGTTCCTAGGGGACAACGCCTAGGGATTTAACGGGAGTCTTGGAGGATAACAGGGATCTATCCAAAGATTGACGGGTGCCTCGGAGATCGTCTAAGGACTTAACGGTTCCTAGGGGACAATGCCTAGGGATTTAACGGGAGTCTTAGAGGATAACGGGGATCCATCCAAAGATTAACGGGTGCCTCGGAGATCTTCCAAGGACTTAACGGGTTCCTAGGGGACAACGCATAGGGATTTAACGGGAGTCTTAGAGGATAACGGGGATCCATCCAAAGATTAACGGGACGACGCTTGTTAACGCAAGAAAGCAAAGTGTTAAAGACAAGAAGCAAAACGGAGCAAATTCATGCAAGGCGCAGTTAGTTATCCATTCAAGTTTACTTAAAACACATTTTAATTCCTAAATGGTTGGAAAAGATTTCTCTTCTTTTTCGCAACTACTCTAATTCCTGGATCAGTGGAGGCCATCACTACGCCTATAGACCCCTCGTTTTTCACCTGTATTGCACACTCCCAAGGACGGACTATCCCGGGCGAGGGTCCTATAGGGCACGTAGCTTATCATAGCTAAGCCCCAGTTAAGGTGAAGATTGACTTAACGCCTTAACAAAATCCCGGCATGACCTCATTTTAATGAAGAATCTCGGACCTTAGCCTTGGGATTAAAGATGATTAGGATGGGTCAAGCATTAGAGCTTAATGACGCGCTGTCAACCTATCCTTAATACATGACTTCGGTTAATTATGGTTAGAATTAACGCATAATTCAAGGACCGGGTCAAAGATGACCTTGGTCACGCTTGTTTTCACAAGGAGTCGTAAAAAGGTTGATCAAACCTTGTACAGAGGTATGATTGGCTCTCTTTTATACTTAACTACTAGTAGGCCAGATATCAGGTTTAGTGTTTACGTTTGTGCTCGTTATCAAGCTGATCCTAGAGAAGCACATCTTATTGCTGTAAAACGTATTTATAGGTTACTCAGATGTAGACTATGCAGCATGTACCATTGACAGGAAAAGCACAAGTGGAACTTGTCATTTTCTTGGAAATCGACTAGTTTCATGGGCAAGCAAGAAACAAGCCTCAGTCTCTATATCTACCACAGAAGCTGAATATATAGCTGCTGGAAGCTGCTGCTGCCAAGTGCTGTGGATGAAGCAATAGTTGGTTGACTATGGAATCAACGAAGAATATTGTCCAATCTATCGTGACAACACATCTACCATTGCTATCTCCAACAACCCTGTCATGAATTCCAAGACCAAACACATTGATATAAAATACCATTTTCTCAAGGATCATGTGGAAAAAGGTAATATCCATCTAGAATATGTGAGTACTAACGATCAAATTGCAAATATTCTCACAAAGGCTCTTGATTCCAAGAGATTTCGGTATCTTAGAGGAGAAATGGGTATGCTAGAACTCTAAGTTAGAAAGACTTACCTGGAGTCCTTTGGATGCGGCAAGTTATGATCGACCATGAATAGTGCGGTCGCTTGAGGTCATACCTTGGTTGATTACTTCTTCAAAGTAGTAAACACATATCATCATTTTCCAACTTGATGGGTTTCTTCAAAACCTTGAAATAGATTGTCATAACTTTGATAATGCGGTAGCTAGGATATGTGCGGTCAGTAGGGTGCGGTCAGTTATAGATCAATGTGACTGTGACCTTTGCTGACCGTGAGTTGATTTACCGCTTGAATACCTACTAGGTGTTGAACTTATAGAAACACAAACATTAGTACATAAAAACATATGGACAATAAACAAGAACAAAAGAGTTTAAGATGGAAAGAAGATGGGGAGAAGGAGGCTTCACCTATGGTGGTTATGGCCTATCTTCCTCTCTTTTCACTCAAGTATTTGGTGCTGTTTCACTCAGACTATATTTCTACAGAGTTTCACCTACAAAACTATGTTTCTCCCCCCTCCTGAAATGATCAGGAAGGGTCTCAATTTATAGGGAATGAGGGTACCTAAACCAGCCGTACGGCTAGGCCCATCCCGCGTCCAAACCATCTGTACGGCTCAGCATGGCGAGCTTCTAGATTTTTTCAATTTTAATTCCAGAGTAGTCTTGGAATTTTCAGTTTATCCTAGTGAGGTCCCAGCCTATCAGTTTATCCCTGAATGGTGCTAAGAGTTCCTCTAAGTTGGTCAATTTCAGATTGGGGTACTTACACGCTGGTGGGTCATATTGCCATCCTCAAATACCATCGTGGCGCTATTGATTCCTAGTCTGACTTGTTGAACCTTCCTATTGGAGATGTGAGGAAGATGTTGCATGGTACCGTGGTAGATATAACTGAGTTGCCGATGTTTTTCAGCTTGCATTCAGAGGACATATCGGTTCAGTCCTTCAAGAGGAATGCCATGGCAGCTTGTCTTTTTAGTTCTTTTCGTTACACCATTCGGGACAGCGGATGCGTAGTTGGCTGAGATTATCTTACAGGCCAAGGAGCAACAATTCAGTATAATCCCTCTTATAGTGGGGGAGACCCTGCACGGCCTTGATGAGTTGTACCGAACGGGTGAGATGTGACGGAGAAGCCCCTTGCTTCTGACCATATGGCTTCGGGAACACTTTAGGGTTTATTCTTCAGAGGGTGATCTGTCTCCTTTTGCTGTTTACAGGAGAAAGTTGCTGATCCGAGATTTAACCGAGGATGGTTAGAAGAAATTCTTTGCTTCTCGGGCATCGGCCAACATTGAGTGGTGTCCTCCATCTTGGGGGCTCTGCCCTTTTGTGGAATGGACCTTGGGTTTTGAGCATGTGGTCCTACCCGGCCTGAGAGATTGTACATTTTACCAACCGGAGTGGGTTTTAAGGTAGTTCGGTCGCCAACAGATTATCCCTTTTCCAAGGAGTGGGGTACTTTATCTGTTTTCATACATGGGTCCAAACTTTTCAAGGGAACTTCAGTCAGCTTGGGGAGATGAACGCCATCGGTGGGCTTCTGCTCCCATTCATCAGGGTAGTATTTTCCTTCATGAGTTATCTGGATTATTTGTTCGGCACCCTTTACCGCGGGATCACTTGGGTTGACATGCTTCGTGCTGAATTACTAGGAAAGGACTTTGAGCCCAGCAGTGTTTTGAGATATAAAGAGGCTGCTGCCGATTTGCGCAATATTTTGGCTGACCCTTTCGGTACTCCTTTAGACAATTTCTATGCTTGGAGACGCTTTGCTGCGCAGAAGGTTTCGGTCCACCTCAGTGTTCCTAGGCCTCCCAAGAAGAGTAGGATTGAGAGCCGTTCAGGTGGCCCTTCGAAGGCTAAGAGAAAATTAGATTTTTCCTAGTACCCCAAGATTGCAATTAAGTAGACCACTTGTTAGGATTTAATGTTTTAATGTCTTTTATTGCTCAACATTATCCGTTGTAATAGCAAGAATGATTTGAGAGATGAATAAAAAATTGCATTATGTTATGACATGATTGGGTAAAAATTATTGTTTTAGACCGCACCCGAAGGTTGCCTACGTTCCTCTCGTAGAGAGGCTCAGGTCTCCGTAGTTCAAACAAATGAAGACCTTTTTTTTTGTGCACCCTGTTTTTTTCCTAGACCGCCCTTTCGGGTTTTCATTCTAGAGGGCTTCCTTTTTTGCACGTGCTCTAGTTTCTGTTTAGGCCGTCCTTGCGGGTTTTCAACCTAGCGAGCGTTTTTTTTTACTGGTCTTCATTTGCTAAGCGTAGAACTTCTTGAGCTTGTCGAGTTTGACCTCCTTTGGTAATTGATCACCATCCAAGTCTACGAGTCGGACTGCACCACCGCTTAGTATCCTTTTGACCACGTAAGGACCGATCCATCGGGGTCCCCATTTCCCAAGGGGATTCATGGCATTGGGAGGATGTTGTCTTAAGACCAAATCTCTCACTTTGATATTTCGAGGCTTCACCTTCTTGTTGAAAGCCCTTACCATTCTTTGTTGATAAGCCCTTATGCATTCAAATGCTCTTAACCTCTTTTCGTCGAGTAGGGCTAGTTGCTCGTATCGACTTTGCATCCAATCAACCTCGTTGACTTGGTTCTCGAGTAAGACTCGTAGAGAAGGAACCTCGAGTTTGACTGGGAGTACGGCCTCAGAACCATAAACTAATGAGTACGGAGTTTCTCCCGTTGCTGACCGTATTGACGTGCGGTAGCCCCACAATGCTAGTGGTAATTTCTCGGGCCAATCCCTTCTTGTTGAAGGCATTTTTCGTATGATGACCTCAATTGTCTTATTTGCTACCTCGACTGCTCCATTGGCTTGGGGGCGGTACGGGGATAACTTATGCTTGGAAATCTTGTAGTTAACTAAAAGTGCATCCATTTCTTTCTCAAAGTGAGAACCATTGTCGGAGATGATCTCATGAGGAATACCGTATCAGTATATGATGTTGTTCTTCACGAATTCAGCCACTTTCTTGGCGTTGAGAACTCGGTAAGCTTGTGCTTCAACCCATTTTGTGAAATAATCCACGGCCACTAGAATAAATGATTGTCCGTTGCTTCCCATAGGATGGACTTTGCCGATGATATCTATTCCCCAACAAGAGAAAGGCCATGGTGTGGTCATGTTGTATAATTGTGAAGGTGGAGCATGTTGCAGATTAGCATGGAACTGGCACTTGGCGCACTTCTTGACTTTCTCAATGCTGTCTCTTTCCATTGTGTCCAATAGTAGCCAATACGGTGTATCTTCTTGGCTAACATAATCCCATTCATGTGGGGCCCACACTCGCCTTTGTGGACTTCGTGAATGATTTCTTGAGCTTCGGTCTCATTTGCACATAAGAGATTGATCCCTTGATGATGTATTTTGTAGACTCGGTTCCCAATCAATACATATCTGGCGGCTAGCTTCTGTAATGCTACTGAGACTTCCCATTGCTGTTCTCGGGGAAAGTGCCGTTGTTGAGAAAATTCATGATGTCTGTGTACCACGGGGGGTTATCTTGGACTTCATTGATTTCAATACTCATACAGTATGCCGAACTAGTCCTTCTTGAAATTTTGAAGGGCTTCACCATTTTTCCTTTGGGCATCTCAATCAGTGAGGCTATGGTGGTAAAGCATCGGCAAAGCGGTTCTTGTCACTTGGCAAATAATTGAATGTGATGTCTTGGAACTGTTCAACTAACTCCTCGAGGTGCTGACCATACTGTTGGAGGTTCGGGTCTTGGATTCGCCATTTACCCGATGTGTGATTGATAAGGAGGAGGGAGTCACCAAATACTTCTAGATATGTGACATTTCTTTCTAGGGCCGCTTCTAGCCCCGCTACAAGACGGATTGCAATTGGAGTGTAGATGTCTTTTGGATCGACAAGCAACATTCCTATCCCATAACCGTGCTTATTGGCTGCGCCATCGAAAAAAAGAGTTGCCACTTATTTTCCTTGGTTGTAGTGAAAACCAAGTGCTTGTCGGGAAATTGTAAGTCCTCCCCCTTCACTTCGTCACACGGAAATTCAGCAAGCTGATCACTGAACACTTTCCCCCTGATGGATTTGAGTGTGACGTAAGTGATATCATAGCCGGCTAGCATGAAGTACCACTTAGCTATCCTTGTTGACCTGAAAGGCTTCTCGAAGATGTAGCGGAGCGGGTACACTTTTGCTACTAGCTTGATTGGAAAGGCTTCCATGTAATGTTTGAGATTTTGAGTAACCTAAACCAGTGCTGGACATGACTTCTCTAAGACGGAGTAGATCTTTTCGCCTCCTTAAACTCGGTGACTGAAAAAATAAATGGCATTCTCCTTTGTGGAGTCTCGTTGCTCTTGTGATAGCATAGCCCCAAGGGCTTCATCATTCACCGTAAGCTAGAGCAAGAGAGGCTTCTCCTTGTGAGGTGGAACCAAGACTGGAGGGCATGTCATGTAATGCTTTACTTGGTCGAAAGCTTCTTGGCAAGCGTCGGTCCATTCTAGAGCCACATTCTTCTTGAGTAGCTTAAAGATTAGCTCACACATAGAAGTAAGCTAGTGTACAAACCGACTGATGCACTGAAGTCTTCCCATGAAACCTTTGATTTCTTTTTGTGTCTTGGGAGGAGGCATGTTGATGATTGCCTTGATTTTGGAGGGATCTGCTTCAATTCCCCTTTCTGTGACCATGTAGCCAAGGACTTTGCCTCGGATAACCCCGAAAGTGCATTTTGTGGGATTGAGCCTCATCTTATGTTGTTGAAGTCGTTCAAAGAACTTGCGGAGGTTGATCAAATGTTGATCGTCGGTTCCTTTTGAATGGATGATCATGTCATCCACATATACTTCAATTTCCTTGTGAATCATGCCGTGGAACAAATCTGTAACATCCCTTTGATAAGTAGCCCCAGCGTTTCTTAACCCAAATGGCATGACTGTGTAGCAAAAGGTGCCCCACGGTGTTGTGAAATCAGTCTTGTGTTGATCCTCCTCGGCCATGAGAATCTGATTATACCCAGCAAAGTCATCCATAAATGAGCAGACCTCGTAGGTAGCAGTGGAATCGCTAAGCATGTCGATGTTGGGCAGTGGAAAGTCATCATTTGGAGAAGCTTTGTTCAAATCCCAGAAATCCACACAAACACGGACCTTGCCGTTATCCTTTCTGACTGTCACGACATTTGCAAGCCATATTGGATACTCAATAACCTTGATGAAACCCACACTGAGAAGCTTCTATATCTCTTCTTTGACTTGTAAAGACCACTCTGGCTTGATATTTCTGAGTTTCTGTTTTATTGGCTTAGCATCGTCTCTGATCGGAATCCTGTGCTCCGCGACCTTTCTGTCTAAACACGGCATGTCTTTGTATGACCTTGCAAATACATCCACGACCTCTTTGAGCAGTGCAGTCAATCTGTCTTTCTCTTCCCCCTTGAAGAAGATTCTGATCTTGGTTTCTATCGGCTCTTCGTCGGTACCCAGATTAACAACATGCAATTCTTCGTCAGCCCCTGGACCATTTTCACCACGACTACGAACCTGTTGAGCAAGTTCATTTAAGTATGTTGTGTTTCCGTGGTTGTAAGGATCCCGCCCCAAAAAACACGAGCACGTTTCAAGGGCGAAATACCAAACGCGGGAACCGGACCAATTTAACGGAGTCGCCACATTTTGTTAATTTTAAACCCAACAAAATGACAAAGGTTTGAGTTCAAAGGTTCGGAGATCATGTTACAACTTGGGAAGAGTTTTTACGTCCTCCCAAGTTGCCTCGGACAAAGCCGAGTCTCCCTTGTTAGTTAACAAAAGTGCATATGTGTGTGTGTGTTTTAACGAAAAATCTTTGTTTTAACTTTTTATTTATCTTTTCAACTGAAAAAGGGTTTGTTTGACAAGAAAACAGAAGACAGAAGGGCAAAATGGTCAATCTCCCCATACGCCAAAGTAGCCGTATGGATGGGGAGACCACTCCTGGGATTTTACAGTTTGTTCAAGCAACAGTCCAGTTCCAGGCAGAAACAGAGCATTCTGCTTGAACTGGACCAAACTGTTCTGATTCCAGTTTGTTATTCCAACACAAGACAACATTAACACCTCATTCCTATGCCACTTGATCATCAAAGAACCTCCCAAAACAAGAGTTTGGGCATGATCAAAGGCAATCATGGGAGAAAAATGAAAAAGGTGGCCAATATGCCCTTTTGAGCCATAGTGACCATTTGATGAGTAAAGATTGAAACTTTACCATCAAAATGGATCTTCTAGGCAAGATTAATCCTTTAGGGAAAAGAACAAACCATAAAGATTGGATCTTTATTACCCAAACTTGGGAATTTTGGGCTAGATCAAGGTGATGAGGATAAAGATTGAGACTTTATCCTCATCATGATCATCATAGCTTAAAATGAGCAAAATGAACAACAAGAGCATCATCCATGACAAGAATGTAAATGAACAATCAACAAGCCATGATCAAACAAGGTTTGAACCTCTTCCACACAAAGTATGGAGGGCACCTTTGATCATCTCATGGCTTGGACTAGGAAATATAAATAATAATAGATAGTATATTGCTTGAATGGACAAGACTTGCAAGAATGTAAAGATCAACAATAAATGACAAGATCAAAGATAAATAGAGTTCTTAGATGAAGAGAAGGGAGGGGGAGAAGGTGGCTTTACCTATCTTGGTTTAGGCCAATCTTCCTTTCTCTCTTTCACTCTTTGTTCACTCTTACTCACACTATTCTGAGGTGAATTCGACAGAGTAACCTTAGTTATAATGTTTCTCCCCCCCCTTGAAATGATCAGCAAGGGGTTCTATTTATAGGGACTAAGGGTGCCCAAACCAGCCGTACGGCTAGGCCCCTCTAGTACCCAAAGCATCCGTACGGCTCAGCCTGGCGAGCTTCTGGATTTTTCCAATTTTATACCAGAGTAGTCCTGGAATTTATAGCTTATCCTAGGGAGGTCCTGGCCTATTAGCTTATCCCTGAAACGGTGCTAAGGCTACCTCTAAGATAGGTCGGTTTCAGATTGGGGTACTTACAGAGCCCCTCGGCAACGTCGCTTCGAAGGAGCGGGGTTGTCGATAGAAATAAGCATCCCAATCTGACGGGACGACGGATTTAACCGATTTTGGTTGCATTGCTGGACCTAGTGGTATAGGATTCCTACGTATCCCGTTCGCGGGGAATCAAGCCTAACGTAGTTCGGAGGTACGCGGGGTTACTTAGATCCGCAAGGAGGCATGACTCTAGGGGTCAGAGGCGAGACATGGTCAACTTGGCTCTATGGGAGAGAGTTGACTTGCTGGGGATATGGTCAACTTGACTCTATAGGAGAGGGTTGACTTACACGGGACAGATTTTTACTGGGCTTACGTCGGGGACGGCCTATGGTGACTATTCTAAGTCCAAGCTTGACCAGGGTCAACTCCATCTTCGGGGAGATTGACGGGAAAACTGGTCTTACGTCCCTCTAAGGACTGCCGGGACAAAGGCTCTAGCCTATAACGACTATTCTAAGTCTAAGCTTGACAGGGGTCAACTCCGTCTTTGGGGAGATTGACGGGAAAACTGGTCTTACGTCCCTCTAAGGACTGCCGGGACAAAGGCTCTAGCCTATAACGACTATTCTAAGTCTAAGCTTGACCGGGGTCAACTCCATCTTTGGGGAGATTGACGGGAAAACTGGCCTTACGTCCCTCTAAGGACTGCCGGGACAAAGGCTCTAGCCTATAACGACTATTCTAAGTCTAAGCTTGACCGGGGTCAACTCCATCTTTGGGGAGATTGACGGGAAAACTGGTCTTACGTCCCTCTAAGGACTGCCAGGACAAAGGCTCTAGCCTATAACGACTATTCTAAGTCATAGCTTGACCGGGGTCAACTCCATCTTTGGGGAGATTGACGGGAAAACTGGTCTTACGTCCCTCTAAGGACTGCCGGGACAAAGGCTCTAGCCTATAATGACTATTCTGAGTCAAGGTTTGGTCAACTCCATCTTTGGGGAGTTTTGACGGAAAAATTGGTCTTACGTCTTACTAGGGACGGCCGGGATAAAGGCTCTAGCCTATAATGACTATTCTGAGTCAAGGTTTTAATCTAAAGGGTCACTCGGGGGATGAAGGTTTTAATCTAAAGGGGTCACTCAGGGGACGAAGGTTTTTTACCCTAAAGGGTCACTCAGGGGACGAAGATTTGGTCAAGCCTACACTGCGGGATGCTTGACACATTTTCTTGATACCGGGAAAGAGCCTAGGGGTGACCTTCAAGACTCATTGTGGACAAAAAGGGTCCAAGACTTTGGAAAAATCATTTTGAGGGGAGATCAAAAGCATTTTGCTTGAAACATTGTCTTTGATAAATGATGCCAAATGGCCAAATTTGAAAATGCTTACTTTTGAAGGCAAATCTTTTAACGAAACATGTTTAGTCAAATTTTGGTTTTAACTTAACCGCGAGGTTTATATGCATAAAGTCCTTTTGAGCTTTGTCTATTTCTTAGGATCGGTCGGGAGTAGAGAAACCTCTTGTTGTCGATGTCGTGGTAGCCCCATGTCCTTGTTCCTATTGATGGCGACGTAGCCCCAATGTCATTGAATGTGTCGGGGTAGCCCCATGTCCTTGTTGCTGTTGATGGTGGCATAGCCCCCATGTCATTGAATGTCTCGGAGTATCCCATGTCCTTGTGGAGGTAGCCCCAATGTCGTCCTCCTACTTTTGATGTTGGCGTGGACCCGTTGTCGTCTCGCGGCCTTTGATGACGTTAGGAACCCATCCCTTTTTTCATGACGCACTCTTTCTTTTGCTTAGGCCGCCCTTTCGGGTTTTCAACCTAGCGGGCATCTCTTTTGCGTCTTTTATGGCACACCCTGTTTTTTGCCTAGGCCGCCCTTACGGGTTTTCAATCTAGCGGGCTACTTTTTTGGTGCCTTTCTTCTTTTTTTTTTCATATAAATGATCCAGTCGACTTGATAGAACGAGGACTTAATATATCTTTTGGAGGAGACATGCAAGGGCCTTTATTTAGGCGGGAGAGAGTCCCTTTATTTTGGTGAACAATGTATTATCATGGAACGGGAGGAAGCCCTTGCTCGACAGAATACAAGTGTTTAGCTCTTTCCTAAGATGTAGAGAGAAGAAGACTTGTTGAGACATTTGAAACTTGCCCTAGTTAATATCATCAAATGATTGCTGGAATGGACCATGTTTATTATTAAGTCAAGATTATAACAAGCAATTAGCCTTAACATGTATAAATGTTGTGATCAATTAAGATTAAGATTCGATCAATGGCAAGATCAAAAGGTGTTTATGGGGAGATTGGTCATTATCTGGGAAATTGGTCATTGATGGGACCAAGGGAAGAGAACCGGGTCATTTTGGGAGGATCGAGGTTTGATGGACTCATTTCATGCTGTGACCGGACCTGAAGGTTGCCTACATTCCCCTCAGTTTGAGGAGCTCAGGTCGCCGTAGTTCGGCCGTGGGGCCTTCTTTTGCTGGGGTTGGTGTCCTTTCGAAGGATGTTGTTGCTTTGCTGATGTAGATCGATTTTCTTTGCGGTGAACTCCTCGGGATGTTCTTTGAGGTGGACTTTTGCAGTGAACTTGGTGAGCTTTTGAGGTAAACTTCCTCTTTGCCAATATTCATTTGCTTTCCTTTTTTCCATTATCCATTTCTTTCTCTCTTATCATTTTTTTTAGAGAGAGGGGAAACATTAGCCCCAACTTGCTATCTTGGACATTGGCTCATTTGTAGCCCCTTGGTGGAATTCTGCCACTTCTTACTTTGACTTTTGAAGATCTGGGAAGTCCTTTGCTTGGTTGCGCACGCGCGATCGTGGTTGAATCTTGGTGGTTGAGCAACAACAACCTCACCTTTTCATTGTCTCGGGATGCCTTTGATGTGCATCAAGGATTTGTATAGAAAAGGTGTATCGGGTTGTGTATCGGGGTAAGGTATGAGGGAAGATTTGCCATTGATGGTTTCTTCATGCCAATTGATCACAACATTTATTCATATCAAGATTAATTGTTTGCATTTGGCACTTTTCATTTGTGTTAGGCCCATTCATCCTTAATGAGTCGTCATTGACTAGTATGCTTAAAAGTCAATTCGTCATTTTGGGGACGTAGCAATCAATTGATAATAACAAGCAAGGCAATTTCAAGAGTAAACATATATTGCAAATAATGTCTCAAGTCTAGAGAGAAGAGAAGGAAAATGACTCTTTTATTTAGATAACTTTGTACATACATGTCCAAGTTCGGAACTCTGTAAAAATAAAAAGACACGGTCCAGAATGGACTCCTTTTTTTTCTTTCTAGAACCTACGAGGCTGGAAGACTCACATTTTTTTTTTAAGGATGGGTTCCCATGAAGCATGATGATCCATTTTCTTCCACAGTTGTTGGAGGGGTTGTCGGCGGCATATTCCATGTCTTCCACGGGGAACTCGGGTTCCATGTCGTCGGGAAAGATGTCGCGAGGCCTCCACTTAGCTTGGCGTTGCAATTGCCGGGGTCGTCTACTCATGAGGGCGAGTTGGGAGCTTGCCTGTTGGCCAAGCCTTTTGGTGATTCCCTTTCAAGGTGCGTAATCTCCGTGCATTGCATTCGGCGAGAGTATGGATTTCCCTGTGATGTAACCGCCTTTGGCCTTCCAAAGCTTGGGCTTCTTCTTGTAGACGGTGTCCCAATTGTTTGATCTCATTGCTCATGTGGACGGTTGTTTCGAAAGCCAATTCGGATGTGGGCTCCTTGGTCAATGCTTCCAGTGGACAGAACCGCGAAGGACTTTTAGCATATTAAACCTCAAGGTGAAATTATAACCATGATTTGAGAAAAATGCTTCATTATCGGATTAGCTTTTTAGGAAAAACTTGATCTTTTATTTTAAGAAAACTTGATCTCCATTTTTTTTTATATATTTTTTTTTATTTTATTTATTTATTATTTATTTTTTGAAGACACACCTTTGTTTTGAGTGAAAGACTCACACACATTTATTTTTTTTTGTAAGCTTTTGACAAGGCAAAAATGGCAATAATAATCTTACTAAGAGAACTGACAATGGACCCAAAATGGTCACCACATGGCATCAACCGGGGAGTCAAGACTTTAACCAAACCTAACAGACATCTTAACCGACTTTTCCTAAAGACTTATCATACGCCCTAAAAGCAATTGGCTCTTCCTAAGGATGAAAACAGACTCCTTCTAAGGGGAGGTTGATAGGAGAGGTTTCGGAACTCCGTCGTTTGCTGTGGCAACCGCAACATCATTCATTTCCCTACCCGGGCCATTTGGCCCTTCAGACATTTTCTGTGCCACTGATCTTTTCCAAACGCCTTCCGTCGTTTCGGCTTTACTGATTTTAGGAACCACCATTTGAGACACTGATTTTGTTAATTTTTCCAAAACAGGCTCTCCCACTTTGGGATTGACAACTCTGTCAACCATGGGCTCTTTTTCCTTGGGGCGGACACCACTCCATTTATCGATCATCGGGGAAGTCACAGATTTGAGCATGTTGACGCTCGGGTCATTGGCTGTGTCGGGGGTGTGGGGGCGTCCAAGCTTCCCCTTCTCAATTAGTTTCGAGATGATGCGTCTTATGGCGGTGCAATCATTGGTATCATGGCCGTGGTAGTTGTGAAAGGCATACCTTTGGGTCTTGTCTCGACGTTTTTCAAGATTCTTTGACCGAAAATCTTTGAGGGGCCACATGAGGCCTTGTTTGACCAATCCTTCAAATACTTTGCTTATGGGCATTCCGAAATCCTCAAACTTTATGAAATGGAGCTTGGCTCGGCCCTTGGCTTTTCTTTCATTGTTAACCGGAGTGTGGTGGGGATGAGAATCACCGCTACTCAATGCAAAGGGGTGCCCATCGAGTGTCCTTTCAAACTTAGCTTCCATTTGCCTTCTTTTTCCCAACAACGTACCCGACTGAGGTCCAACATGAGGATTCTGTGGAAGGGCATGGGTGTAAGAATACCCATAACCTTGGTTGCTTGCAGGAATATACATTTGAGTCATGCAAGGAGCTTGTAGTCCAAAAGGTCTTGGATTATAGAAATGATACGGGCCACCCCAGAATCTCATCGGAAAATCTGGTGGAGGCAAGTTAGTGATGCCTGGTCGGGTATCCATATATGGTTTAAACAGTGAATGATCTCTGGTGACTTGGTTGATGGCATTGAATCGAGAAGGGACACGATTGGGAAGGTGTTGTGAGTATGATGCTTGAGGCGTAACTGGTGTGAACAGTGGTTTGCGGGCCTTTTGAGTGGGTTGTGTTTGGGGTTTCATAGGAGGTGTCTTATGGGAGATGTTGGATTTAGGATGAGGCAGAGTGAGGAAGATTTGAGTGAGAGGCTCGTTGTGGACGACGGCGTGTTGGGGCGAAGAAATGGAGGTCTCGGTATTTTGATGAGATGGAGGGGGAAATCTTTGGTTACAATCAGGGGGTCGGGTAGCTTCCACACTTTCATTATGGTTGGTCACCTTGGTGAATGGCCCATCAATTTAAAACAGAGCTGTAACACCTCTTTGCCTTGTCGACTCATCAGACGGAGTTTGCGTTTCTCTGTGGCTATCTGTGATGACTTCTTTCTCAGCCCCGGGGGTTTCTAAAGCTTGGAACAACTCTTCGTTCGTTAGGCCATCCGAATTATCCGCGGCGTCATTTCTCAAGCTACTGTCCACTGAAGTGATCTTTCTGAGGTACCGGATCGGAGAGGTTGTAGTGACTGGGGAACTTTCTGACTCCACACGCACCAGTCGGCGACATGATGCTCTCTTCCACTTCATCTAAGCCACGAAAAAAAGAAGGTAGTTTAGGCTCGGGTAAACATTGGATGAACACTTGGGTTAAAGACACACGTGTCTCTATTTGGGATATTTAACCGGGCCGGTTGCCTACGTTCCCCTCACCACGAGGGAGGGGGTCCCACGTGATGAGAGGCTCAGGTCACCGTAGTTCGAACGGGTTTAGAATCTTAAGAGGGAAGGACGAACACGACTAATGTCTTAACGAGAATCCATCCAAGGACTTGACTGGCTTCCTAGGGGACTATTCTTAGAATTTAACGGGGATATTTGCGGGGACCTAGGGGACTTTTCCTAGGGTCTCAACGGGGATCTTAACGAGGGTCTTGAAGGATAACATGGATCCTTCCAAAGACTTAACGGGACTTGACGGAGGTCTTGAAGGATAACATGGATCCTTCCAAAGACTAAACGGGACTAATCAAAAGTCTTGGAGGATAACATGGATCCTTCCAAAGACTAAACGGGACTAATCAAAAGTCTTGGAGGATAACATAGATCCGTCCAAAGGCTAAACGGGACTATTCAAAAGTCTTGGAGGATAACATGGATCCGTCCAAAGATTAAACGGGACTAATTAACAGTCTTGGAGGATAACATGGATCCGTCCAAAGACTAAACGGGACTAATCAAAAGTCTTGGAGGATAACATGGATCCGTCCAAAGACTAAACGGGACTAATCAAAAGTCTTGGAGGATAACATGGATCCGTCGAAAGACTAAACGGGACTAATCAAAAGTCTTGGAGGATAACATGGATCCATCCGAAGGCTTAACGGGACTTGACGGAGGTCTTGAAGGATAACATGGATCCTTCCAAAGACTTAACGGGGGTGACACTGGTTAGCGAAACAATGCAATGTATCAAAGACAGGAAGCAAAACGGAGCAAGCTCAGGCAACGCGCAATTAATAAATCATTCAAGTTTACTTAAAACACATTTTTATTCCTAAATGGTTGGAAAAGATTTATCTTCTTTTTCGCAACTAATCTAAACCCTGGATCAGTGGAGGCCATCACTATGCCTATAGACCCCTCGTTTTTCACCTGTCTTGCACGCTCCCATAAACGGACTATCCCGAGCGAGGGTCCAATAGGGCAAGCGGCTTCCACCGACCAAAAGAAACGAACCTAGGGTCTAGTGCGTCGCAAGGTTCCCAATGCGCGGGTCATCCTAATCATGATTAAGCCCCAGTCGGAATCGAGACTTTTCCGAAGGCTACACCGAAGGCTGCACCGATATTCCGACATGGCCTCATTTTGAATGAGGCATCTCAGTCCTTGACCATGGCCTTAAGGATGATTAAAATAACTCGTACATTA
The DNA here is from genome assembly GCA_026119855.1 of Campanula takesimana. Lineage (NCBI taxonomy): Eukaryota > Viridiplantae > Streptophyta > Magnoliopsida > Asterales > Campanulaceae > Campanula > Campanula takesimana. Next base: position 326,279 of record JAOWBW010000800.1, on the reverse strand, counting down.
GGGCTTAACGACACGGTGTCACCCTATCCTTAGCACATGACCTTCGCTAATTGTGGTCATCATTAACGCACGAGTTAAAGGCTGGTTAGGCCACGCTTGCATTTCATCAAGGAGTCACAACTCGGGTGTTAACTTGGCCACAATTAACTTTGGACACGCGTTATGGACGTGGCAACGTGAGCTAGACCAAAAACCAACAAAGGTCACGGTATTTGTGTGTCACGGACAAGTGTGGTTGACTCGGCTCAGAAGGGAAGGTGGAATGGACCCGTGCGCGCATCGAAGGGAACAAGAGCGCCCAATGAGATGCATCGTGGCATCCATCCCGGGTTAAAAGGGCATTTGGAACGTGCAAGGTCAAGTGGGCGTAGTGTGAAGCCATTCTATGTTCCCTTTTGAGTCAAAATAGAGATTTTCAATCCGTTTTTCGATATGATGAGCATGACATAAGCAAGATATGAAAAAAGTATGAACAAGCATTGATTAAACAATTTATACACACAACAAATCAAGGAATATGAACAAACAAAGACCAAAGCTTGTACATGTACCAAGTTGTGCACAACAAAGAATTTTGAATCAAACATTTTGCAAAAGAACAATTTTTACATTGAAACCATTTGTACCAAGTAAGTTGTGCACAACAAGAAGACTCAAGAAATCTTTACAAAAGGATTATGCACAATGAGGCTTTGGAAACCATTTTTATTGACAAAAGATTATGCATAACCAAGTTTTTTTTTTTAAATCAAGTTTTGGCCAAAAGAATGAAGGTAATGTGCACAAGTAAGACTGTAAATTTGGAACCTGGACAAGAAGAAGCAGAGGGGCATCCAGAATGTTGCAGCCCTGCACAAAATTGTTAATTTGCAACATTCTGATCCCCTACCCAAAGTAGCCGTACGGCTAAAGCAAGAGGGTGGAGATTTTTCTCAATTTCTCCAACTTCTGATCATCATGCTCCAGTTTATTGTATTTCCAGAATGTATGTACTCAAAACAGTCCAAACAGAAATATCAAACACACACAAATATGCAAAAAGTCAACTAACGGGAACGGGAGTTTGACCCACACATAAATGCCCCCAAAGTTACTAGAAAGAAGTTTGGAAACATTTAAATCCCCAGAGGAGTCGCCACTGTAAGGATCCCGCCCCAAAAAACACGAGCACGTTTCAAGGGCGAAATACCAAACGCGGGAACCGGACCAATTTAACGGAGTCGCCACATTTTGTTAATTTTAAACCCAACAAAATGACAAAGGTTTGAGTTCAAAGGTTCGGAGATCAGGTTACAACTTGGGAAGAGTTTTTACGTCCTCCCAAGTTGCCTCGGACAAAGTCGAGTCTCCCTTGTTAGTTAACAAAAGTGCATATGTGTGTGTGTGTTTTAACAGAAAATCTTTGTTTTAACTTTTTATTTATCTTTTCAACTGAAAAAGGGTTTGTTTGACAAGAAAACAGAAGACAGAAGGGCAAAATGGTCAATCTCCCCATACGGCCAAAGTAGCCGTACGGATGGGGAGACCACTCCTGGGATTTTACAGTTTGTTCAAGCAACACTCCAGTTCCAGGCAGAAACAGAGCATTCTGCTTGAACTGGACCAAACTGTTCTGATTCCAGTTTGTTATTCCAACACAAGACAACATTAACACCTCATTCCTATGCCACTTGATCATCAAAGAACCTCCCAAAACAAGAGTTTGGTCATGATCAAAGGCAATCATGGGAGAAAAATGAAAAAGGTGGCCAATATGCCCTTTTGAGCCATAGTGATCATTTGATGAGTAAAGATTGAAACTTTACCATCAAAATGGCTCTTCTAGGCAAGATTAATCCTTTAGGGACAAGAACAAACCATAAAGATTGGATCTTTATTACCCAAACTTGGGAATTTTGGGCTAGATCAAGGTGATGAGGATAAAGATTGAGACTTTATCATCATCATGATCATCATTGCTTAAAATGAGCAAAATGAACAACAAGAGCATCATCCATGACAAGAATGTAAATGAACAATCAACAAGCCATGATCAAAATAGGTTTGAACCTCTTCCACACAAAGTATGGAGGGCACCTTTGATCATCTCATGGCTTGGACTAGGAAATATAAATAATAATAGATATATGTATATTGCTTGAATGGACAAGACTTGCAAGAATGTAAAGATCAACAATAAATGACAAGATCAAAGATAAATAGAGTTCTTAGATGAAGATAAGGGAGGGCGAGAAGGTGGCTTTACCTATCTTGGTTTAGGCCAATCTTCCTTTCTCTCTTTCACTCTTTGTTCACTCTTACTCACACTATTTTGAGGTGAATTCGACAGAGTAACCTTAGTTCTAATGTTTCTCCCCCCCCCCTTGAAATGATCAGCAAGGGGTTCTATTTATAGGGACTGAGGGTGCCCAAACCATCCGTAGGGATAGGCCCCTCTAGTACCCAAAGCATCCGTACGGCTCAGCCTGGCGAGCTTCTGGATTTTTCCAATTTTATACCAGAGTAGTCCTGGGATTTATAGCTTATCCTAGGGAGGTCCTGGCCTATTAGCTTATCCCTGAAACGGTGCTAAGGCTACCTCTAATATAGGTCGGTTTCAGATTGGGGTACTTACAGTGGTCTATTTCATCATTATTTGAATCGTTATTAACTAGTTCATTAAATTCATTATTAGTTAATTCATCATTCATGATGTTTTCAATCTCGGGGTACTCAGAAAGATCAAATTATTCATTAATAAAGAAAGGGAACACACGTTCGGCTATGGCCTCCATATCCTCTTGGGTGAGGGTATCGGAAACACTCTCGGACTCGAAAGTGAATGTGAACAAGTCTTCCTTTGTACCCTTGCGCGGTATGCAACCCATCTTCTCGACCAAAAATTCCTCGAATACCACGGGACCCTTTGTAGAATACCAGTTGTTGATTGGCTCTAAGCTCGACTGGATTTCGCTGATAGCTTCCCTTCTCGTGTTGGTGTCGTAGATGGCATTTACTTGGCACACGTCCATAATGGCCAATTCTTCGAACATGGAGGCTAAATCTGTCGATTCTTCCCCCACGGTAATCTCTATCGCGGACTCTATGGTCACTTTCTTCCCCCACCATTCTCAGGGTGACATGGGAGTTGGTTCCCCTTCGTATTTCTGAATCTCACAGTCGGCAAATACTTCAAGACCGGGCTTTCTGATGCCCTTGCTGTTGTTGGGTTTCCTAGTAACATGCACAGCGGAATTAAGCATTTAAAATTTATGAAACCCAAAGCCCATAGATCTATTCATATGATTAAGTCAAATACAACATAATGAATACTAGAATACTAACCCTTGATGCCTTTGATTTTGCAACCTTGAATTCGATGGAGGCTTGAAATCTTGATCACGAACAAAGCAAGAATCACGAACTTTGAAGATGATAAGTTTCACCCTCTAGCGGTATCCACACCACGAACGAATATCAAGAACACTTGATCTTGGTTTCTAGACCAAATTGTGAAACACGCTTTCACAATGTATAGAACTATATGGAATTATTATGTGTGTGTGAGATATTCTTGTTCTTCAATCTAGGGATTTCTTAGAATAAAAATCATCCTCTAAAACCCTTGGAGGCACTCACAATCAACTAGGTTAATTTCCCTTAATGGCTGGTGAAAGAGACTTTATATAGGTCCTAGTCATTAACCCTTAATGACCTAGGATTCCTAAATCCCGTCACCCAATTAAGGAAACAAGTTTCTGGCCAAGCAGCTCTGGCACGGTCGTGCCCTAAAACTGGCACGGTCGTGCCAATAGGTGCGAGCCATATATCCTTTTTCTGATTATTGGCACGGTCGTGCTTTATAACTGGCACGGTCGTGCTAAACACTTTAGCACGGTCGTGCCCTATAATCGGCACGGTCGTGCCAAACACTTTGGCACGGTCGTGCCCTAAAACCAGCACTGTCGTGCCCGACCAGAAAAGCTGATTTTTACATAATTCCAATTCAGTCCTTTAGGATTCGTTCTATTCGTGTGTGACCCTCTAGGATTACACTAAGTTGACAATGGGCCAAAATATGAACCCATAAGATATGATTAGGTTCTAGCAAACCGTCATACATACCCAAATAGTGTAACTAGATAAAAGTTCGCATTCCTTTTAGAACATGTCATAATCCCTTTGTCCACGATGTCATTGAACACAAGTCTTGGTCAACAAGTCAACTTGTATTGTTCAATACTTTTCTCGATCCCGAATATGTTGATAATCCAAATGACATTGATCCAATCAATCCATTTGAGTTTGGCCAAACATTTCATCAACATCATTCCTACGAGGGGCCCAAGCTTGACATCTCTCTGAAGAGGGACAAATCCATTTAGCTTATTATTCTTCCCTACGTGAATCTGATTATGCCAATCATACCCTTTATAGCTACCTGGTTAAAGGTAACGTTTGAATATGTCAAACATAATCTTCATCAAGTGGAAGACTATAATAACTTCATGTCTAAGGATTCAAATGAAATAACTAATATGAGATATATGTACGACATAGACCATGACATAAATCTTATATAGCGGGTCATGTCCAGTACCTTGTTCCAAACAAGTACCCATAAATCTAACATGATCATCCCATGATCATTTAGCCTTTATACTAGTGCTTAAAAAGCTCTAGGGACGGAGATTATTATAAGCAAACATGAGCGTTAATAATAATCAAAATATCTCTTCATTAATATGAATATAATGATATCACATACAACGTTTTACAGACGTGCCTAGGGCACCAACACCAACAATCTCCCACTTTCCCTAGGCCCAATCACTCAGGTATCCAATACCCATGGACCTAACATGACCATCATGTTTAGCTTTGTGGAAGTCCCTTTGTTAGCGTGTCCGTACTGTTATCATTAGTTGGTACTTCGCATATATTTACGTCTCTCTTATCAATGATTTCTCGAACGATATGAAAATTCCTAAGTAGGTGTTTAGATTTAGGATGTGCCCTTGGTTCCTTTTCTTGATCAATAGCACAACTATTATCACTAATAAGGTCTATTGGATTAGCAATACTAGGAACTATCTCAAGTTCACCAATGAACTTCTTAATCCAAATAGTTTCCTCTGCAGCATCCAATGCATCAATATACTTAGTTTTTAGTTGTAGAATCAGTGACTGTACTCTGCTTGGAACTATTCCAACTTACAGTACCACTATTCTACATATGCACAAAACTCGATTGCGATCTTTTATCATCTTTGTTGGTTTGGAAGCATGCATCCGAGATCATCTTCCATACCTCCATAGATCATAAACGAATCTTTAGTCCTTCTAAAGTTCTTAAGAATTGATTTCACAGCCATCCAGTGATTCTCACCGGGGTCGGATTGATATCTACTCGTCATGCTCCAAGCATTAGATATATCCGGCTTAGTACTTATCATGGCATGGTGGATCCAATTGCCGAAGCAAATGGCATCTCACTCATTTTCTCATGCTCATCTTTTGTCTTAGAACATTGAGTCTTGCTTAGAGAAACTCCATGTACTATTGGCAACAGTCCTCTCTTAGAATTTTCCATGTAGAATATTCTAATGACTTTGTCAATGTATGTACTTTGGCTTTAAACCAATTAGCTTCCTTGATGCTAAGGACATATGCGGTTTCACCCATATCTTTCATTGCGAAGCACTTTCTAAACAAACCTTTACATATTTAAAGTGTAGGAATGTCGTTTCCAATGAGCAATATGTCATCCACATATTTAAATAAGGAGTAGAACTATGCTCCCACTAATCTTCTTGTGTATACAAGGTTCATCTTCGTTCTTGATAAAACAAAATTCTTTGATTCATCAAAACGGAGATTCCAACTCCCAAAAGCTTGCTTCAATCCATCCAATGGATTTCCGCAACTTACATACTTTATTAGAATTTTCTTTGACTATCAAAACTTTTAGGTTGTATCCAATACATCTTTAAGTGAGTTCCCGTTAAGGAACGCTGTTTTGACATCCTTTTGTCAAATTTCATATTCCAAATATGAAGATATAACTATGAGAATTCTAGTAAGTTCCTTGCTACCCATGTAATTTTTCTCCAAGAAAATTCATTCCTATCCTTTGGTTTTTACACCTTGGGTTAGAATGATCAAGTTCCAAACTTGATTATTACACATGAATTGCCTTATAGATATTATGACTCCAAGTCATTAATCTAAATGTGGAGCGGACATTGCATCTTTGATAGGTGGCAAACGTGTCATTTTCAATGAACTTTACCTCAATACTTTCTATTGTGAAATATCCAATATTTCTTGTTATAGATTGTATCCTATCATGTACGCAAGTACTTTGTATAACTTTGAACGGACTTTTCACGACTCCTTGTGAAAACTTGTTCAACTTCCATCTTAGGTTAAATTATATTTTCTAGGTCTCGAACCATTCGAGATATATTTTACTCCCACTGATTATTTTAGAGATAAACCATTTATCTAGAAAAGTATCATCATAAGTAACAAACATTTATTTCTTACGAGTAAAATATTATCCTCAAGTTTCCTTAGGATATCCCATAAAAATATATTTATTAGATTTAAGTGTGAGTGTGTCCCAGACAGCTCCTTTCCAAAAGGGTCTCACCATCTTAAATCTTTATGAAAGACAAACTGAGTTTTCTCTCACCTTTTAACCTCTTTGATGGAACTCAAATTAGTGTAATTATAGTGATCTCCAATGTATAACCCCAAAACAGATAATGGAAGATCAATTTGACTTTATTGTACTCCCTCCGTCTCAAAATAGATGTCGTTTTGAGAGTTCATTTTTGTCTCAAAATACATGTCGTTTTACTATTTTCAAGGCTATTTTGTTATTGTATACCAACTCTACCCTTATTAATGATAGTGGACTATCTCTTAAACAGTTATTTAATTGCCTAGGTAATTGCATTACTTTAGGGGTATATAAGACTTTTTCACATACATTAATTGTATTTCTTAATATGTGTAAAGTGGTTGAAACGACATCTATTTTGAGACGGAGGGAGTATAATGAACCATATCCAATAAGGTTCTTTATCTCCGTGTAGACACATCATTCCAAATGGTGTTCTTGGTGGAGTTAATTGTGAAACTATTTCACAATTTTAACGATGACTATCAAAATCTTGGTTTAATTATTCATCATCTTGATCCAATCAGAATATTTGAATAGTTTTACCAAGTATTACCAAAATTCCTTTTTTAGCATTGCTACTTAATGCACCATATACATCGAAATGTATTAGGCCAAGCAAGATGTTAGCCTTTTACCAATCATAGTAAAAGAAGTCTTGGTCCAAGTAAATACGTCTTGCATAAATCATATGATTCCAAATCACATGACTTTAAAACTCCGTCCCATGGAATTTTAGATATGCATTTCTTATTTATTTGATCAAAACAATAATGCATAAGAAATTTAATTTTCATGTTATAGTCTCAGTTATTATTTTGTTCTTCAAGATTTAGGATATAAGGTTTATTTATATGATAACACAATAAAGTAAATCATAATAAATAAAGCATTTTTCTTATTCCAAATAAGAAATAAATATCCTTCATTATCTTATAACAAAACAATATTTTCTACTTACTTAGTAAAGTCACTTTACAAGTGTTCTACAAATAATGTTGCAACCATTGCATCATTACCATTCATAGATCAAACTTTACTATAAGTAGACTTTCAATTTACTAATTATTGCACATTCATACAAATATGGGACCCATATCCGGTATCCAATACCCAATAATTAAAGTTAGAAAGATTAATTTATAACATAAATATCCCGAGTGGTAGTCCCACTACCATTCCTTTTCTTGATCGTCCAAAATTTTGACTACAATTCTAAATGGTCAATCCAATTGCCACTTTACCAAATTGCATCAATTAGAGTTATAATTTTAACCACAATTATTTCCTTTAGGTTTGACAAGTCTGTCTTACCTTTCCTTAGCATTTGGCCCTTTCCATCATGAACCATGAGCACTGGAGAACCTTTCTCCACTATCTTCATCTCCGCAGTTTTAAGCATGTCATGCAACTCGGAGAGATTCTTTTATCCATTCCAAGCATGTTATAGTTCATCACAAAGTGATTATAACTCTTAGTCAATGAATTTAAGAATGAGATCTGTGGCTTGCTCCAATCCAATTGGACAGCCTAGTTTCTCAAGATGCTCTACGTAGCCTTTCATCTTAAGCATGTGAGGTGTCACTTGTTGCCCTTTACTCCTTTTGCAAGAAGTGAATGCAACAATGGTTTTATACCTCTATTGCTTAGATTGCTCTTTTAAACATGTAAATCAACTCCACGCCTATCTAATAGGCTTCCACAAGTTCCAAACTTTGTTGGAGTTTTGAGCACATAGTCATGAGCATGAGACAACTTACATCCCTAGAATCATACTCATGTTTCTTGTGATTGTCTGTTCCGGCATCGGGTTCTTTAGGAATAGGCCCATCAAGAATGTACAACACATCTTCTTGCCGTAGAACGATTCTTAAACTCAATATCCAATCCATGAAGTTTGTACCATTCTCTTGAAGCATTATCCTTATCAAGGATTGATCGCAACGGTTTTAGTTGTCATTATCTACAACTTATGCAAAATTTCCAAAATTTTACAAGTACAATTCTCATTAAAGAGATAAATAATGTATTTTCCAAAAATACTCTCACTAAATCATATAACCTTCTTATACATCCAATGTATAATATAATTTAAATGGCTAAGATCTAACTTTAATTTAATTTTAAGTCCGCTAAGGCGGATTACACAAAATCAAATTAATTAGGTAGACAACCCTGTCAATCATATCCCATATGACTCTTAGATCCTTTTCTGAGATTCTTTTGAGATTGGGCTAAGATCCAACTTTAATTTAATTTCAAGTACGCTTTGGCGCACCGCTCAAAATCAAATTAATTAGGTAGACAAACATGTCAATCATATCCCATATGATTCTTAGAGATCCAATTTCAAAAGCATGTTTAATCTCATCTTTGCCTTATGCCCAAAACTGTTTTGAAGCCTAATTAAGTCTAACCATTTTAAACGCATAGTTAATGTGCCTCGCTAGGGCGTGCCCACATCATCCATCTTGCTCATATATGAATAAAGTTAATACACCTCGCTAGGGCGAACCCACATTAAAATCACCCATGTACTAACAAGTGTTTTAATCATGGTGTGGCGAAAAGACTTAAAACTTTTCTTGAAGGTTTATCACCATATAGCATACAACATATTTATGAGCACATAAGATAAACATGTTACGCATCAAGTTTAGCCACTAAATTAATCTTCATTAATTTAAGCACAACATTTATGTGTCAATAGTTTCTCTATAATTATGACGATGAGACTATTTGAACTTTGGTTGTCATATCCAAATCAAGACAACAAGAAGTGCGGCCGAACTAAGCCATATAGGCAACCACAATTCCGCACTAATTCAAGAAACCAAGAAAGTAGTCCATGTGTCCGAAACTAAGCAATAGATGGTCTCGATGAACCTAGGCCAATTGCATCCACAATTCCACATGGATCTCCAATCATTGAATCAAGAACTTTGTTTCTTAATTTTAGCAATTATGAACTCTTCATAATTCTAACTTCGTTTTATCTTTGAATCTTTGATTTGCGATCAAGTTTGGGAACACAATCTCCATGAACGTAGATTAGCCTTCCAAACCTTGATCCAAACTTGGAATCACAAGACTAAAACAAATAGGAAAATTAAACCCCAAGATCCACACCCAAACCCTAGCAAGAACCCCAAACCGGAACCCTAGGTCCGGCCGGGTCTCTTCATTGGGTCCGGTCGGACCTCCTCTGAAAAATCCCATATTTTTAAAGTTCCAAAATTTATCTCAAAATTATTTTTCTCGATTCAATTAGGATTTGATGTTTGTTGGTCCCAAAGGGGCAACAAGGGTATGGAAAATGCGAGAGGGGGGGGTGAATAGCGTTTTTAAATTCTTTTCAAACCCTTTTGTAAATCAATGGCTTATGCGCACAGTTCTCAAATAAGCTAAGTATAGCACGCAGAGAGAGTGTGAAATGCACAGCGGAAGTTTAAGCAGCACCTGCGCAGGAAAAAGCTGCGCAAAGATAAAAACGCGCGCGCTAAGTTTTGGCTTAAAGTGTTGGATAAAATGTTCTAAGGCAATAAGCAATAACAAACACAGCAGCAAAAGCAGCAATCTGATAAGATCAAACAAAGCAGTTATTTAGAAATGATTAAGCAAGAAATAAACAGCGAGAATAATGAACAAGCTATTTGGAGAGGTTCGATCAATGAAAGATCTACGTCCTCTACCAAGATGGTTACTCTTGGATTTTCTAATGGAGATCTTATTATATGAGAGAGTTACAAGATACAACAATAAAAAACAAACTATCTCAAAGATCTATAATCTATGAAGAGCAAATCCTAGACTAAACCGGTGTATCTCAAGAAGTAAGATCTAAATGATCGAAGCTTCAAGAGGTGTGTGTGTGTTCAGAAATTCTGGGCTCTATGAATCTATGAGGTGAAGAGCACGAAGAATTCTGGTGATTTAAGGCTTAGGATCTGGGCAGGAGTTTGAAGGTAGGAAGGTTTGAAGGTTGATCTTGAATCTGGGAATAGTAAGCAGCAATCTTCAGAACTTCAAGGATATTAGAAGGCACAAACTCTAGCAACTTGGAAATGAAGATGAGCAGGCTATTTATAGCAGAGAGGTTAAAACTAGCCATTGGTGCTCTGAACAAGGACGATGAGCTGGCACAATATGATTGGTGCGCAGGTGTCCTTTATAGCCGTTTGGGCTCTGATCAAAGTTGATGACCTGGCACAATATGATTGGTGCGCAGGTATCTTAGAGCCGTTGGAGAGTGAGCATGAAGACCAAATTCAAAAGCTTCTTTTAGAAGGTTGACAGATGTCTTCATTTGAAATATTTTTCTTGAGCGCGTCTCCACCGTTGGATCTATTGAGTGTGCTTGCTTTGTCGATTCTGCATACCTCAGCATTTTTAATAAGGGTGCATCTTCTGAGCGCTTTCCAAGTTAGGTGATCTGAATGCATTGAAAACTGAGCAAGATATAATACTGCGCAGGAGAGACCTGCGCAGTGGTGTCCTGCACAGAGAAGTCCTGCGCAGTGACCACTGACTTGCTTAGATCTTCATTCCTTCACTCCAAGTCCTATATTCTAAGCCTATACTATAAAATGGACTTAGCTAAAAATTTGAAGTCATAAGACTTCTTACATAGGGTTCTAAAGTCCATAGAAAATCCTTAGGAGATGGTATCAATCAATTCTAACAAAATTAGGAGGGTTAAGAGATAAGCATACCCAACAATATCCCTCTAAATGATTGATGCCATTACCTACTATAACAAAGGCAATCCATTGTACTTGATAATAACATGTCCATAAAAATGAAAATGGTAAATCATGCCTCAAGGCAATACACACACTAGCCTATGCTATTGATTTCTAGTCTATCCAAAAGATTAACTTACAGTATGGGAAAGACAGAAATAACATGCAGCGCATACAAATGATATGAGTTTTAGTTTAAGTATGCGTTTAAATTGAATGTTTAAACATTATGCGAAGAAAATGTGAGCAGTTAATAATATGCGCATGAGGTAAAATAAAACATTCATTGTTCCACAAACGAATAGTTTGAATTGAACAAGGTTTTGGAAACTAATGATGCGCTTTTTCTCATTAAAACTTGGACTGTTAAGAGTTGAGAATACAAGTTTGAAAGAGAAAAGAAATATGCGCACAAAAAGGAATAACTTGCGTAAATCAAAAATTACATAGATCCTAATCTATGTTGATCCGGTGAAGGGCTTCGCACAGCTCATTCTGCAGGCTGTTGAACTTGTTCATAAGCTCAACCTTGAGCGCTTGAAATTTTTCTTTGAACACAACAGCTTCTTCAACATAAACTGTGATTCCTCTGCGCACATCCATGTTGTCTGCTTGCAGTTCTCGGAAGTTTGCTGTGTAGGCCATCTGATGCCCAGTCATCTGGTTGAAATATGACTGCTCAGCAGCATTGATGGTGTCGATGATGGTGTCCTACGTAGCCTCAAGTCTTTGGTCAGTATGGAGGCGCTGGGTGCTCACGCTGGCTTGAATGTCAAACATTGCTTGGTCCATCCTAGCGTTGAACCCGTCAGCGAAATCAGTCATCGCTTGAGTAATATTCTCCCTGACACTTTCTATATTTAGAGCACCAGCATGCGCAGGACAACCTTGGCCAAATCTCTCCTCTATCTGTGCTTCAAGGCCGGCAAACCCTTCAAGTAAACCATCGGCCAAGCTCTTGCGCAGACGCTTCAGCATTCCTATAAACCCATCATTTATAGCGGTATAGGTGCAAACATTTTCGAGCATCCCAGCAATTGACTTCAACGAGTCCAGGATCATTTGATCTAAAGCATCCGGGACACGCTGCGTAGAGGGGCCGGCGGCAGAGGTACTTGCCTTTGATGCATTCTCCCCCTTAATGGCAGCAATCTCCAATCGCTGCGTATCAAGTTGATCTTGAATAGCGGTTTACGCAGTGATGAGTTGAGCCATCTTAGACTGCGCAGCAACTTGATTCACTTGAATGGAATTTAAGGCTTGTAGGATCTGGCGCAGCTCATTGGAGGAGGAGAGAGACGAGGTAGATACCGCAGGAACCGTTGAGGTAGCAGGAGGCGGTTGCTCTGTCGGCTTGGGAGGAGAGGTTGTGGAGATGGGATCAAGAGGGGACAGCCACGGAGGAGATGGATGCGCAGGAGATCTATGTGCAGAAGAGTGCTCACTGCTTTCAGAGGCAGTGGCACCATCCTTGGCAGAATCTTCTGGGATAGGATCAGCAGCAGGAGGAGGCGCTGGAAACTCAGGCGCAACAAAGTCAGGTTTATCAGTGGGCGCAGCAGTAGGCTTAGGAGCTGCGCCATCACCACCAATAGTCTGATCCACTACATCAGCATCATCCTTATCCTCAGGCTTAATGTCCATGCCCTCATCCAGGACAGAGGTAACCCTGTGAGTGTTGCCAACAGGGATATTAACGCGCTAAAATGCACTGGATGTTGGTTCTCGAGGAGAGCTTGGAGGAGAAGGAGTTTGGCGCTTTTTGGAGCCCTTTGCGCGACTACGCACCTTCTGTTTGCGCCGAGGAGAAGAAAGGGGGCATCAGCAGGAGGCGCGGGTGCAACATCAGGGTCTTGCACAGCTGGGGCCTTGGGATGAGTCTCCCCCTGAATCTCAGCATCTTCAGAATCACCAGTGTGATCCATGAGCGACTCAGTGTCATGCGCAGACGGAGGAATACGTTTGAAGGCACCCTCGGCAGTCTTGGTCTTCTTCGGGGAAGGCGCAGGCGCATCAGCTTTGCGCTTCTTGGAGGTAGGCTTTGGAGCAGCAGGGGTAGGCTCTCTGATCTTAATGCCTGCAGTGGATTGGACGTTGGGGATATCCTTGTGCTTCTTTGACTTGGGCTCAGCAATGCCCTTGCCTTTGCGCTTGGAGGCTTCATCAGCCGTTTCCTACGCAGCACTTGGGCCTTCAGTGCCCTTAGCCTTGCCTTCCTTGGGTAACTTTCCCAACCAAGGTTCTCTGTTAGGATCATCATCAGGTCGCCAGATTCTGTAGTAGTCCACATCACCAATCTCATCGCGCAACAGATGAAGCTGTGCTCGAGAATAAAACTTTGAAGCACAGGACTGCTTCAAAATTGGCGTCTTCCTTACAAAGTCATTTAATTCAGTGTATTGGAGCAGGAGCTTGGATAGCAGGCGACAGTGCGTCCGATACTTAGGTTTTGACGCGTTGAGGCGCGTATCATAGCTCGTCATTGCCTTGGTGATCTCATTCCAGATGATCTGAGGCCAATCCATCCTTTCCTTCAAGTAGATGGCGCAGCAATATTCCCATTGCTTGGAAATAAACTTTCCCTTGTTCCCATTCTTGCAGTTCAGGGAATCGCCAATCAAGGTGCACAGGTGATACATCACCTCACCAAACTCTTTGCGATCATGCACAGACCATCGCTTGACAAGAGTGGGCTCGCCAACTAACTTCATCGCCAATCTGTCTTGCCGCGCAGTATCAAAAGTCTCTGGCGCATCACCGACATCGAAATCGCAAAGTCTGCGGATGTGGTTAGGGTGAACCAATATTTCGCAATTCTGTACCACCGCCATAATGATCTTAGTGCTCTCACCCTTATGCTTGGCAGCAACAACACGTGAAGTCTCGAAGAATTCATCGACAAGAGAAGGCACGTAGAATGGCTGGTCCAAAGTGAAGAGAGGAAGAATTCCAGAGGATCGCAGATGTCTTATCAACCTGCGCCCAACAGCATCCTGGTTGAGATCTTGCGGATTGACTTCCCATCCACAAATGAAATAGAAGGGATTCTGCGCAAAACAAAGAATAGGAATTAGATGTTATGTTGCGCATGGAGCGTTGCGCATGCGTAGATAACGCATGGGTACCTATGCGCAGTAACTCCATACAAAAGATAGCATACAAGTAATGCGCAAAGCCAAGCAAGCATGCGCAAAACGTAAACACTAGGCAATTCTTATGCGAACCAAAGCATAAGCGAAAAATCAAGAAAATGAAGAACACGAAATGAACTGTTCATGAACACGAAGTACAGCAAGAATACCAAAAATCAAAAGTTATCCAAATCCAATAAACAATACATCGAAATGACCGCATGAACAGGACGGAGTTAACCACGTAAACAATATAGTTAACAACATTAAAACAAACCCAAAAATTTAGAATAACTGTTCGTCTGCTATGGAGGTTTTTGGACAAAAAATTTTGCAGAAATCACTTAAAAAGAGTATTGATCATGAAATAAATTACATGAAAGAGTAGATCAGGGAAAAACGAACACAACACAACAATCGATTTCAAAAAAAAGATCAACAAACAAGCACGCAATCACAAAGGGAAGCTTGTAAAGCTTTAAAAACCCTAACAATGATGGAAATTAAAAAGCAGAGAAAGAAATCATACCATATCTTCGACGACGGGCTGGGAGGAGGATGTTCTTGTTGTTCTTGTTCAGACCCAGAGCGAGAAGAAGAAGTTTCTTCAGATGAAGAAGAGAGAATGATTTTGGGCATTTTCTTTGAAGTCTTCTTTGGAGCCATCGATATAGAAAGAAATGTAGATGAAAAAGGAAGTTTTGGGAAGATGAAATCTGGAGAAGATGAAGGTCAAAGACAGAAGAAGAGGAAATCTTTGGAAGTTGGTAAGAAATAGAGAGAGAAAATGGAGGTTTGGTGAAAGAGAATGAGCAAAAAGAGAGAAGAGAGAGGTCGCAGACGGTTTATACCAAAAGAGGGAAAAATTAATGACGTCAGCGCAAGGACAGTTGGTGAAAAAGCGGAGTGGGGCACGTGCTGCGATGACGTGGCCCAACGCGGATGCGCGTGTGCGCAGGCCTAGCGCGTGCATGAGTGTGAAGTCCTAAGCTGGTCACTGTCGAGTCAACTTTCTCATAAATGCTGAGTCCAGTGAAAGGACGGGCGCACGTTAGCAGGGTGACGTGGCCGAATGGGGGACGCTGCTGGTGCGCAGAATTTGCGCGCGCGTGTGTCAAGCGAAAAGAAGCTGACTGCTTCGTCATCACCTTCCTCATTAATGGTGACAGCAGAATTCGCAAGGTGTCGCTGTCATTAATATGCAGTTTCTGCATTTAAATGACAATGTGACATGCGCAGGGGTAAAAAGGTAATTCCCCAAAATCAAAAAAAAATAAGGCGCGAGAAATTTAAATTATCACACAAGTACCCTTGTGACTAAGCGTTGACTTTTTCAGTCAAGGACCTATGTGCAAAATCTAATAAATAAGAGTACTTACTTACGGTCCACTTAGAGGTGCGCATGTTGTTATTGCGCATAGCGAATATTGTGCAAAGATTCTTCAAATCTCAACTTAATTTTTCATGCGCATTAACTTACTGGCGCAGTGGCTGCGCAGATGCATGAAATCTTAACCTTTAAAAACTTATCAAGCAAACACAAAAACATTAGTATTGACAAGTTATATGGACAAGTTAGCTGAGTTCAAGCATACCCATTTCTCCTCTCAGAAGACAAATCTTTTTGGCGTCAAGAGCCTTTGTGAGGATATCAGCAATTTGATTATCTGTGCCCCACGTGCTCTAAGTGTATATTTCCTTTTTCCACGTGGTCCTTGAGAAAATGATTTTTGATGTCGATGTGCTTTGTCTTTGAATGCATGACAGGATTGTTGGAGACTGCTATGTTGGACATATTGTCGCAGAAAATTGGGCAATTTCCTTCATTAATTCCATAATCAACTAGTTGTTGCTTCATCCATAGGATTTGGTAGCAGTAGCTTCCAAGCAGCAATGTATTTCAGCTTCTGTAGTGGAAATGGACACAGCAGCTTGTTTCTTGCTTGCCAAGTCGATTTCCAAGGAAATGACAAGTTCCACTTGTGCTCTTCCTGTCATTGTGCATGCTGCGTAATCTGCATCTGA
>JAOWBW010000800.1:220000-309614 GCA_026119855.1 Campanula takesimana | reverse complement strand
AATCAACAACGGGGGGAATACGACACAAAGTCGTAACCCAAAACAAGGCTACAATTCCACAATGGGAAAAGACCGACCCAACTATGGCCAATTAGTGGGTAACAGAGACCAGTGAGACATTATAATGAACTTGACTCGTGTGCCATTATAATCCCTAACGCTGCCCGCACAACATACCAGCTGGACTTTTCCAAACTATTGCACAAACGGTACATAATTCCAAAAGAGGGAATCATGCCAAATATATCATAAAGATGATAAAATTTCTCATGAAGAGTTCAACACATTGTGCAATAAATAATCAAAAAAAGGATTTCAAAGTAGGAAATCCCACAAATACATCATAGGGATGAAACAACATCAAAATGAACCTAAAAGGTTACGCAGTCTCAACTTGATCACAAACGGACAATTCCAATACTTTCGTGCCCTAAAACACCTATCGGAGTGCCATAAGGTAAAACCGAAGCCTAGCCACACATTGAATCTAATCAAGTCGAACAGAACCATTTTATATTTCTAGATAATTATACATCCAATGAAACCATTGCATAGTATTCGAAAATAGCTTTCCAACGATAGTTTACACGCCTAAAACGGAGTCTGGACAAAGAAGTTATGGCCTCCGGAAGATTGAACGTAAAACGGACAAATTGCAAAAGAAGAGAGTGCACGCGCCCCCTCCCAAGGGTGCGCGCGCCCCCCTTGATCAGAAGGAAGAGTGCCAAAAGGGGATATAAGGGTGTGCACGCCCCTCCCAAAAGGTTGCGCGCGCCCCCTTGCGCGATTCAGCCATTTTTGCAGATTTCCTGGGTTTGTGAATGAGGGTACTTACATCCTAAGCCTAAGGTACAAACATTACTAGCATTACAAAGAACCCAGCAATACAAAGATGATTTCCACAACATTTCTCCTTACCAAGAATACC
This sequence comes from Campanula takesimana, assembly GCA_026119855.1. Classification (NCBI taxonomy): domain Eukaryota; kingdom Viridiplantae; phylum Streptophyta; class Magnoliopsida; order Asterales; family Campanulaceae; genus Campanula; species Campanula takesimana. The sequence continues at coordinate 308,686 of JAOWBW010000800.1, read as the reverse complement.
ACCAAGTAGTTATCACCCATCACAAACAACATGCAACCACTAAGAATAACTCCAATTAATGCATGAACAATCCTAAAGGGAAAAAGGGTAGTAACTTACCTCTTCCAAGCTAGATGTTGAAGAAGATGAATCTTTGCTTGGCTACTCTGGTCTACTCTTCACAAGAACAACTAGATGCAATTATTTCTTGGATTGGAGGATGAATTGAAGGGAATGGTGGAGGAACTTCTTCTTCCTCTTCCAAATTGAAGGTTGATGAAATAAAGAATGAATTGGGTAGATAAGATCTCCACACACACAGGAACACTTTGATGAAGTCAATTTGAGAAATGGTGAAGAATTGAGTTGTGAATTTGAAGGTCAAAGGTGGAGTCTCTCTCTCTCTCTCTCTCTCTCTCTCTCTCTCAAGCTCACCAAGAAGAACAAGAAAAAGAGGAAAGTGAAGTTAGGCAAGAAAAATGAGCTGGGATTTTCCATTATCCCCAACTAAATTCACCCAAGTCCCTCAAAAATGCCTAAGAACATCTAAACCCTTGCACTCTAATTTACACTAAAGCTCCCCTTAAGTTCTAGCTCATTCAAAGGACATTCTAATGATGCTAGACACATTTCTAAATGAACTAACTAGCACATATGTATCAAATAAATAATGAGATGCAAGAAAATATAATGCACACAATTACCAATTTATGACTAAAATAGGGCCCGGATTTGGGGTCGTGACACTATCTCCATCACCATGGCCGTCCAGCCTTCTCTCTCCAGTTCGGGTTACTCCCTCTCCAACCCCTCCATCTTTCGTGCTCTTATCGGTAGTCTCCAATATCTCTCTCTCACTCGTCCTGACATTTCGTTTGTTGTTAATCACCTCTCCCAGCATCTTCAAAGTCCCACTGAAGATCACTGGAACGCTTTGAAACGTCTCCTTCGTTATCTTACTGGTACCTCCTCTCATGGTATTCTTATTCGCAAACAATCTCCTCTTAATCTACATGCTTTTACCGATGCTGAATGGGCCGGCGATAAGGACTCTTTTCTATCCACCACTGTTTACATTGTTTACTTGGGTTGCAATCCGGTCTCTTAGAGACCCAAGAAACAACGTACTCTTGCTCGCTCCTCCACTGAAGCTGAGTATCGTGCCATTGCCGCCACCACTGCTGAAGTAGTTTGGTTACAAAATCTGCTCGGTGAACTTGCCATCCCTACCACATCTATTTGCTCCATCTATTTTCTGTGATAATCTGGGTGCTACTTATGTGGCTGCAAACCCTAAGTTTCACTCTCGAATGAAACATCTCAGTCTGGACTATCATTTTGTTCGTGAACTTGTTCAACAGCAGCAACTTCGGGTCACGCATATCAATGGGGATGACCCGTTAGCCGACGTACTCACCAAACCTCTTCCTAGGATTCGGTTTCATGATCTTATCTCCAAGATTGGACTACACTGCCGACCGTCCATCTTGCGGGGCATGATAAAGATATACCTGCATCTTCTCCTAAATTATAGCAAACGTATTCTATTGTAAATATACTAGCTAGGTTATATTACTTGTATAGCAAGTAGGTCTCTTTTAAGTTGTATATATATCGGTACATGTGAATAATAAACTTAATGCATTCTTCAATAATATTTAGCCTAAGTTGCTTTCTCTTATACATGCTACATAACAAAGGAACATACCACAACAATGAAGTTAAAATTTAAAGAGGAGTGAGCCTTACCAGCATCTATTTGATTTTTCTGACCAATCCAGTCAACCTAAAATACCATTTCTAAATATCAGGAGGGACGGCAAAGAAAATAAGTCAAAACAAGAATGAAAATTTGGAAAGGAGATTGATAGTTTTGGAAAATTTGCCTGTTCAGGATACGCTCCATCTTCAAAATAGAACTCAGGCCTTCCTCCTTGACTTGTGTCAAACCGGGCTTCATCTTTGGACTGCACTTGTAAGAATTACTAGAGCATCTATACCTTTGACTGCAGGGACAATAGTATCTGCATCCCTTATATCTCCAATGAAAACATCATCTGCCCCACCAATTTTCTCTTTACTCTCCTCTGTTCTAACAAACCCTCTTCCAATGTACTGGTCCGACTCCTTGAGCTTCTTATAAACAATTTGGCCTGATAAATCAGGAATATAAAAATATGAATAATGGAGCACAATAGTTTAAGTGGTTCCCTAATAAAGAAAATGGCGTGATTTTGAGAAACAATACATTGTTGTATGATTTAGTACATATTCATAACTCTTACCTATTTCACTGCTATGAACCTACCTGCTCAACCAGATAAAGGGCCCATGAGTGCATTACGCATAAACACTAGGTCCACGGAAACTGTAGAATCAGCTACTACTAGATGGCCCCAATAGTGGATATCACGTTTAAGTGGTCAACCGAAACTTCATTTCGAATGACAATTTCTCAGTCCAATTCTAGTTATAAGCATCTGTTAATCTTTCTTTCATAAGAATGATCTCAGTCCAATTCTAGTCAATAGTATATTCAAAGCCCTAAACAAAGCATCCACCATATTCCAATTTCTACCTTCAATCAAACCTCCAAATCAATTATACAGTTTTTTTTGTTATGATTAGGGATTTGGGAGTGACCGTTATATTGGGAATAAAGTCTACGGTGTTGTTTTGGTGTTGAGTCGTTAATTAGGTAATTAGTAGGGTCATTTTATTACGTTGTCGTTTTAAGCAAGCAGGTCTTTTCTAATACGTTGTCGTTTGTTAATGGGGTAGTTTGTTATTTTTGTTATAGTAGAAGGGTAAGATGGGCAAATGTATTTGGGTTGCAGTTTATATGCGTGAATTGTAATGGCAATGGGCAGAAAATGAATTAACTGATTTCTTCCCCAAATTGTTTCTCTCTCTTCAGTTCTCAATTCTCCTCTCAACCAGTCTAAATCTAATTCTTCTTTCTCTTCTTATCTCAATAATTCTCGTTACTTTCTTTTGTTCACAAATTGATTCTCAATTTGTGATTTATTTGATCTCTGTTCATAACAATTGGCATCCAGAGCCTTCTCGGTCTTAGGCAAATATTATGGAGTGCGATGCATATGGGGGTGACCGCTGGATAAAGGATCCACAGGTGTTGGGAATTCATCGTCAATTTGATGGAAATCAAGACGAGTTTCTTAATAGAAAAGAAGTGGAAGCTCTTTTTGTTGCAATAAACCCCATTGTTAAGGTTTGTGATGAGAATTTTGATGGTTATATCAACTATATCTTGGATGAATATGGTGAAACTATTGATGGTAAAAGAGTGCTGACATATTTGGGTTGTTGTTTATCTACTACGACGGCTATGGCGATCTCGATCGAGATTTTGCTAACTTAGTGCTTGGTCGGAAATCAAATGAGGATGAGGATTCTGACAGTTTATTTGATGTTATTGATGAGGTAACTGTTGATCCTATTGTTGATTGTTCTGTCAATGAAATGCTTAGAAATTGTGAAATTGGTTGCAATACAATTGATTTGGCGGTCCTAGTTGAGGAAAAAATTGGAGATGTGGACACAGGTCAAGAAGCAACAGTCCGTACCGACATAGAAAATGAGCAAAATCTGAAGAGACAACCAACAACCAAGAGGCACACCAACTGTTCGATGAAATTCCCAGGAGAGGTAATTGAAGGGTTACTCGAATCAGGTATTGATCGCTCACAATTTAATCTGGTAAATCCTTATGTGCAGTTGATAAATGTGTGTGCTAGAGGTGTAAAGTGTAATCATGTTCCTGAAATGGTAGTCGAACTAAAGGAGTTTGGAGATAATTTCATGGATGAAAGGTATGGTATAGAAGTTGAAATGAAAGATCATACACCGATAGTTTCTCTGCAGCAGGACTACTTGATTTTCGATACGGGACTATCATTTGAAGTGTTGTGGGATCCAGGAGGATATTGGGAGACTAAGGAGCCAGATTCGCCTAAATACAAACAAGTAAAGGTGACGTCTGTTAGGTGTTTGATGAAAGTCTATGCTAGCCATGAACCAAGATTTGAAAATTGCTGGAAGATGGAGTTTAAGCAGTTTTTGACTAGTAGACTAAAGGAGTGGTACAGTGCACTTATGAAGGCTATTTGCTTTTGCACCATTTTTCTATTATATATTGTACGAAATGGAAGCAAATTATTAGGGGGTTTAGAATCGCAAACTTGTCTTGCAGTGGCAACTGATGATTGTGTTCTCTCAGTAACACTAACGAGAAGGGGGGTTGTTTTAGATATATATGAAAATGGGATCAAAGAATCGACTACATTTGCACAGCATTTGCAAGATGTTTCATCACTCCCAGTAGTTGATCAAGGAAGAGTGAAGGCTAGCAAACAATTGTATGAGTTCACAAGTAACCAGGGAATGAGATTGATGTTGGGGGTTGTTCTATTTGAACTCATTATGCTTGTGCAGAAACTCACTGCTTGGAGCCGAAAAATTCAATATTTGCATAGGAAAGGAGTGGAAAGAGTTCTCAAGTGTTTGAAAGAAAAAATCAGGGAGCAGGTTGTCGAAGTAAGGATAGTGGTTCTCTGTTTCTTTTGTCATGCTGGAAACATTATGGCATCTTTCTGCGGTACTGGGAAGATTACCAAGGTTCTAAACATCATAACAAAGTGGATGAAGCTTTTGCAGATTTTATTTCAGAAGGGTATGCTGCTCGAAATCATGTTGCTTTGCTGTTGATGGTTTTACGGTTCATTGTGAAGTGGGTTAAAATGACAACCTTTGAGATTTTTGCTGCTTTCTATGTAATGGCTATACTGAAAGAGGAAAATGGAGCACCAAAGTACTCATGGGCTGAACAGAAACGTGGAGGTATCATAGACACCGTAGAACAAACCGATGGAACATTAATGGCAAGCAATGGAGGTCTAGCTGCTTGGACAGTTGCTACAGGTTTTGGCGCTTTAGCACTAACATTGGTTACTGTTATCCATGTGAGTGGAGCAAATGGTGGTGTTGCTATTGCAATTGCTGGCAGTATTGCAAGGGTTGTTGTAATGGCTGCATTAATAGAAGTTGCTAGAGTTCGACTTAGAGGAACTAAAAGAGCTATCAGAAGACTAGGTGTTGATGGATTTGGGTTCAAAGCTATAAGGGAAAACCACAAGCAAGGTGGTTGGTGTTAAGCTCACTTTTTGTAGCATTGGCTTGGCATTCAATTTTACTTTCGACCACCGATCTTAATGGCAGTAAGTGGACTATTGCAATAGACAGATTGGTTCTTGTGCCTCACAAAGATGTCATTAATCAAGCAATTTTAGATGCATGTGCTACCATAGTGAAGACCGTGGGTGAATCAAGTACTTCTATTGATTCTTCCCATGAACAGGATGATTGGGCGTACTCTAGCTTGTCTCATACTAGGGGTGATGTTAACTGTTGCTGCGGAATTACAAATTGGCTCAAGGGTATTGGTTAAATCCTTGAGGACAAGGATTTTTTCAAGGAATGGGGAATGTTATGATTAGGGATTTGGGAGTGACCGTTATATTGGGAATAAAGTCTACGGTGTTGTTTTGGTGTTGAGTCGTTAATTAGGTAATTAGTAGGGTCATTTTATTACGTTGTCGTTTTAAGCAAGCAGGTCTTTTCTAATACGTTGTCGTTTGTTAATGGGGTAGTTTGTTATTTTTGTTATAGTAGAAGGGTAAGATGGGCAAATGTATTTGGGTTGCAGTTTATATGCGTGAATTGTAATGGCAATGGGCAGAAAATGAATTAACTGATTTCTTCCCCAAATTGTTTCTCTCTCTTCAGTTCTCAATTCTCCTCTCAACCAGTCTAAATCTAATTCTTCTTTCTCTTCTTATCTCAATAATTCTCGTTACTTTCTTTTGTTCACAAATTGATTCTCAATTTGTGATTTATTTGATCTCTGTTCATAACATTTTTCTTCCCTAACCTAATCAAATTTCATCATCAATTTCCAATCCTAAAATTACAAAACTCAGTTGCAGCAGCATAACATAAAACAAACACACATCAACACACACAAACAAACAAACAAACAGATTGAAATTCACTATAAACAATTAAATGAGTCAGGGAAATGAAATCAATACCAGTTCTACCACCGGCGCCGGTCACAAGAACAGTACTCCGATTCAAATCCGCCATTGCCGATACCGCGACTGAGAATCTACTACCAGTAAAGTTATTTCGAAAGAAAAAAAATCGCTGTTCTATTGAAGCATTGACGAGTACTTAAAAGTAGTTGATAGTAGTGAGACGCGTGTCAGAGAAGCCATAGGAAAGTAAAGGATATAGTTATATACAGGGACGAAAAATTCCAACGCTACCCTTGCCCGTCTCGTGTACTATACACGAGATGTCATCTATGATCTCGTGTAAATGTACACGTGATGACTCGTGTGTGCACACGAGATATCTCGTGTACATATACACGAGATCATAGATGACATCTCGTGTATAAGTACACGAAATAGTGTCTGAAACTGCATTTTCACAACAGCAAAAGCAACAAGAAACAGAACTAGAACTGAAATTTGATTCTTAATATGATAGCACATCTCGTGTATATACTATCGCCAAATTGTATACGGAATAAAAGTGTTAACAAGGCTTATGCATATAATTCAAACATCCAAACATTCATACAAAGTTGATAATTCAAAAACCATTACACATATACTATCCCCTACGTAATCTTTCTCTTCTTGCATCGGTATCCTGATCATAGAGTTCACAGAATGCTGCTATCCTATCTCGGTATTGGTGGATCAGTTGACTTGCGCTTGGATCACAGTGTTCCCTCCAAGTGTTCGGTGGTGGTGGTATTGGGTAATCATTGCCTGACATGTGCAGCTGCAAGAGTAATAACAGTTAAATACAACGAATTTAAGTAAGACAATCAAATATAACTAATATAAATGAGACAGTTAAGTATAACGAATTTAAATAATATTGTTAAATTTAACGAATTAAAGTATCATACCAATATAAATGGTTTGTCACTTGTCCCAACACAACTTTGTTTATCGGTGGTCCTACTCCTGCTGGTACAATCACTGGAAGGCATAAGTTGCCACCGCTAGCCGAGTACGAAATGAACGCCACATTATACCTCGTGGCAATTATGTGGCCAAGTTCAGGGAGCTCCATCCAATAACTACTGTCCGGCGTCGGCTGGACATAAATAGCAATCTTCCGTAAGAGTTCCTTTACATTTATCCAAGTTAGAACACTTTGATAAAGGTCTTGGCGAGCATGCACTTCATTGTAACATTATGTGCGCACTCGAGCCCACATCTCCTCATCTCCGTATATCTGTGCTGCGACGGCTCTATAGCCACAATGTCCATCAGATGCCACATCTGTGATGCCTCCAATAAATGGGATAATGAAAGGCAGAAAAGACGTCATATACGGAGAGCTGTATATACTAGTGTGATTGGGCTGTCCATTTCCCTCTCCACGACCCTGACCCTGATCCCGTCCTCGTCCTCGACCTCGCCCTCGACCCCGTCCTCTCCCACGACCGGAAGCAGCTGGTGGTGGATGAGACGTAGAAGTACAAGGAGGGGTAGATGGTGTGGGTTCTGAAGCTGATTTCCGTTTGTGCGTGGACTCCGAACTCGCTTGGGTGGATGTAATGAATGCAGATCTAGACCTGAAATAGGGCAAATAAAAGAGTGAGAAGCATTCATACTATCAACATGCAAATCAAATACATCAAGAACGTAAAGTGTGAGCCACAAATGAATGAAGATCTATACCCTTTGCTAGTCGAGGATGGTGTAGCGGGGACTCGAAAAAATTTGTTAGTATGCTCCCAATCTGACGGTTCTCTGGAAGTTCCGGTCCGGGGTTTATTCGCCTTTGAAGTATGATCCGGCTCGTAAGCATCTATCGCATGCTGATTAAGCACTTCTTCCATCTTTTTGAATACAAAACAAAACATTAAAAACTAAATTTGGTGAGATTCCTTCTTCTTCATCATGGACAAATTCTATCATATCAAGGTTAATACCTTCATAAGAACATGTTGAGGGATTTTGTGGGGAATCCATGCTATGATCATTGAAACTTGGAGAATGTTGGGGAGAATTTTGTGAGGAATCCATTCTATGAACTTAGAGATTGATTTTTGAATAATAGTGGGGGTTTCTGTTCAGAATGGGCGAGTTTTAGTAGGGTTTAAACGACGTGAAATTTAATGCAGGTCGTTTTGAAGGGTTTAAGTCGATTTTAACCATCTCGTGTAAGACCACACGAGAGGAAAGTGCACATCTCGTGTACGTTCACACGAGATTTGAGTACATATCGCGTGTATTTACACACGACACGTATAAAGGGTTTAGGGTTTAGGGTTTTAAGGAATATGACCCGATGTTGTGAAAATGGTATACGGCTACCTATTTAATTTTTTTTTATTTTTTTTCTACATCCTAAATGACATTTAAAGTGTTGTTCATTAGTATGACTTCACTCAAAATCCAAATGGAAATTGAGTTACAAATTTGTAACATTTTTTAGGGTTTTAAGGAATATGACCCGATGTTGTGAAAATGGTATACGGCTACCTATTTAATTTTTTTTTATTTTTTTTCTACATCCTAAATGACATTTAAATGTGACCTCCAAATAAATCCAAGTAATACAAAAATCCATAATCAGTAATACAACTAATCAGTAATACATAATCCAAATAAATCCAAGTAATACAAAAATCCATAATCAGTAATACAAAACTCCATAATCAGTAACTCTCCTAAATGTGACCTCCTAAAATCTCATGGGCCCGTGTAAGACCAGCTCTGACGTCCTCGGGGAGCCTGGCATCCGTCAAATATGGAAGTATGATATCTCGTGCCTCTGCAACCCCAGGATGCGGTGGAACGTCATATGGGGGAGGTGAGGGAGGTGGAATGTCAACGGGGGATCGTGTATCGGATTAGATATCCGAACATGACTCCTAGCCAGAAACCACTCCATATAATCTGCAGTCACGGGAGAAGATGTGGTCACTAGTGGCCCCCAGCGGCGAACGGGCCTGAACTCCTCCATGCCGTGCTCCACCCACGCGTCCCAAACATAATCGTGGTCACCATAGTCCTTCTGGTACCCCTTCTGACCCTTTGCCAAAATGCATATCGTGGGAACTAGGCGGGGTTGTCTAGGGATCCTCTGCTGGTGCCCGAACTGCCTACTAACACGCTCAGGCATGTACGCCTCAGTGATGTCACAAAATCGTATAACCCCTGTGAAGTATGAAACCGGCAGAATCTCGTCCGCTCCGGTACCATAAGGAGTCCAAAGAACCTGTGAGTAGACTTTGTTAGGTAAAGTGTACATAATAACGGAGGGAGTGTAACAATTTGAAACAGTTTTAATATGAATAACTCACCCTCTCAACATGCATCGTGTCAAGAGTGCGGCGATACTGCACTAGATGGTCTAATGCCCTCCCAGCTGTATCAGTACGAGACCATCTATGGGCTCTCGGCTGCCCCTGCTGCCAGTGAGGGTCAGTGACTCGCCGGAAATCTGGAAAGTACTCGTATATCCAGCCCTGAGATGTATGTAAAAAAGTATTAAATACTAATCAAATGCAACATGTAATTACATGGTGGGGGGGAGTCGACAAAGTAAACAGAAAGTGAATAGAGTAAGATGTACCTCTAGCAATGTCGCACAACCACCCATCTGCTTGCATCCGGATCTGGACGCCTTCCCCAACTCTCGGTATAAATATGCCAACGTAGCTGATCCACAGGAGAGAGTGGGGAGTCTCGCAAGATCCATGCACAGGGGAAGGTATGCTGCGGGCACCTTATCCTGACTCTTGTCCACGAACATCGTGGAACCCAAGAGGTGTAGGATATATGCAGAAGCACGCTGGAAATCTGTCATGCCACCTATACGGGTAGAAAAGAGACGCAAGACATCCTTTAATAAGTACCCAGTGCCGCTCAAATGAAGGTGTCTACTGATGCCGGATACGTCAGGCACTAGATCCGGATACCGAACATATGCACCTACACAGCTGATACCTGTAAATTGAAGATGAAATAACGCATTTTAGTACATGAGATGAATGTAGATAGTTCATATAGTCTTGAAATCTATATATAACAACATACCCAGGATATGAGAGACGTAATGGTCATCTCCCCCCACGGCATGTGGAACGAGTTAGTCTCAGGAGACCACCGTTCCAAAAATGCCGTCATCAGCGCGTGGTTAGGCCTCTGAATGGTGGCATCGTGCGGATGCTGGATGCCCGATGCATCAACGTGGGTCAGCCAGGCTCTATCAGTAGCCTCCAGATCATCACGCTTGAACCTGTTTATTCCAAACAAAAAATATAATCAATACTCGAGATCGAGAAAAGGATGGGATGATAATTAATGGATTTTTTAGAGTGTGTGCCAAATAACTTCAATATTTTAATAGTTTCACATTAATGGTTATCTTACTTGTGCAGATGCTGCAGTCTCGTATGGAAAGTCACCACTGACTCACTAGTGGCCTCCCTCCAAATCTCTCGGGCTCTGTGATCACCAAACCCGTATATAAGAGTAACATCCTCTGGGCCGCCACCTGGGTTACTCTGAATCTGCCATGGTGGTGGCTCCTCCTCACCCGCATCCTGCCTCCTCCTCCGTCCCTGCCCTATAGCCACATTCGCACCCTGTCTCCTCCCATGCCTCAATGGTCTAACAACCTCCTCCTCCTCCTGATCCTCCTCCTCCTCCTCACCCTCCTCCTCATCCTCACCCTGCCCCTCCCCCTCCTGCCCCTCCTCCTCCTCCTCAGTATCCCCCTCCTCCTCCTCCTCACTATCCCCCTCACTACCCCCCTCCTCCTCCTCCTCCTGAACATCATCAGACGCTACCGCCTCCTCCTCCCTTCTCTTGGTCCGCCTTTCTTTTCTCTCCAGATGCATTTCAGCCTTCCTCTTTCTATTGGACGCGTCATACGTTCACGTGCCTTAAAAAAAACAAACACGAGACAATAAATTAGCTATTTAGCATATGGCATATGAACAATGTAAATTTATGTCAGGAACTATCTCGTGTGATTCCACACGAGACAAATCTCGTGTGAATTCACACGATATGCATCTCGTGTGATTCCACACGAGACACATCTCGTGTGATTTTACACGAGATGCATCACGTGTAATTTCACGCGAGATGTGTCTCGTATTAGTTCACACGAGATGTTTCTCGTGCGAGTTCATACAAGATTCTTTCTGCCATTAACGCCGCTCTAAACCCAGTTCATACGAATATCAGGTAAGCAATTTCAAACAATCAAACAACAATTAGACATTAGAATTTTTTTGAATGTAAATTTAGGTTAAAATTAGGTTGAAATTTACATAGTTACCTTCTTTACAGGCACGGTGCTTGAAGAAGCTCCGGCGGCGATGGCGGTGGCGGTGGCGGTAGAGGCGGCGGCAGCACCGGCGGTGACCTTCGGAATTTTCACTCTCGCCATTCTTGTCGTCGTGTGGTGGTGCGTGGCGTCGTTGTATTTGTCGTTGTTTAGGAGAGAGACTGGAAAGAGGGAACGATTGAAATCAAAAAAAAAAATTACGTATATAAATGGGTATTTTGGTCATTTAGTACGTTCTCTGTATTTAGTTTCCCTGTATTTAGTATTTGCCCATGCCGAAAGTAAACCAGTAGGATGGATTTCTGTTAACCCGGCTGTCGACATACTCCGTCCGTCCCTCTTTAATTTACAAATTTTGTCATTTTGGTTGTCTCACTTTAATTTATAAAATCCCAAAAAAAAATGTTTTAATACTTTTAAAATAATGGGATCCACTTGTCATACTCACAACAACTATCCACTTACTATTTTCTACCACACTTTTTATCTCCCACTAAATTTTAAAATAATGTGCTCAACCCAAAATTTGTAAATTAAAGAGGGACGGAGGGAGTAATTCCCAGCCGTTGTTATCAGTTACTTTGCTGGTAGTTGGGCTTGCTTATATTTTGGACCTATTCACTTGTGATCGTGGGCTTATGTGTTGGGCCGGATCTGAGTAATTTTTGCTCCATCACACATTGTCCATTAAGCCCGAACCTAAAATCGCATTTTTAAGGTCCTTGTAAAAATGAGGAAAATGTTTCTGAAATATTTGAAGGCAAATTGCAATTTGGTAACAGTTTTTGTATTACTTTTGCGATTTGGTTCATGTATTTGTATTTCTTTCAACTTGATTTTTGTATTCGTCAATTTGTTGTAAAATAATATAAAAATTAACGAAATTGCTAGTTTTTTAACAAAAAAACAATCATGTGCATATCACATGACCTTTTAAGGGTATAATTGTCATTTCTCAAGTTTATGTGTTAATGGCAGGGAAGATTGAAGGAAATGCTCCTTTTAGAAGGAGAAAATCGAGGTATTTAGTACTTTTTTTTTTGTGTGGGAGATAATTTCACCACTAATGGAGGAATGGTGAGGTTGTTGTCGTTAATGAAGAAAGTGACGACAGACCAACCTTTATTTACACATAACACACGTGCGTTGCACCTCTGCACTCGTAATGGCAGTTATATCCTTAAAAGAGTCATGTGATATGAACATGATTGTTTTTTGGTTAATTTTTATATCAATTTGCAACAAAATGACAAACACAGGAATCAAGTTGCAAGAAATACAAACACAAGAACCAAATTGCAAAAGTAATACAAACATATGTTACCAAATTGCAATTATGATAAGTTGCAATTATCCCATATTTCAACTGCATATTTGTAAATTGGATCAAACAAGAAACGACTATGGTTGGATCCAAAATTAAATGACATTAAAATAACGAAACTAGTTACTAAGTCGCCGGTAATCATTGACATCAAAGCAAATTAATCAAAAACATGCATGATTAACGTGATAGAGACTAATCAAGTTGCGCGATAGTGACAAATCAAGTACCAAATCAAAGGCAGCCAATAAAAAAGAGACGCAATAATATAAAAGATAACAATTGGTACCAAAAGCTTGTTTATATATATACTCCCTCCGTCTTGAAACTTAAAAAGTGGGCACAATAACTAAGAAAAAAAATAATAAAAAAAGGAAAATGTTTGGAGAAAATGAAAAGAGAGAATGAGTGGGGTATATAGTAATGTTGGTTGAATAAATTGAATGGTGAGAAATGAAGAGAGATAATAGTGGTGGGGTTGATTCAATATAAAATTATTAAAAGTTATCTATTTTGGAGAGACCTCAAGTGAACTGGGACGGACTAAAATAGAAATAAGTCTCTGTTGGAATAGAGGACCAACCGGGAACTAGCGATCAGAGCAATGAGGAAATTCACGTCGGGGGGACTGATGAACCGGGCGCTCGCCTGGGAGGCGGGCGCTCGCCCGGTAAGGAGTAAGATTTGGCTTTTCGGAGTTTTAGACCGGGCGCTCGCTCTCATAAGGCGGGCGCTCGCCCTGGTGTCGAGACAAATCTGGGTCAGGCCGAATTTTAGAGCAGATTTCGGGTTTCTTTGTCCGTCTAGGGTTAGGTTTTATTCTAGAATGCCTATATAAGCAAGGGTTCCGCCCCTAAACTCATTGTAACTCCATATTTACATATTATAGTGCAAGATCCTGGCTTGGTAGTGCCCCCAGGCATAGTCAAACATATTGACGAACTGGGTAAACAATTTCTTGTGTTCTTTTGTCTTTTGCTTTATTATTTCTTGTGCTTGTTTGTGGTGCGGTGATTACTTGCGATTTGCTTGGGTGTTTGGTTGGGAAGGGCTTATTCCACAACAACTGGTATCTAGAGCTCCGGTTTAACGATCCGGGTTTATCAAGCAATCAAGAATGGGCAAGGATAAACAAGCGGTGGAGAAATTCGATGGTCTGACTATGGGTTTTGGAGGATGCAAATAGAGGATTTCTTGTATAATAAGGATCTCTATATGCCTCTAAAAGGAGTCAATCCGGAAAGCGAAAAACAGGAAGACTGAGATCTTATGGATCGGAAAGCCCTAGGGGTGGTTAGATCTACTTTGTCAAAGTGGATCGCGAAGACTACCAAGAAGGAGAAAACCACCAAGGAGCTATTGGATTATCTTACTGAGAGATTTGAAACTCCATCTGCTGCAAATAAGGTTGATTTGACACGCAAGATGTGTAATCTCAAGATGCAAGAGGGAGGATCCATAGCCAAACACATCGATGAGTTTATGGATGTTATAGACTCATTGGCTGCGTTGGAGATTACTTTCGGTGACGAGGTTCATGCGTGTTTATTGCTAGCGTCTTTACCAGGAAGTTGGAGCGGAACGGTGACAGCGTTAAATGCTTCAGCGGGTAAGAACAAATTGAAGTATGATGATGTTAAGGACTTTCTCTTGGGCGAGGAAAATCGCATAAAGAAGTTGGGGACACCGTCTACTTCGGAATCGGTCTTGGCTACAACTAGTAGGGGAAGGCCGGGTTCTAGAAATAAAGGGAGAACAGGGTCAAGGGAAAGTGTAATCGGAGGTGGGAGTCAGTCTGTGGAGAACAAAGAAAGACCAAAGGTTGCAAGAGGATCGGTAGAGTGCTATCATTGTAAGGAGTTAGGACACTACAAGAGGGATTGTCCCATGCGAGGGGATAAATCGGCAAATGTGATAACTGAGGGTGAAGATGTACTGATTCTGAGCGTTAGTAGTGCGCTAGAATCATGGGTGCTGGATTCGGGGGCATCATTCCACTCATGCGGGCATACAGAGGAGATGGAAAATTACACTTCCGGTGATTTCGGAAAGGTCTATCTGGCGGATGGCGAGCCTTTGGAAATCAAGAGGAAGGGGGATGTCAGAATAGGAGCATCGAACGGGAAGGTCTTACATCTACACGGGGTCAGACACATTCCGGGTTTGAAAAAGAACCTGATATCAGTTGGGCAGCTGGGTGAAAAAGGTTACACGGTAACTTTTAGCTGCAGGAACTGGGTTATTACCAAAGAGGATTCTGAGATCGCTCGGGGTAATAGGGAAGGAAGATTGTATTTGACAAACACCAAGGATAGTATCGCGGTGGCGTCAGCCAAGGGTGATACGGATTTGTGGCACTGTCGATTGGGTTACATGGGTGAGAAGGGTAAGTTGGTTCACACGGATTTGTGGGGACCGGCCCCGGTAACTTCTCGGGGTGGTGCGTCATATTACATGACCTTCATTGATGATTCTACAAGGAAGGTCTGGGTTTGCTTCTTAAAGGGGAAAGATGAAGCTTTCAGGATACTCCCTCCGGACTCAATTATAAGCAACAAAAGTGGGTTTTTTTTTTACCTAAATATAAGCAACTCTAAGGGATTTCAAGACTATTTAATACTCTCTTACCAAAACTGCCCCTATTTAATTATTCATTTTCAAATACAAGTGCACATTTATTACACATTTAATATGAGGATATATTAGTAATTTTAACATGTTTTTATTATAAAATCAAGACAATTAACTAACTTAACTACTTTCTTAATAGGTGTGATTTTAGTTATTTTTGCTTATATTTGGGACCGGAGGGAGTATTTAAGAAGTAGAAGGCCTTGGTGGAAAATCAGACACGAATTAAGCTTAAATACTTGAGATCGGATAATGGTGGGGAGTATGAGCTCAGGGAGTTTTGGAATACTGTGATGCGAATGAGATTCGCATGGATATTCTAAACTCGGGTGGGAGCGGGACAGTTCATGATGACCAAGGACAAGGGGTCACTGAAGATGAACCAAATACTTCAGGACAGGATATTCCGCTGCGCAGATCTAACAGAGAGTGTAGATCGGCAAAGGCTCCAAGTTTCTCAAGCAAGGTGAGGTTGAAGCTGGGTATAGCTTCAACGGGGCTTGGAGAATAGGGGAGGAGGAAGGCACTACCATGATCGGGTGAGCACTATGGTACTAATGATGAGTTGAAGACGGATACGGGGCTTGTATATGCGGTTGATCTCTAGGTGTGAGATTGTTGGAATAGAGGACCAACCGGGAACTAGCGATCGGAGCAATGAGGAAATTCACGTCGGGAGGACTGATGAACCGGGCTCTCGCTCGGTAAGGAAGTAAGATTTTGCTTTTCGGAGTTTTAGACCAGGCGCTCGCTCTCATAAGCCGGGCGCTCGCCCGGGTGTCGAGACAGATCTGGGCCAGGCCGAATTTTAGAGCAGATTTCGGGTTTCCTTGTCCGTCTATGGTTAGGTTTTATTCTAGAATGCCTATATAAGCAAGGGTTCCGCCCCTAAACTCATTGTAACTCCATATTTACATATTATAGTGCAAGATCCTGGCTTGGTAGTACCCCCAGACGTAGTCAAACATATTGACGAACTGGGTAAACAATTTCTTGTGTTCTTTTGTCTTTTGCTTTATTATTTCTTGTGCTTGTTTGTGGTGCGGTGATTTCTTGCTTGCTTGGGTGTTGGGTTGGAAAGGGCTTATTCCACAACAGTCTCAAATAAGCTGGAACGGAGAGACTATTTATTGACAAAATTTGATAGTGAAATAGCACATCCACATCACTTTGATCAATAAGGCAAGGCATGACCAATTTGGGAATTCTAACTCAAACAACATAGTTGAAATCACATGTAATATTTTGTGTACCACTCATGATCCAACAATTTACGTAAACAACTTTATCATGATGTCAATATAATAACTGTGAATTCTTTGATCATGAATGAGTGGTACATAGTGTATAATACGTGAAATCTCGGGTCTACACAACATATTACATATGATACAATTTCCTTTTGCCCTCAATTTGAGCAATTGATAAGGTTCACATAATAATCTAAGCTGTCACATATGTCTCAACCACCACCTTCCTCCCTGAATAACCTCCATCACTTATCTTATTATTGTCAGCTTCCCATATTTCTGGAATGGCTTCCCTAATATTGTGGATGCTTTCTAATGCATAATCTGCTCCTTTACATCTATTTGATGTCCCCACCAACACCGTGTCGAGACCTACTCGCTTTCCAGACTGTATATTTCGTACACTATCCTCGAAAAACAGCTGGAAAAAGAAAAACAAATACTGTATATAAGAAAATCTATCACAAAAACGCGCACACAAAGACACACGTATGCATAAAAGGGTAAAATGGTTAGGATTATTGTCTTACAGTTCTTTGAGGGTCAATGTTGCCGATCTTGAGGGCTTTTTCTATGGCATCTTCGGATGGCTTGCAAACAATAGGTGTCTTTGGTAGACCTAATGGCGAGTTTGTTTGAGAAAAATGACTAATTATGTCAAATATTCCCTTTTTGCCAATAGGAGTTGTATTAGGGGATGAGGTTGTGCCTATGAACTCAATGTCATCCTCATCATCGGATATGGTGTTTTTGTGGGTGGGATTGAGAGTTTCAAAGCATATGATTCCTTCGAAACAATCTTCCAAGCCAAGTCTGCTTAGAGCTTTTGCAGCATGGATCTTGTCCGCATTCGTAAATATCTATTCAAAAAAAAAAAAAAAAAAAAACTACTGGTTAAATTAAGCTGTATGAACTCAGGTCGTTATGCAATTGTATTGGATAAGGGACATACAACTTTACGAATAGGCAGGCTGAGCAAAAGAGCTCTTAAGACAGGGTCGGGTTTCAAATTCTCATACGGCAACCTTCCATGAACAAAGCTGCAAAAATAATGAAAACTCAATCAACTTAACAATACACAAACTATTTTTTACCAAATGGAAAGAAAGAGAAAAAAAAAAAAAAAATCACTTATGCAAATTCAGGCCAGATTTGCTCACCTGTGGTATTCATCGTAGTCAAAGTCATATCCAATTGCCTATAAACAGATTATAAAGGACGAAACCATTTATCAGACACCGTCTTATATTTAAAATTTAACCGGATAGTATAAATCAAAAGTATAAATAAGTACCCTGAGACCAGCCATTGTTGTGCCATAGTTCTTATAAAGTAAATTACAGAGATCGGCAATTTTGCTCTCATCAATTCCAAGATTTTGAACCATATAATCTGCCAAATATAACAGGTCAAAATTAGTCAAAGTTGCATACGAAACTACAACACAAGACCTAAAAATGCCATTGAACCACATACCTTTGATGTTCTGCAGAACTGCAGAAGCCAGTCCAGCACTAAGGGGGTAAAGGGTATCATCAAGATCTGGAAATTCATACAAAAACGATGTAATTAATCAACCATTTTACTATATAATGCAAATTTCGTGGAGCGGTGTTACTATATGTAAACATACCAAAGAGAAGGCAATCATATTTCTGCCTCTGCGCCTGCATATATCGGTCCTCGAATTCCATCATCATCTAGAATAACTTGAGTAAAGAACGAAATTTCGTGAGCATTACTGACCAAGATAAATCAAAACCGCCTATTCTAATACGCATATTAAGCTTCATTCTCAATCTCAAAATTCTCATTGTTGAAGGAATTGTGTATTTTTTTCAAGAAAAATCTTTAATTGGATAATAATGCAGCTTCATCTACTTGGGGATATTTGAATGGACAAGTTTACATCTAATAACATACAAAGACAAGAAAGGTGGACCAACAGCACAAAAGTTGGCAACTTGGCCACACAAAAAAAATTAAAAAAAAAAAAAAAACATTTTCTTTTCACTAAAAAGAATTTCCCACAAAAACAACCTCTAGCCACAAAGACAAGTCATCAAAAAAGC
The DNA here is from genome assembly GCA_026119855.1 of Campanula takesimana. Taxonomy (NCBI): domain Eukaryota; kingdom Viridiplantae; phylum Streptophyta; class Magnoliopsida; order Asterales; family Campanulaceae; genus Campanula; species Campanula takesimana. The sequence goes on along the minus strand of JAOWBW010000800.1, from coordinate 290,018 downwards.
CAATAACTTAGGAGAAGCCTTTCTCAACTGCTAACTTAAGTTTCCACATAAAAGTCAAATACATCTCTGCAAGAACAAAAAAAAAAATGATAGCTTCATAACAGTTTATCAGCATTAAAACCCAGATTGATTAGGTTTAATTTCAATATCATTCTAAACAATCCAAGAATCGCATTTATAAACCCCCAAATGCACCAATTTAAGGAGGGGATGTCAAGGTAAAGCTTTAATTTTTACTCCCTCCGTCTCAAAATAGATGTCGTTTTGGAGTGTTTCACACATATTAAGAAATGTCATTAATACATGTGAATAAGTCTCAAATACCCCTAAAGTAATTCAACTACCTAGGTAATTAAATAGTTAGGTAAGAGATGGTTCACTATCATTATTAAGGGTATGATTGGTATAGAACAATAAAAAAGCTTTGAAGTGAAACGACAAGTATTTTGAGACAAAATTTAACTCTCAAAACGACATTTATTTTGAGACGGAGGAAGTATCACTCATAACCATAAATCACTAAACCCATGTCACAAATTTACTCCAAAATTTGCATTATAATCAATCAACCTAGAATTCAAATTTCATTAACAAGGCTTAAAACCTTGAAAAAGGAAACCCCGTTTGATAGAAAAAAAAAAAAAAAAACTTCAAGAACAGAACGTACCGGGAACAAATGATTGGTATAAAGAACAAAATGTGGGATGATTTTAGTAAGAGAAAGTTAATTTGAAGAGAGATATGGAAGGAGAGGGGGAGAAAAAATTGATGCAGGGTTTGGGTTTATATAGCCAACCGTTGCGTCTCTTTTTGATTTTTGATTTTTATATTTAGATGAGTTTAAAACTTTAAATCGTGGTTGTTTAAAGGGTTAATGACAATTTAGGGCCTGAACTCCGGGGGGTGCGTCTAAAAGGGGCCTGAGTTTTTTTTTCGCTAGATCAGGGCTCAATATCATAATTTTTCGGCAGTTAAGGGCTTTTTGACGGAAATCGTTAGAAAAGTCAGTTAAGTGCCATATGCATGGCACGTGATCGACTAAATGGATGGATTTGTAATGATATTAGTTAGTAATGGTTTTAATGAAATTTTTGAAACTCAAAAGGTTTAAAAATGAAATAAATATTTTTTCTAAAAAAATAATCATTTTTCTAAATAATCAAGTATAAAATAAAATAAGTAATTATCATACATAAAATAAATTTATTGAAAAAAATCAAAATTAATAAAAAATTAATCTAATAGCTATATTAAATGTGTAAACTACTTTTCTGCCCCTCGTACTATGGCCCAACATCAATTTGACACTCGTACTATTGAAACAACAAATGTATGATGCGTACTATAGTTTTATTAGCAAAATTAACCAATTTACTATTCACTCGTTAACTTTTTTTAACACACGTTATTTTTTTAACGAGCATTAATTTATAACTAACTTTTGTTATCTCCATCCTCTTCCCAAACCCAACATCCACCCCACCCTTTCCCAGCCCAACACCGCCACCACCGCCCCCATAACGGGATCCCCTGCACAGCAGCCGCCGCCGGGACATGAAACTCACCCAAACTGGTTCCAATGTCTGCCTTCACCATAGCAAACCCCTCTACAGTCCTAGGCGACAACAACAGGACAGGAATAAACCAAAAATTCCGGCCAAATGGCCAGAATTCGAACCAAATTCACCAAAAAATCAAAACCAAATCGCATATGTAAAAATCAAATTCCGACTTCGCTAACCGTTGGATCGTCGTGAAACTTCTGGGCTTTGGTCGCATCCCCTAGGCGCACATGATGACCGTTGGGATCTTCCAAATAATTGCCGGAGAGGGAGAAATGGCCGGCGGCGAAAACTGGCGAAAATCTTCAAAAATTCGCTATATTAAAAATCAAATTCCCGCTTTATTAACCGTTGGATCGTCGTCAAATTTCTGGGGTATGTTCGCATCACTCAGGCGCTCATATTGACTGTTGGGATCAGAAAAATAATCAGCGGTGCCGGAGATATGGCCGACGGCGCAAATCCGGCGAAAAAACTCAAAAATCGCCCCAAAAGTTAGTTTTGTTAACATAAATTAATGCTCACTAAAAAAATAACGTTTGTTGTTTCAATAGTACGAGTGTCAAATTGATGTTAGGGCCATAGTACGAGGGGTAGAAAAGGAGTTTACTCTATATTAAATATAAAAAGATTTAGATTATTTTCTAAATAATAAATTTAAAATAAAAAAAATTATAAAAAAATTAAATTTTATTCTATGAACATACTAATAAATTACTCCCTCTGTCCCGCTTTAAAGTTCTTACTTTCTTTTTTATTTTGTCCCATTTTAAGGTTTATACTAATAAATTTAAGGTCATTTTGAGACGGAGGGAGTGTAATATTCCTACTAACCATCACCACACCCACCACCACCACCACCACCACCACCACCATTGACACCGCCATCTATGAACACCACCGTCAACACACAAAACCACCGCCACCACCTTCATTCTCCCAAAACCACATCTTTAGAACTACAATCAAATTTCGAGCTCAATCTTAGAGGAAAAATCAAAATTCCCAAAATCTGGGCTTCAATATCATTCAGGTTAAGATCTAGGTTTTCAAATCTAGTTTTGTAAGAACCATATCTCGTTTTGACAATGGCGTAGCAAACAGGGTGTCCTTTTCTGTCGAATCCGTTCATGTAAGCGACGATTCCTTCAGGTTCTTGGAAACCCAAATCCTCGTCGACAATGGCGTCGGCTTCGAAATCTTTCCGCCATTGGAGGCATTTGAGGATCATTGTGAGTGATTCTTGGACACGGAAGTCTCTGGCGCGGAGGAATTTGAGGAGGACAATGTCTGATTTGTTGAAAGAATAGATGCCAGAGTTGTGTCCGGCGTCGCGGCAGACGGACGGCGATGGGAAGTGGATCGGCGGGATAACCAAAAATGGGGCTGGAGTGGTGTGGTTCTGGCCGGCGTTGTTTGGAGCCGAAGGGAGAGGGAGGTTCGCCAGAATTTGGGACATGGTGCGGAGTTGGTGAAGACGGCGTTGTGGGTGATGGTGAGAGAGAGAGAGGGTCGGGGTTGAGAGTGGCGGCCGGATCTGTGAAGGTGGGCGGACAGAGAGGGTGAGTCGCTGTTCACTCCTCCAGAACCACCCCCGTCGGCCAATCGGATCTCGCCGGAGAATTGATCGGAGAAGCAGAGGAGTGTGGGAAGGTGAGGAGGAAAGTGGCGGATTGGGTATTTATGTTGGGTGTAACTGGGTTTGGGTTCGGGTTTGGGAATGGGTAGATTTAACCCTTCAAATTTTAAAATTTACATTTTGACCCTTTTTGACAAATTTTCATTACAAATCCATCAATTTAGTCGATCACGTGCCATGCACATGGCACTTAACTGACTTTTCTAACGATTTCCGTCAAAAAGCCCTTAACTGCCGAAAAATTATGATATTGAGCCGTGATCTAGCGGAAAAAAAAACCCAGGCCCCTTTTAAACGCACCCCCCTGGAGTTCAGGCCCTAAATTGTCATTAACCCTTGTTTAAATAAGGATTATTTTTTCAAGTTGGGTTCTGTAATTTGTTTCTGGACTCATATGTTCAAGAAATGTCTAGGTGGTCCCTAAATTTTTTTATATGTACCTATATTTTTGTATTATTGTGGAAATACCCCAATTGAGTTAGATGGCTATAACTATATAAAATGACGAAAGTCTTGGCATTTTTAGAAGGGCAAATGACAAATAAGGGTCCCAAGATTGGGGGTCGTTCGTAGAAAAGGATCTGATGTTCCAAAACTCGCAGATCAGGGTCTAATGTTGATAACAACTAGCAATTAAGGGCTTTTTGACGAAAATGTTAGATTTTTCAGTTAAATCAACATGTGCCGTGCACATGTGGACTAAACTGAAATTATTTTTACTTTTAAAGGGGTAAAATGAATATTTTTAAGTTGGGTTCTGTAATTTGTTTCTGGACTCATATGTTCAAGAAATGTCTAGGTGGTCCCTAAAACTTTTTATATGTACCTATATTTTTGTATTATTGTGGAAATACCACAATTGAGTTAGATGGCTATAACTATATAAAATGAAGAAAGTCTTGGCATTTTTAGAAGGGCAAATGACAAATAAGGGTCCCAAGATTGGGGGTCGTTCGTAGAAAAGGGTCTGATGTTCCAAAACTCGCAGATCAGGGTCTAATGTTGATAACAACTAGCAATTAAGGGCTTTTTGACGAAAATGTTAGATTTTTCAGTTAAATCAACATGTGCCGTGCACATGTGGACTAAACTGAAATTATTTTTACTTTTAAAGGGGTAAAATGAATATTTTTAAGTTTAATGGACTAAATGTAAAAAAAATGTATAATTAACGAAAAAAAAATTCACTAGATTATTATTTTTGAAAAAATATTAATATAAAAACAATTATTTTTATTTTGAATTTTTTTCACTAAATTTGTTTTTCTTATTAAAAAAATCACTAAATTTTTAAATAAATATTTCACCAAATCATTTTTATTTTGATTTTTATTTTCCTATTTTTCTGTTTCAAACAATTATATCTCCCCTCCCTCTAATGTAAACCCATATCACCCACTCTCTCAAGCATCATAAGCATAAAATTATATTTTTAATTCAAAAATATTGATGAAGGAAAAAAAATTAAAAACAAAACTAATTTAGTAAAATAATAAATTATATATTTTTCAAAAATATAATTTAATAATTTAGTGAAATATTTTAAATTTTTATTTCAAGATATATTAATTTAGTAATATATTTTCCTAAAGAAAAAAATTTAGTGAAATTTTCTTTTAAAGGAAAAACAATTTTAGTGAAATATTTTTCCAAAAGTAAAATAATTTTTTTTGAAAATAATATTTTTTTCAAAAATAATAATTAAGTAAAATATTTATTAAAAAAAACATATATATTTTCGTGTGACTTACACTTTTTTTTTTACTTTTAGTCCCTTAAACATTACTATATTCATTTTACCGCTTTAAAGTAAAAATAATTTCAGTTTGGTCCAATGTGCACGCCACATGTTGATTTAACTGAAAAATCTAACATTTATGTCAAAAAACTCTTAATTGCTAGTACAGAAAATATGAAAAATCACCTTGTTGATGAGTCATCGCCTACGTGGCTTCACGAAACGCAAGTTTTCGCCAATAGTTGTCCCCAGTCACACCCAAAGGCTTCCGCCTTGACTTTTAATATATACTCCCTCCGTCCCACCCGAATTAGGATTTTTGGGTTGAGCACGGGGATTAAGGAAAAAGTGTTAGTGGAGTGGTGTTGTGAGTATGAAAAGTAAAGTAGGAGAGAGGGAGTGGGGTAGAGAATAATGAGTGAAAAGTTGTTGTGAGTGTGAATGTGAGTTCCATTAAATAAAGAGACTTTGACCAATAAGTCCCTCAGCAGAATAAAAATGACCAATAAAGACAGACATTATGAAAACTCGCCAAAAAGTTCCTGAAATTTTTGCTGGACCAGAATGCCCCTATGCACAAACTGAAGCGCACGTCTTCCCCTGCTAGAAGCGCACGTCGTCCCTGCTATGTTGGCTTCCATGATTGTTTGGGGATTGATCCGCTACATCTGCGTTCTAGATTGATATGCTACATTTGCATTTTCTTTCCTCCCCTTTTCTCCCTCTTTCTTTTCACCCAAAATTTTAAAATACAGTATCTCAAAATCTATAAATCAAAAAAATAATCTGAAACCACTGTTTTAATCGTGTCGTCAATATGAATCAAATAATTACACTCAACACATAATTCAAATTTAAAAAATAAAAATTTCATTTTTCACTTGTAAAATTTTGGAAAAGCATTTCTCATTTCCCAATTGATTTCACAGTTGTTTCATTTCTTCATTTTTCACTTGTAAGATCATTTGTCAACTAATTTCACAGTTGTGTCATATTTTTTTTTTCACTTGTAAATTAAAATCATTTCTCAACTGTGTCAGTTGTATGATTTCACAATTGTGTGATTTCACATTTATGTGATGTTATATTATATTTAAACAATTGAGAAATCAATTTACCATATGTTTAAAAAACTGATAAATTCATCTCTCTGTTATTCTTTCTTTGATCAATAGATAACTCAATATATCACTTATTTCTCATTTTCACTTGTGAAAAAGGAAAACTGTAGTTATATCCATAGTCAACAACTGATAACTCAATTTCTCAATTAACTTATCTCTCATTAAAGTCTTATTTCACACTTTTGAAAAATAGAAATTTGATGTTGCATCCTTTTCGAACAACTAATAAGTCACTTTCACAAATATTTGCTCATATACACTCTTAACAACTGATAAATCAAATCTTTCGAGAAAAAAAAACAACAACTGATAAATCAGAAAAACAACTAAACAAAATGATAAATCCAAACAACAACTGATAAATCCAAATAACTACTAAACAATTAAGTACGCAAAATCTCTTAAAAGAAAATAACAATTAGCTAACACATTACATACTGTTTCTTCTATCATGATGTTATAGACAACAACAAAGATTCGAGTAAACAACCAAAATGACCCGCGTACTATGCCTAAACCATCAATTTGACCTCCGTACTATTTAAACTACCAATTTGACCTGCGTACTATTGTAAAATTAACCAAATCAATTCCTAACAGTCGTTAATAACTTAACGAATAATGCAATAAAAAAAATTGAATAGTAGTTATCATAACATGAAGGGGCAAAATGTAAGAGTAAAAATTACAAATAAACCCCCTCCCATTAAATCCCCTTACAAATCCTAAAAGCCTGCTATGCACCTAGAAACCAAACCCCTTCTTTCTAACCTACACCCACAACGCTGCCCATCCCCACGCCGCTCCAACTGGACCCACCCTACCGACTGCCCACCTTCCTCCACCAACGCCATTCCTCTCCCTCACCCCGTCACCCGCCCCCAACTAGATCAATTCCTTCCCCACCATCCCCAACTAGATCTACAACCATTTCCCTCCCCCTCTCCCTTTTCCTTACAACCTAGTATTACCCCAACCACACTATCACGCCGCTGCTTTTACCTCTTGTCGTCACGTGTAAGCCTAATGCCGGTCACGCTTCGTTATTCTTCCTGATCTATTTTGAAGTAGGTTTTTCATTTATTTATTTTTTGTTATTTTCGGCACAATTGTTCAGACCAAAAGAGAATGCCGGTATTTTGCGATTGATTGGTGAATGTCGTTCAAATTTTTGGAATTTTGTTGAACAGGGAAATTTTATCAAGTTCAAACAGTTTGTTAGGGAGGAAGGTCCAAAAATTGGGGAATTTAACTGGTTCAGAGTTGTTTTAAAATTGGTTTCGCCATCAGAGTTGTTTTGAAATTCGTTGATCAGATTTTGAGTTTTTAAGATTGCATAATTCGAATTGGATGGAGCTGAATTCAGAAAAGGACGGTGGTGGTGATGGTTGGGCAGTGGCGGTGTTTGGGCAGCGGAATGGTTGGGCCGTGGCGGTGTTTGGGCAGTCAAAATGGTTGGATTGTGCTGAATACAAAATCCTTCATTAAAAAAAAAAGAAGAAGAAAAGATGAACAGCAGGGTTCAAAAAATAAATCAAAACAATGTTATTTTGCATTACTCAATAAAGTGAGATAAAATTTTGTTTTTTAGGGGGCTATTTGAAAATTAGCATGTGATACCCGTTAACTATATAACGGCTGTTAGGAAAGTAGGTTGATTTGGTTAATTTTACAATAGTACGCATGTCAAATTGGTTGTTTAAATAGTACGGAGGTCAAATTGATGGTTTAGGCATAGTACGCGGGTCATTTTGGTTGTTTACTCACAAAGATTCTCAAGACAATGAAGCAGCATCATAACAATCAAATTTTTTCTTTAACACCAAATCAGCCTATTCAAATTCCAAATACGCATAACATAGAAAAATTGGAAAACTAAGATTAGAGAAATGAAAATATTCCCCTTTTGTTTGCATTTGGACTTTTAATCAACTGCTGGTCAACCAAGATCCCTTTGCTTTCTTTCAAAACAATATCTACAATAGTTTGGACTAAGTTGGGGATCCACGCTGTCCCATTTGGAAGAATCGTTTCATCACTTCAATTTTGTTACATCTGCCGTTGTTCTTGACCAAAATACAATTGATAAAAGATAGAAAACACTTAGGCCAGATCTAGGGCAGAGAGGAGGTCGCGGTGGGAAGGGAAGTTAAGCGGGGTAGTCGATTGGAGACGAGGAACCATGAAGGCCGCCAGAGGTTGGAGAGGAGAGAGAGAGAGATAGAGAGAGAAAGTGAGAGGCAGACATTGAGAGAGAGAAAGTCTCACCGGAAAGAGAGAGATTTCGTGAGGCGATGGGAGAGAGGAGAGAGGAGGTCGAGGTGGTTGTTGATCGGAGATGTGATCGTTGGATTTGATCGGAGAAGATCACCGGAAAAGCATGTCGGAGGTTACAAAGTAGAGAGAGAAAGTTTGTGTGTAGGGTTGTGGTGCGTGCGTCTGGGAGGAGAGGGGGTGGAACGTAAGGGTTTTATTTTGGGTGGAGGGGCAGTATTGTCATTTATAATAACTTTAGAATTTATTAAGAAATTTGATTTCCACATAGGGATTTATTGGTATAAATAGATAATGTATGGTTTTATTGGCAAATTCCACCTTGTGCTAGGGACTTATTGGTAAAAATCCCTTAAATAAAACACTTCCATTTTTGTGTTGTCCTAATTCAAATGGGACACCCAAAATAGAAATTTGTCCTAATTCGAGTGGGACGGAGGGAGTATAGATTTCTCTTATGTATGATTGTAGCTAGGTCTAAGTCTCGTAAGTTTTAACTTAAAAAAAAAAAAAAAAACAAAAAAAAAAAAAAAGAACAGGAGTAAAACACAATATCAAGTAAATCCATGTGATTTTATTTTATTATTATTCTTGAGGTGGTCTCCCATGAGAACAAGGGGATCCGTCTCATGCATGAGACGGGTCGACCCATGACCCATGGGGCATGACCCGCCACGTGGCAGCCTCCCAGAGGTCATATTTTTTTTTGGTTTTTTTTTGAGTTTTTATATTATTTTTTCGGCTTTTCAGCCGTTCACCAAAAGTAATATTTACCATAACTTAATATAATGACTGTATACATATAAAGTAACATTGTTCATAAGATAACGTAACACCTGTTTTACAAAAACAAAAGCTCGTTTTACCCATTTTTTCAAATGTAATACTAACTATAATTACATGTAACCAGTGTAATATCTAAATGTAATTATCATTTATACTGAAATGTAATAATGCTTTTGCAAAAATGTAAAATATTGTGTATTTTGATTTAATTTTTTGAAAGAAAGTAACATTTGAAAAGTAACAACTCATATATGAATGTAATTGTTTGTACAAGTAAATGTAACACTTTAATAAAAGAAATTATAACATATTTCTATAGATAATGTAATACTTTTACATCTAACACTAATCAAGTGTTTTTAGCTCTAAAAATGTAAATGGTTGAATTATTACTTTTTCTATACATATGTGTTACAATTATGTATAAACATTATTACATATAAGTATCACGTTCGTTACATTTTAGTTGTAATAAGTATTACTTTTGGCAAACGAAGAAAACATAGAAAAAAACACTGTTACTTTTCTGTATATATGTATTACTTTTATGTATACAAACTGTTACTTTATATGAATACAGTCATTACATTAAGTTATAGTAACTATTACTTTTGACAAACCGAAAAAAACCAAAAAAAATAATATAAAAATAAAAAAAAAGCAAAAAAAATAATAATAATAAAAATAAATTTTTTTGGGCCTATGAGAGGCTGCCACATGACAGGTTCGACCCCTGGGTCCTGGAGCCGGTTCGTGGGTCGGGCGGACGGGTCAAAAACCGACCCGTCTCATGGATGAGACGGATCATGCATGTGTGCACACAAGTTTTTGTCATTATTCTTACATAAACCAATAATTAAGGTGTGAAATAATTGTATAAGCTTCTCAAGCAACAAGGCAACGTTTCCTTGGGAGTTGGGACTAGAACATTTTTTTTAAAAAAAAAAAAGGAAAACGGAGTATAATGCTTGGAAAGGTAGGTCCTTAATTAAAAGTGTTTACACTGGAAAGTAGGAACCTTCTCTACATCTTAATACAAAATTAATTAATTAATTACACCTAAGCAGATATTTTCCCCAAGCTTAAAATATCTAGGAGATGAAGTTTACTTGGCATAACATTGAGTATTAGGTGATAATTACAATAAATGATATTCCCTCATATTTTTTTTTGAAGGGATGTGTATTTATTCTCGTACTAATAACGTCATATGTTAGACCGTTGTTGTTGGTCCCAAAGGGGCAACAAGGATATAAAAAATAGCTAGAGGGGTGAATAATTGTTTTAAAATTCTTTTCGTACCCTTTTGCAAATTAATGGCTTATGCACACAGTTTTCAAATAAGCTAAGTATAGCGCGCAGAGAGAGTGAAATGCACAATAGAAATTGAAGCAGCTACTGCGCAGGGTAAACTGCGCAGAGACTAAATACGCACGCGCTAATTTTGGCTAAAGAGTTGGATAAAAATGTGCTAAGGCAATAAGCAGTAACAAACACAGCAGCAATAAATAGCAATCTGATAAGTTCAAACAAAGCAATCAGAAATAAAGTAAGCAGGAAATAAGTAGCAAGAACAATGAACAAGCTATTTGGAGAGGTTCGATCGATAAAAGATCTACGTCCTCTACCAAGATGGTTAGTCTTGGATTTTCTAACTATTAGATTTATATTGATATGAAGAGTTTTTACAAGATTACAATGAATCAAAACTCAAATCAAAATCTATTCTATTAAGAGCAAATCCTAGACTAAACCGGTGTATCTCAAGAAGTAAGATCTAAATGATCAAAGCTTCAAGAGGTGTGCGTGTGTCAGAAATTCTGGGCTCTATAAATCTATAAGATGAAGAGCAAGAAGAATTCTGGGTGTTACAAGGCTTAGGATCTGGGCACGAGTTTGAAGGTATGAAGGTTGTTCTTGTGAATCTGAGATTTTAAGCAGCAATCTTCAGAACTTCAAAGTTTCTCTTAGGAAGAAGAGCAGACTATTTATAGCTGAGAGCTTAAAACTAGCCGTTGGAGCTCTGAGCAAGGACAATGAGCTGGCATAATATGATTGGTGCGCAGGTGTAGACACCCCGCCTTGGACCGTTCACCCCTATTGCACATTTGATTTTGTGTTTCTTCCTATTTTATGTGTTTTCCGTTAGTTTCTGTTAATTTCGTTAAGTTTCTGACTTGCTCTGTTAAGTCCCGGGACTAAACTGAATAACAAGGCTGACTTTCTAATCCATTATGTCAAAAAAGATATTTCAAAGTCACGCGACTCCGCCCGTAGGGGTCAGAAGCGCGCGCGTCCCGCCATCAAGGCAGGAGGCGCGCGCATCTGGGCGTCAGTTACAGATTCTGCCCAAGAATCCCTTCCTTGCTCATTTTACATGATTTTGCCCGGGATAATGATCTTTGTGACTTGGTTTTGGCACAAAAAACATATTGCTTTCAACTATAAAACCCCTCTTCTCCAACCTTTCAAAAGGACCTTTTTCCAAGACAAAAAAAGACATTTTTTCCAACACAAGAAAACTCTACCAAAAAAGAGATTTTTTGAAGATAAGAAAACTCTACACAAAAATACTTTCAAGGCATCCTCCAAGAAGCACTTGAAGTTATTTGAAGCATAGGTAAATACCACTTTTCTCTCCTCTCTACTTCATCTCTTCTCTTCTTCTTTTACTTTATCAAACGTACAATCACCCAAACCATTTTTGGGATATGACACCAAAGATCACTTCATCATATTGAAGTCGGTCCAAGAGTTATCTCCCCACATTCAAAACACCCTTTCTAACACCTTTTATCATGATCTAAGAATAGGAAGAACACTTTATTTATGTAGACTATGAAAAAGCAAGACCAACATTAGTTGGGCGGGATGGGTGTTTAAGTACTTCCCATCTCGTAACCTAACCCCCGAACCTCATAACAAGAATCTCTGTTTTCGTATCAAAATATAGGCTAAATATTAGGTTTTTCTTATGTTCCTCTAAAACATAGGTGGCGACTCTAAACAAATAAAACACGGTTAGACATCCTAGGACCCTTCCACCGCTCTAGCCAAGCCGTGGTGCTCCCGGTGTATCTACAGTAGCGACTCTGCTGGGGACTGCTTGAGGGTTAAACTTGCGTTTTGTTCATAGTCTACATTTTTTCTGGGCATTCTGGTTCCTGATGGGGGAAGCGTGCGCCTCTGTCCTTCTTGGCCTAAGGCGCGCGCATCCCACATCAGAGACCGGAATCGCCCGCCTCTCATATGTTCTTCATATTCTTCTTTATTTTCTGTGCTAATCATCTTCGCAGGGGTTCTAATAGACATTCAGGACCAGGGAAATCCCCTGAGTCCAAAGTCTTTGACAGTCTGACAGGTTCACCCAGAAGTGGGCGCCTCCCAAAGACATTGCGCAACGCGCGCGCATCCCACAACACAGGCCAGAGGCGCGCGCTTCTGGGCGGTTTTCCAGAACAGGAACAGTTTCCAGAACAAAACAAAATGAGGGGGTGTGGGCACAGTTGCCTGCATCAGGACTGATTCGAACCATTTAACTGTTTTTATTTTGTGTGTTTTTTATTGGTCACACGGGTGATTCGAGAGTTGTAAATTACGTGCTTATTTGCTTTTCATTTGATAAAAAAAAAAGTAAAAATATTTTGTCACTTGTTGGACCTCATACTACGTGCACAAATTCTTATAAATTGCTCAATATCGAGTCGCACAAGTTCATAACCCCAACCCCGTCTAGGCCCGTCCTAGAGAGTTTCAAGCTCCACCCGACCTTGACTCTTTCGAAGCAGTAAACCTCAGCCCGTGGCTTAGTTCATGACTACATGCCGGGGGTGACCTTAAGCCTCTCTTTAGCCGAGCACAAGCCAACACAATTCTAGTTAAGATCTAACACTCCGTGACTAAAGTCGGTTTTCATGTGCCTATATTTCCCTAAACTAATGTCTTCAAATCATACATGTAGTTTCCAAGAGGAACACGTGGTTATCATTAGGGGTGTAAATGGTTCTGTTTTGTTCGGTCTCGGCCATTTTAGAGACCGAACCATTAGTCATCGGTTTGGGAAAATTTCAGACCGAACCAAACCACGAAAAAGTTCAAACCGAACCAAACCAAACCATCGTGGTTTGGTTCGGTTTGGTTTAAACCGCGGTTCAGTAATGTGATTCAGACTGCGGTTTAGACCGTTGTTTAGATAATGGTTCAAACCACCATTAAGACCGAAATTCATATGATGATTCAAATCATGGTTTAGACTTTGTTGAAAAGAGAACATCCGGAGGAAGAAGAATAACGAGTAAAGAAGCCAAGTGAAGTGAACACACTGCAGAATCTTGTCAACTATGTGTCCCAACAAATATAACACTTGATGACATGAATATTGGACTCAGAACCGCTCCACCCCTCCACCCAACGTCTCCGATCAAGGCCACATACACACACTCATCATCTGTGCAGCTAGGATGATTTCAATTTTTTGTGAGTCCCACTGAGCTCGGCCACATCTCAACCGTTGGGTGTAGTTAAAATGAGGTGGCTCCAATCGGAACCATTGGGTGGAGCTAACTAATGGGTGCATCGGTTCGAAATCCCATGAATATTGAATAAGATGCAAAACGAGATTTAAGAATGTCTAATGTAATGAAGTTTTTTTTAATATTTCAAAGGTGGATGTTACTTAACATACAAATATATGACTAATATATGCGGTCTGATGGTTCAGTCTGGTGGTTTGGTCTGATGGTTTGGTCTGGCGGTTCGGTCTCGTGGTTTGGTTTGGTTTGGTCTGAAGGGGTCAGACCACAAACACAACCGAACCACGCAGTTTAGCAATTTTTGAGACTGAACCGAATAACTCGTGCTTAAAAACTGAACCAGACCGTATGGTTTGGTTCGGTTCAGTCTCAAACCGCGGTCTGGACCGAACCACTGACACCCCTAGTTATCACGGACGAAATAAAAATCCGTCCTCAAGTGGTTATTATGGACGAAAATAAAAATCTGTCCCCGCATGTATGCTTTACTACATTAATTTAGTTTAATCCCGACACATGTAGGAATCACAAGCGTGGTGGAATCCGATAAGTATATGGGACCGCGAGAAGGTCTATATACTAGTGTGACGATTCCACTATTTTCTTAGAAACCCCAAAAGGGACTCCGTCCCTCCGACTTATAAAAAAAATCTTTTCTTTATGTGGTTTGAGTCGTGCGTCCTAAGCCTCTTCATGGACCGAAAGTGTTACTCAAGACTGACAAGGGTCTCTTCTTCAATTTAGGTCCAATTGGTACTTACCGCATCTACCGAGATTCAGCAAACCGACTAGTTCGTGAATTGATATCTCCAGCAGCTCCGACAGCATCAATGGCCGGTGACTCCAATAGCAACAACACCATGTCTCTTGAACAACTTTCGGCTATGGTCCAAATGCTCCAAGAACAAATCTCCACTCTCAACAAAGAGTACCAAAGTAAAGATGACCTTTAGCAATCCCATCTTGACAATCAAATGGAGGCTCATAAAGCTGAGATGGACCAAATGAAGGCCAAGCTCACCAAGCTTTCCAATGGTAAAGGCAAGATTGACAACGATGAGTCCGATTGGACCAAGGGTTTATTTGAAAGCCCTTATGTTAGTGCCCGTACCAAGAAGGTGGGGGAACCAAGCACCGAGAACAGTGATCACAAGACGGTTGATTCAATCATGGCCTACATCGACCAACGTTTCAACGGTCTCAACATGGGGAAAGGCTCCGACACAAGCCTTTATTAGTCATCCATTCTCATAAACACAATGGTCGCTCTCCCCAAAAAGTTCAAAATGCCCGACATCAGCAAGTTCAAGGACAACTCTTGTCCCATGGCACACATCGAGACTTACATATGGGATATGGTTCCGAAGAAGGTCTCTCCAAAAGTAATGGCACAATGATTCCCTCTTACTCTCGAGGGGGAGGCAAAGGATTGGTATGCAACTCTCCCGCTCACTGTCCGTCTCGATTGGGACGCCGCCATGCTTGCCTTCAAAAGTCAGTACCAAGGCAACACCACTCACCGCCCGATAAAGAAAGAGCTCGAGAACACCACTCAAAGGGACAATGAGTCCTTTATTGACTTCACGAGAAGGTGGAATGACAAGCTTGCTGAAATTGTTGAGAGGCCTAATACCAAGGAGAAAATGGACATCTTTCTCAAGTGTCTAAAGATTGATCTCCGCACCCACCTAAGTGGGGCTTGCTATGCAGAGTTTTCTCAAATGTATGAGGCAGGGGTCCGAATGGATGACTTACTCAAGGAGATCAAGAAAACTGCTCCTAGCTTCCGATACAAGGCCGCCTCTAACTCCAAAAAAGAGGCTTCAGTCAATGCCATCACTACTGACAAGGGGAATTACAAAAGGGTTCCTCCACCGCAAGGCAAGAGACCTCAAAATGATCGTGTCTACACTCCTCTCCAAGGCATGACTCACACCGAGGCCTTTGAAGTTCTCAAAGCCAAAGGGCAAATCTCACCTCTACAAGGGTACCAACCCAAGGCGATCAACGCCAACCATGCCCATCACAAATATTGTGGCTACCACCAACATAGTGGCCATCCCACCGAGGAATGCTTTGTCCTCCGCAATATCATCCAAGACCTCATCGACAAAAAGGAATTCATAGTTCCTAGTAGGGGTGATGTCAATGTAATAGAGTTAGGAGAGTTTGAGGAGACCACTCATTCAATTCCCATTGTGAATGAGGGCTCCAATGTTATGAATAAATTTGACAATTCTTGCTACATTGTGACTTATGATGAGGTAATGAGGGAAGTACTAGAGAATAGGAAAAAGCAAAATGGGAACGTCAACATGCTAACTCGATCCGGACGAGTCATAGCAAGCAATCCCACTACTTCTGCACCAAGCACCTCTTCTCCAAGATCGCAAGCCTGCAACACTCCCGAAGATCCTTTACTAGTTCAACTCAAGAAGACTCAAGCCAACATATCCATTTCGGACCTTATTGCATCTTCAAAGAAGCACCGAGACCTCGTCATGAGCAATCTCGAAGACACATCAGTCTCTCCAGACACCACTCCCGAAGACCTCACTGCTATGATAGGCCACATACATTTTGGCAATTTCATCACTTTTTCCGATATGGACCTTCCACCATTTGGGTCCGATCATAATGAGGCCATCTATCTCAAAGTGAGGGCAAGGGGGAGACCTATTTCAAGAGTTTTGATTGATGGTGGTTCCGCACTCAACTTAATGCATGGCCGAATCATGGGCATACTGGGGCTTAAAAATTCAGATATAAAGCCTTCTACTCAAGTGATCCGAGGTTACGACAGCACTGCCCGCACAGTTTTGGGCATGGTGGAAATAGACATTGAGTTTGGGAGCATGGTTATGTCCATCCTGTTTTAAGTGCTCGACGTTCCCTCTTCATTCAACTTGCTCTTGGGCCGACCATGGATACACAGTTCCAACGCCGTCCCTTCAACTCTCCATCAATGTGTCAAATTCCGAAATGGAGATGAAATAGTTACCGTCATGGCAGAAAATGTCACTATCCACAGAAATGGAGAACCCGTCCATCAAGTTCAACATGGGTTAGAAGACTCCACTCTCTTAGGCATCTCAATCAACGCAATCGACAAGCAAGGGGGAAACGGATCATGGACCCTCGGGAATCAAAAATTCCTCCGCATGATGAGGAATATGAATTACTTCCCCGGTTTAGGCCTAGGGAAATACCAACAAGGGAGAATGCAGCCCGTGGAAGTCCCATTTGTCAAGAACAAGTTCGGATTGGGATATGAACCGTCCAAGGATGACTTGAAATACGAGCATTCTGTCAAGAATGAGAAAGCCCGAGCTCGCAGGGAAGGCCGTCACTATGAATTCCCAACTTGAGGCCTTATCGCAAGACACTAAATGGCTACTTTGTCCGTCAGGGAGAGAATGTCCCGTATATAATTTTTCCCGATCCATGGATCAACAGTAAGGGTGTCAGAAATCCCGGTCTCGAAGTCTTTGCCGATTGTGAGATTCAGAAATCCAAAGAGGAACCAACTCCTATGTCACCCCGAGAATGGTGGGGGAAGAAAGTGACTATAGAGTCCGAAACAGAGATTACCGTGGGGGAGGAATTGACTGATTTAGTCTCCATATTTGAGGAACTTGCCATCATGGATGAATGCCAAGTAAATGCCATCTCCGATGACACCGACAAGGGAAGTGGGCCTATCAGCGAGATCAAGCCAAGCTCAGAGCCGATCAACAACTGGTATTCAACGAAGGGACCCATGGTATCCGAGGAATTCCTGATCGAGAAAATGGGTTGCATTCCGTGCAAGGTTACAAAGGAGGACTTATTAACATTCACTTTCGAGTCCGAAAGTGTTTCCGACACCCTCACCCAAGAGGATATGGAGGCAATAGCCGATCGTATGTTCTCTTTCTTTGCTAATGAAAAATTCGATTTTTTTGAGTGCCCCAAGATTTCAAACATCATAAATGATGAATTAACTAATAATGAATTTAATCAACTAGTTAATAACGACTCAAACAATGATGAAATAGACCACGAAAGCGCAACATACTTAAATGAACTAGCTCAACAGGTCCGTAGTCGTGGTGAAAATGGTCCAGGGGCTGACGAAGAATTGCATGTTGTTAATCTGGGTACCGATGAGGAGCCGAAAGAAACCAAGATTGGAAGCTTCTTCAAGGGGGAAGAGAAAGACAGATTGACTGCAGTGCTCAGAGAGTTTGTGGATGTGTTCGCATGGTCTTACAAAGACATGCTGAGTTTAGACAGAAAGGTCGCCAAGCACAGGATTCCAATCAGAGACGACGCTAAGCCAGTTAAGCAGAAGCTCAGAAAGATCAAGCCAGAATGGTCTCTACAAGTCAAAGAAGAGATAGAGAAGCTTCTCAGTGTGGGCTTCATCAAAGTTATTTAGTATCCAACATGGCTAGCCAATGTGGTGACAGTAAGAAAGGCTAACGGCAAGGTCCATGTTTGTGTGGATTTCCGGGATTTGAACAAAACTTCTCCAAAGGATGACTTTCTACTACCCAACATCGACATGCTAGTAGACTCAACTGCTGCCTACGAGGTCCGCTCATTTGTGGATGGTTTTGCTGGGTATAATCAGATTCTCATGTCCAAGGATGATCAACACAAGACTGCTTTCACAACACTGTGGTGAACCTTTTGCTACACAGTCATGCCATTTGGGTTGAGGAACGCTAGGGCTACTTATCAAAGGGCTATGACAGACTTGTTCCATGACATGATTCACAAGGAAATCGAAGTCTATGTGGACGACATGGTCATCCATTCAAAAGGAACCGACGGTCAACACTTGATCGACCTCCGCAAGTTCTTTGAAAGGCTTTGGCAACAGAAGATGAGGCTCAATCCCGTAAAGTGCACTTTCGGGGTTATCCGAGGCAAAGTTCTTGGCTACATGGTCACTGAAAGGGGAATTGAAGCAGACCCCTCAAAAATCAAGGCAATCATTGACATGCCTCCTCCAAAGACATAGAAATCAAAGGTTTCATGGGCAGACTTCAGTACATCAGTCGGTTTGTGCACCAGCTCACTTCCATGTGTGAGCCAATCTTCAAGCTACTCAAGAAGAATGTAGCTCTAGAATGGATCGACGCTTGCCAAGAAGCTTTCGACCAAGTGAAGCATTACTTGACATGCCTTCCAATCCTGGTTCCACCACACAAGGAGAAGCCTCTCTTGCTCTATCTCACAGTGAATGATGAAGCCCTAGGGGCTATGCTAGTACAAGATCAACGAGACTCCACAAAGGAGAATGCCATTTTTTTTGTCAGTCTCCGATTTTAAGGGGGTGAAAAGAAATACTCTGTCTTAGAGAAGTCATGTGCAGCATTGGTTTGGGCCACTCAAAAGCTCAAACATTACATGGAAGCCTTTCCAATATAGTTAGTAGCAAAAGTGGACCCGCTCCACTACATCTTCGAGAAGCCTTTCATGTCAACAAGGATAGCCAAGTGGTACTTCATGCTCGCTGGCTATGATATCGCTTATGTCACACTCAAATCCATCAAGGGAAAGTGTTCAGTGATCAGCTTGCTGAATTTCCTTGTGATAAAGTGAAGGGGGAAGACTTATAATTTCCCGATGAGGACTTGGTTTGCACTACAACCGAGGAAAATAAGTGGCAACTTTTTTTTCGATGGTGCCGCCAATAAGCATGGTTATGGGATAGGAATGCTACTTGTCGATCCAAATGACATCTACACTCCAATTGCAATCCGTCTCAAATTTGAAGCTACCAACAATATTGCTGAATATGAAGCATGTATAGCGGGGCTAGAAACGGCCTTAGAAAGAAACCTCACAGATCTAGAAGTATTCGGTGACTCTCTGCTTTTTATTAATCAGACATCAGGCTAATGGAGAATCCAAGACCTGACTCTCTAACAGTATGGTCAGCACCTCGAGGAGTTGGTTGAACAGTTTCAAGACATCACGTTCAATTATTTGCCCAGAGACAAGAACCGCTTTGCCGATGCTTCGGCTACTATAGCCTCACTAGTTGAGATCCCCAAAGGAAAAATGGTGAAACCCTTCAAAATCTCGAGAAGGACTAGCCCATTATATTGCATGAGTATTGAGATCAATGAGGTCCAAATAAACCCCCCATGGTACACAGACATCATGAATTTCCTCAAAGACGGCACCTTCCCCGAGAACAGCAATGGGAAATCTCGAGTAGCATTACAGAGACTAGCTGCGAGATATGTGTTGATTGGGAACCGAGTCTACAAGAGACAGCATGAAAGGATCAATCTTTTATGTGCAAATGAGAAAGAAGCTCAAGAGATAATGCACGAAGTCCACGAAGGAGAGTGTGGACCCCACATGAATGGGATTATGTTAGCCAAGAAGATACTTCGTATTGGCTACTATAGGACCACCATGGAAAGAGACTGCATCAAGAAAGTTAAGAAATTGTTGGTGTTGGTGCCCTAGGCACGTTTGTAAAACGTTATATATGTTATCATTTTATTCATATTAATAAAGAGATGTTTTGATTATTATTATTGTTCATGTTTACTTATAATAATCTCCGTCCCTAGTACTTGTGAAGCACTAGTATAAAGGCTAAATGATCATGGGATGATCATGTTAGATTTATGGGTACTTGTTTGGAACAAGGTACTGGACATGACCCGCTGTATGAGATTTATGTCATGGTCTATGTCATACATATATCTCATATTAGTTATGTCATTTGAATCCTTAGACATGAAGTTATTATAGTCTTCCACTTGATGAACATTATGTTTGACATATTCAAACGCTACCTTTAACCAGGAAGTTATAAAGGGTATGATTGGCATAATCGGATTCATGTAGGGAAGAATAATAACCTAAATGGATTTGTCCCTCTTCGGAGAAATGTCAAGCTTGGGCCTCTCGTAGGAATGATGTTGATGAAATGTTTGGCCAAACTCAAGTGAATTGATTGGATCAATGTTATTTGGATTATCAACATATTCGGTATCGAGAAAGTATTGAACAATACAAGTTGACTTGTTGATCATGACTTGTGTTCAATGACATCGTGGACAAAGGGATTGTGACATGTTCTATAAAGGAATGCGAACTTGTATATAGTTACACTATTTAGGTAGGTATGACGGTTTGCTAGAACGTAATCATATCTTATGGGATCATGTTTGAACCCATTGCCAACTTAGTGTAATCCTATAGGGTCACACACAAATAGAACGAATCTAAAAGGACTTAATTGGAATTTTAGGTCGAAAGACGTTTGAGGGATTTTAGGACATTAGAGGAGAAAAGTGGAATTCTGGAAAAGGGGTAGGTCCGGTCGGACCTTGTTAAGGACTCGGCCGGACCAACTCAATGACCCGGGCGGACCAAGTGTTATACCCGGTCGGACCAAGCCTTGATCCGGTCGGACCCACTTGTATACCCGGTCGGACCTAGTCTTGTTTTGACTAGGATTTTCTTGTTCCGTTTTCTTGCGGATTTACTCACTTGTTACCTATTTGGAATAGGTTTAACAAGTATATAAACAGCCTCTAACAGCCCTAATCAGACTTAATGATTCATAAGCATTGTGAGAGCCTCCAAATAGTTTGAGAGACAAATTTCTTGTTCTAAGATCCCTTGGTGAAGAACACGAACACCATCACAATAAATTCCATATAGTTCTTAATTGTGAAAGCGTGTTTCACAATTTGGTCTAGCAGCCAAGATCAAGTGTTTCTTGATATTCGTTCGAAGGTGTGGATACCAATAGAGGGTGAAACTTATCATCTTCAAAGTTCGTGTTCAAGCTTTGTGTTCGTGATCAAGTTTTCAAGTCTCCACCAAAGATTCAAGGTTGTTAGCAAAGTCATAAAGGGTTAGTATTCTAGTATTCATTATGCATGTATTTGATAAAATCATATGAATGGATCTATGGGCTTTGGGTTTCATGAATTTTTAAATGCTTTATTCCGCTACACATGTTACTCGGAAACCCAACAGAAATGCGCCAAGTGCCAATTCCATGCTAATTTTCAACATGCTCCACCGTCACAACTATACAACATGACTACACCGTGGCCGTTCTCTTGTTGGGGCATAGACATCATCGGCAAAGTCCATCCTACGGAAAGTAATGGATAATCATTCATTCTAGTGGCCGCGGATTATTTCACAAAATGGGTCGAAGCACAAGCTTACCAAGTTCTCAACGCCAAGAAAGTGGCCGAATTCGTGAAGAATAACATCATGTGCCGATACGGTATTCCTCATGAGATCATCTCCGATAATGGCTCACACTTTGAGAAGGAAATGGATACGTTTTTGGTTGATTACAAAATTACCAAGCACAAGTCATCCTCGTACCGCCCCCAAGCTAACGGAGCGGTCGAAGCAGCAAACAAAAAAATTAAGGTCATCATACGGAAAATGGCTTCAACAGGAAAGGATGGGCCCAAGAAGCTACCACTAGCATTGTGGGGCTACCGCACATCAATCCGGTCAGCAACGGGAGAGACCCCATACTAATTGGTCTATGGTTCTGAAGCCGTGCTCCCGATCGAACTTGAAATCCCCTCTTTGCGGGTCTTGCTCGAGAACCAAGTCAACGAGGTTGATTGGATGCAAAGTTGATACGAACAATTAGCCCTACTCGACGAAAAGAGGCTAAGAGCATTTAAGCGCACAAGAGCTTATCAACATAGAATGGCAAGGGCTTTCAACAAAAAGGTGAAGCCCCAAAACATCAAAGTGGGAGACTTGGTCTTAAGACAACATCCTCCCAATGCCATGAATCCCCTTGGGAAATGGGGACCTCGATGGATTGGTCCGTACGTGGTCAAGAAGATATTGAGCGGTGGTGCAGTCCGACTCGCAGACTTGGATCGCGATCAACTGCCGAAGGAGTTCAACCTCGACAAGCTCAAGAAGTTCTACGCTTAACGAGTGAGGACCATATAAAAAAAACGCTCGCTAGGTTGAAAACCCGCAAGGGCGGCCTAGGCAAAAATTAGAGCACGTGCAAAAAAGAAGCCCGCTAGATTGAAAACCCGAAAGGGCGGTCTAGGCAAAAAATAGGGTGCACACAAAAAAATAAAAAAAATGGTCTTCATTTGTTTGAACTACGGAGACCTGAGCCTCTCTACGAGAGGAACGTAGGCAACCTTTGGGTGCGGTCTAAAACAATCATTTTTACCCAAATCATGTCATAAACAAGATGCGATTCTTTATTCAAATCTTAAATCATTCTTGACATTACAATGGATAATGTTGAGCATAAAAGACAATAAAACATTAAATCCTAAACAAGTGGTCTATTTAATTGCAATCTTGGGGTACTAAGAAACGTCTAATCATTCTTCGGTTTGGGAACCCATTGCTTTCGACTAGGGCCCTTGACCTTCTTGGTCGGGGGCAGAGCATTCCCGGAACCACCAAGACGGGAGAAGACACTAGGACGGGACGGAGCTTCTTCAACCTTTCCCTTACCTTGGTCCAAAAAAGCATTGACAGGAGCCTTAGAAGGACGCTTCCACACATAAGGGGAATTGCCCTTGTATAGACATCCCATTTTGAACGTTCTTTTATAATCACACTACTTCTGTGTCTCGCCTTTGATTTGGGTCGAAACTCGTTAAGTTTGACATGTTTCGTTAAGTTTTTGACTGACTCTGTTAGTTAGGGGCCGAAATGAACATTTAAACTGCTGTAGGAGGGCAAATTGTGATTCAAACACAAGATGTCTCGTACGAGACATTGTATGTCCCGTACGAGACATCCCCTTGACAGACGGGTTTTGGTCAGTTTCCTTGTTGGTCTCAACCCCGTTTCTTGGCAAACACTCAAGCAATCCGGGGAAAACCTAATGAGCGATCATAGAGTCCAAAAATACCTCCTTAGAAATCAAATCTTTGATTCACATCCAAACTTACCTCCTTGTCTTAAACCCTAGGTCAAGAACTCATATAAATATAGAGTTTCTTGAACCGAAAAATCTCTAGAATGGTCATTCACCCAAAACCACTCAAAATCTGATCAAAGTGGTTCTCATAATCAGTCTCTCTCCCTTACCCACGAAATTCAGACCTTCATAACACCATTCAAGCCAAGTTTATCGGATCATCAAGGCCTTTAGTCAAGGTCATCCATAGGATTCACGAAGAACGCTTAGGTAATCCCTTTGTTTTCCTCTCTTCTCATCTCTTTCTTTGCTTTGAATTAGTGTGATTCTATTAAAAGTATCATCCTAGAGCCTCTCCAATTCATGGAGATGGTCTCGAAGCATATGATCCGACATTCCAAGTAAATAAGAAATTATTTATTTGTTTCGTTTCCATAGTACATGAATGCATAATTTTGACGATGATGATGATGATTTCGCAAGCAAGACCGATCCTAGATCGGGTGGATTGGGTGCTCCTTGACCTTCCCAATCCATAACTTAACCCCCGAACTCAATAATCTCACGATCATTGTTCCGTTAAACATGGTGGAGACTCACAACAATCGATCAACAAACAAGTCCTTGCAAACAACCGGAAGGCCGGGCACAGAGGCTGGCCCGGAGAGGGGCGCGCGCTCACACCTTGCCTTTGCCTTTACCCTTCTTCTTCTTAGGCAAATAACGTGGCCTAGGGGCTTCAACTCGAGCCACCGGCTTCGAAGGTTCAGAGACATATTCATTCGATCTCCCCAAGCGATCGAAGACACTCGGTCGTGCCTTCACAATGGGGACAGGCTTCATTTGTTTGCCTTCGGGGACGGACACTTTTACCTCAAAGGAAAAGGTCATGGGGGCCATTCTTGAAAAGAATTTGGGGCTTAAGGTAATAGAAAGTATTGCAGAATATTGTTGTGTAAACAAACTGGTCGGAGTTAGTTCAAATTTCTAGCTGTTGGAGAATCCAGTCCAGAAAAGAAAGGGGCTGTAAATCAGTAGCCCAGACGTGGGCGTATCTACCACTGGTATCGCAACACGCGCGCATCCCATGCGTCCATCCAAGAGCGCGCGCCTTTGATAGACGGACAGAGCAGAATGGGCCTTTGTCAGTTCAGCAGCATCCAGGCATCTCAACGCCTTCGACTTGCAACAAGTTCAGAATCCACAGCAACAAAGCAACGCTCAAACGCAACAACAGGAACACTTTGAGCACACATTTGTTTGTAAAAGGTCGACATCTAAGATCGAGTCTAAAATAAACATAAAAAATTGTAGATAAATAACTAAGACTGTAAATATGTGTTATTTGTTATTACATGAAAAATAAAAATTGTCCCAGGTTCTCAACCTATCTACTCTGAATCATCATCAGCGGCACTATGCTCCTCCCCATCGCCGCTCTCAGTCTCCTTATCGTCATCAGACTCCTCCTCGGACTCCTCAACTGTGATCTTATGGCGGCGTCTCTTTGGCATCCTAGCCAAGGTACTGGTACCTCATCGGCTAAAGCTCCTACTCAGTGACTGCCTCGCCGAAGTAACAGCCTCATCAACATCTAAAGAAGCATCCCTGCAACCACGCCCCATGCCGCGAGCACCACGGGCAGTTCCTCTCACAGCTCCAGACATCGTCCCGGCAGCCTCTCTGTTCAAGTTGGCCATGTCCCTGCACAGCTCCAGTACCCTCTCCTTTAGGTGGCGCAGTCTGCTCCGCATTCCTTTGTTTTGGCGGCCTATATGCCTATAAGAAGCCACGAGCATCTGTCATAACAGAAACAGGAAATTACATCAATATATGGGGATAAAAGATGCTGAGACAGAAAATGAACCAAGACTGAAAAAAATGCAAAGAAAAGTCATACCACAGTGGTCTGGGCAGGAGGCTCTCTCTCTGGTGGCATCTCCTCTGGGACAATCTCCTTCTGCTCATCAACAACCCCAAAGTTGGAGTAGGTATAGTACGAAGGAGGCAAAGGGGGATCGAAGCAATAACCTGCACTGGTGGGATAGAACTGGGCAGAAGTCGAGGGGGCGGACTGTGTCCTCCTAGGGTCAGCAAACATGAAACCCTGCATCAAATGGCTAGCCCTGAAAATGCCGTAATCCTGATGAAGGAAAATGAAGGGAGAAGCATCAACTAAGGACTCTATTTCCTACTAAACATAGGACTCATTTTCTTGGTCCCTAAGTAAATCATTACCTATAAAAATAGGGTCTTTCACCACAAAAAGAAGTTAACAACTCTCTAATCAGTCTCTCTCTCAAAGGAATCCCATTTTTATTCCTCCCTCACACCAAAACACCACTAAAAACCCATCTTTTCAAGCCAAAATCATCACAAAACTCTTGGATCACCAAGGCCTTAGTCAAGGCCATCAATTGAAATCTCAAGAACGCTTTAGGTAAACTCCTACGCTTTTAATCTCTACTTCTCATCTCATTCTTTGTTTTAGAGTAGTGTAATCCCATCAAAAGGATCAGCCTAGAGCCTCTCCAATCCATGGAGATGGTATCGAAGCACATGATCCGACATTTCAATAATTAAGAAATTAATTATTGGCTTTATTTGTTTTAATTGTTTATTCTTTATTTGATTAAAAACACCTAAGCAAGACCAATCCTAGATTGGGTGGATTGGGTGCTCTTTGACCTTCCCAATCCATAACTTAACCCCCGAACTCAAGAATCTCACGGTCCGTGTTCCGTTCAACAACATGGTGGCGACTCTCAAATACAAAAAGGCGAACGGGTATCTTCTCGGGTGCAAACAGGTTCACAAACGGACTCAGCCATCGGATTCACCAACGGATTCGACTAATGGATTAACAAACGGATTCATCAAGCGGATTCAGTAACGGATTCGTCAAACGGGTTCACAAACGGACTCGTCGAATGGATTCACAAACGGATTCACTAACGGATTTGTCAACCGGGTTCACAAACGGACTCATCCAATGGATTCACAAACGGATTCATCAAGCAGATTCACTAACGGATTCGTCAACCGGGTTCACAAACGGACTCATCAAATGGATTCACAAACGGATTCAGCCGGCAAATTTACAAACGGATCATGCCACCACATCTCAACAAAATCCGCTCACACAGGGAGCGCACCTCTATCTCTCACAATTTCAAAATTCCTGCTTTCATCTAGTCTTTTTTTCTTTTTCTTGGTGATGTCCTCGGCAGATGTCTTTCTTTCGTCGGCGCGTTTTGCTTTGCAATCCACGCCACCGAGGGGCTCTGTAGACACATCGCCTTGGACCGCTCACCCCGATTGCACATTTGATTTTGTGTTTCTTCCTATTTTATGTGTTTTTCGTTAGTTTATGTTACTTTCGTTAAGTTCTTGACTGACTCTGTTAAGTCTAGGGACTAAACTGAATAACAGGGCTGACTTTCTAATCCATTCTGTCAAAAAAGCTATTTCAAAGTCGCGCGCCTCCGCTCGTAGGGGTCAGAAGCGCGCGCGTCCCGCCATCAAGGCAGGAGGCGCGCGCATCTGAGCGTCAGTTACAGATTCTGCCCAAGAATCCCTCCCTTGCTCATTTTACATGATTTTGCCCGGGAAACTAATCATTGTGACTTGGTTTTGGCACCAAAAACATATTGTTTTCAACTATAAAACCCTTCTTCTCCAACCTTTCAAAAGGACCTTTTTCCAAGACAAAAAAAAAAGACCTTTTTCCAACACAAGAAAACTCTACCAAAAAAGAGACTTTTTGAAGATAAGAAAACTCTACACAAAATACTTTCAAGGCATCCTCAAAGAAGCACTTGAAGTTATTTAAAGCTTAGGTAAATACCACTTTTCTCTCCTCTCTACTTCATCTCTTCTCTTCTTCTTTTACTTTATCAAACGTGCAATCACCCAACCCATTTTTGGGACATGACACCAAAGATCACTTCATCATATTGAAGTCGGTCAAGGAGTTATCTCTCCACATTCAAAACACCCTTTTTAACACCTTTTATCATTATCAAAGAATAGGAAGAACACTTTATTTATGTAGACTATGAACAAGCAAGACCAACATTAGTTGGGCGAGATGGGTGTTTAAGTACTTCCCATCTCGTAACCTAACCCCCGAACCTCATAACAAGAATCTCTGTTTTCGTATCAAAATATAGGCTAAATATTAGGTTTTTCTTATGTTCCTCTAAAACATAGATGGCGACTCTAAACAAATAAAATACGGTTAGACATCCTAAGACCTTTCCACCGCTCTAGCCAAGCCGTGGTGCTCCCGGGGTATCTACAGCAGGTGACCTTTGTAGCTGTTGGAGACAGAGCATGAAGACAAAATTCAAATCTTCTTCTAGAAGGTTGACATCTGTCTTCATTTGAAATATTTCATCTAAGCACATCTCCATCGTTGGATTTGCTGAGTGTGCTTGTTTTGTCGTTTCTGCACACCTCAGCACTTCGGCTTTTTATAAGCGTACATCATCTTCACGCTTTCCAAGTTAGAATCTAAAAAACTGAAAGTTAAGCACGAGGACTGAGTGCTGCGCATGGATGTCCTGCGCAGTGAGCAATGTCCTGCTTAGGAATTCTTCAGTCCTTTTTCCGGTCCAAGCCCTATATTCTAAGTCTATACTACAAAATGGACTAAACTTAAAATTGAAGTTATTAAACTTCTTACATATGGTCCTAAAGTCCATAAAATACTAATAGGTGATGGTATCAATCAATTCTAACATATTTAGGAGGGTTAAGAAATAAGTATACCCAACCGTCGTCTTATAACCAATTGGTTGTTCGAACTTTTATTTATTATTTTGTTTGAAAAGAAAAAAAAAAGCTTTTATCCTTTTTGCCTAATTTGAATTCAAGTGTAGCCTCCTTAATATGAATTCAAGGAGTATATAATTCATTAAACAATGGTGATATCCGATAAAAAAAAATTTATTTGAGTGATCATTAAGATGAATCGTTTCCAAATTAAACTAATTAATTTGATTTATAGAAATACAAAATCAATCAATGATGCATTACAACAAGAAATATTAGATTTAAAGTCACTTAATTATATATACTCCCTCCATATGAAAATAAATGTCACATTTAAGATTTATATTTTACTTGTTTGTGAATTTTTTTAATTAATGAATAACGCCATAAAGGCAACAATTGGGACTATAGGCTAACATAACTTTCACTAACGGGATTTGAACTCGTGACTTTTACATGAGAAGCTAACACCGGATACCGCTTGATCCAGACCACTTTGGTTTTGTGAATTGATCGTACAAATGGTAAAATTGCAGTATGTTTTTTTCTTTATCCGAAAAGAAGACATCTATCTTGACTCAGGTAAAAAAGAAAAGTGTAACAATAATTTATGGGCAGAATAGATTAATTAAATGACATGATCCCTCCTCTTTAAAATGGTAGTCTCATTCTCTCGTTTTTTTTATATCCCAAAAAGAGTTTTTTTTTTTTTTTTTTTAAATAAAAGCTTCAAAATTTTAAAATTTATAATTTAATCTTAAATAGAAGTAGAAATAGGAGTAGAGGGAGTAAAATAAGTGATGACTAGGTTCTAGAGGGTAAATATAAAATCACAAAAAAGTGACACAAAATTGGGTCTACAAAATGATGTGTCAAAATTTTATTGGTATTTTTAGTAAGAGTGTGCCGGGTCCACTATCGATATAACCAATAAATTATCGTTACCTCATTTTGTATCCATCATTTTGTGAACTTCTTTTTTGTGTGTCCAGCATTATTGGCCGTTCTAGAATTAGTCCAACAAAGCACCCAATTTAATTTTTGTGTTGTTTGGTTGATTGTGAGGATTAGATGATTTTAGGTTGAACCTAACATGTGTTGACATGTTGATAACATTAGCTGGACATCACAATGATACATTGGGGGTGTTCTTAGTGAGGATTCTATTACTAGAATGTGAAATTGAGATGGAGTGGATAATTCAAAATAGTTTCTAAAATGTGAAATTGAGATAAGGTGTCGATAGAATTTCCATTTTGAATGAAATTATACAAAGTCAATTCTGATTATTAGTTTATAAGTTGAGTTGATCATTTAGTCACGAGTTGCTCAATTAATCCGTTAATTGCAAGCTCAGGAGGGGTAGATATCGTAGATGATGAACCAGTTTCTTTTTATCTGGTTCTTACTTTATCTTATTGAGTATTTTCTATACTCAGAGATGAATTCAAAACTTTCAATCTTTTCAAAGACAAGGGGATACATAATCTCAATACTCTTTATGTTCCAGATAAGAGTCATACTCTCTATTTTAATATGTCACATAGTATGTCACATAGTAAACGTTCTTTTTCCAAAGGGTTAATGACAATTTAGGGCCTAAAATGTAAGGGGGATCTTCGGCGGGGGGCCTGACCTTTTTTATTCTACACATCCGGGCTTGACATGCCAAGTTCTCGCCAATTAAGGGATTTTTGATGGAATTTGTTAGAAAAGTCAGTTAAATCAACAAAATGGATGAATTTGTAACTGATGTTAGATTTTAGGGGCTTTAGTGAATACAGTATATAGAAACTTAAAGGGTAAAAAATTAAATGTACAATATGCATGTTATGCATATTCTTAAATTTAAAAAAAATCAAATAATCAGAATTAAAGGATATTAATAAAATTATATAATATTTAAATATTTTAAAAAATAAAATTGTTCAGAATAAAAAGTCTATTTTTCGTCAATTACATTTTACCATTGTATTTTTATGAAATTTTGCTTCACACTCGAAAAATATTACTTCTTATAAAATTTAATAACAAATACGCATAAATTATATTCACTTTATAATTTTTCAACAATACAATACGTAGTGAAAAAATTGAAAAAATATATATATAGTGACAATTGTTTTCTAAAGTAACATACTTTTATTTCGAGATTTTTTGTTTGTTTTTTTTTTTTTCGAAAACAGACATTTGGGAGGAGGGAGTTATTCTTTTCTTCATCCTAACCTTATTCTGCCTTCGATTTTGCTTGAATTATTTCACACTATTTAAGACCCTATTCTCCATTTTGCTTGATTTATTGTTGATATAATAATAAAGTAATATTTTTTATTTAATTTAAATTTATCATATAAAAATATGCATAAATATTATATATATATATATATATATATATATATATATATATATATATATATATATATATATATATATATATATATAGGTAGGTACTCAAATGAGAACCTAAATATCGTGAGAGCCGTGAGAACCAATCATAACCATTAGATTAGAAAAAAATCAAGGGTCCATATGTTAGATACAATTGATACACTTAGATACATTACAAAAAATTCGATTACACTTGGATACAATAGGTTACTAAGTATTGTATCTAAGTGTTGCGCTTGGATACACTATGTTAAAAACTAATGTATCCAATTGTTTTTCGAAAATTAACTAATGTATCCAAGTGTATTCAATGTATCTAACATCTGGACCCTTGATTTTTTTTTAATCTAATAGTTATGATTGGTTCTCACGGTTCTCATATAAAATGGTTCTCACAGGAGCGCGACCCTATATATATATATATATATATATATATATATATATATATATATATATATACTGATTAAGATTAAGCTAAAGTCCTTGTTTTTATATTTATTTAAGTAACATATAATTTTATTAATATCCTTTAATTCTGATTATTTGAAAAGAAAAAAATATTTTTTTTTTTAACTTTAAGAATATGCATAAAATATTTTACATTTAATTTTTTACCCTTTAAGTTTTTATATATTCACTAAAGCCCCTAAAATCTGAAATCAGTTACAAATCCGTCCATTTTATCAATTTAACGGAATTTTCAAACAAATTTCGTCAAAAAACCCTTAACTAACGGGAATTTGGCATGTCGAGCCCTGATGTGTAGAATAAAAAAGGTCAGGCCCCCCGCCGAAGACACCCCCTACAATTCAGGCCCTAAATTGTCATTAACCCTTTTCCAAAATGGCAAAAGATAGAAAATGATGAATAGTGTTTGGACAACTTTATCCTTCAAATGCTTCAATAATTACGGGAAAAAAAAAACAACAACAACAACTTACCAACTTACTTATGAATAGTATTTTGGACAATTATATCTTCAACCCACTTGCAAAGTTTACCCATTTTCTAATATTTCTTTAATAAAAGCGAACAACTATGATAAAATTCTTACTCTGAGACTGAGGGAGTATTCTTTTCCATCAATTTAGTGTATTTTTCAGTCCCTCATTATTAGTGCATTGGTATAGTTTAGTAAAGAAACACTTGGGAGGCCATATTCAACAGTAGGTAAGAGTTGGTTTTTAACATGAAAAAGACAGCAACGGGAGGATTAGAATGAATCCAAATTTGGGGCAATTATATAATAAGTACATAAGGCTGTGCCAGCTAGTATTTGTTGCTTATAATACTGTCCAAAGTTATATTAATTTGGTATTTGTTGCTTATAATACTGTCCAAAGTTATAAAATTTGGTATTGTTGTCAACGAAAATCACTTTCCGTGATCCGTCCGCTTTGTAATAAGTGTCTGCAATATTTTTTTTCAACAAAATTATTGCATTTTTTATTAAGGAAATAGGCATAATGCAGTTTTATTACTGTACATGCTGTTGGGGTGCAACCCAAAGTCCCACATCGGTAATTAAGGAAACAATTGCAAGGTATATAAGAGCACCCACCCACTTCATTAGTAGGAGGCCTTTTTGGGGATGTCCAAAAACAAATCCGTGCGGGCTACGCCCAAAGCGGACAATATCATACTAATGTGGGAGAGTGGTGGTGGTGGTCGCGGTCCCTACAAGTGGTATCAGAGCCATGGTTCGGATGGGCCCGACCGGGTGGACCGTGTGTGTACTTTATATGGTGGGGTTCCCCTTGTGCGACATAGCGAATCGAGTCTTGCAATCGAGGGCGATGGTGTTTCGCGGGCGGTTGGTACAATCGAGGGCGGTGGTGTTCCGCGGGCGGTTGGTGCAATCGAGGGCGGTGGTGTTCCGCGGGCGGTTGGTGCAATCGAGGGCGATGGTGTTTCGCGGGCGGTTGGTACAAGCTTTCGCCGATATGGGCCAGAGGAAACACTGCGGGCCATAGCGGTGTGGTCCTTGGTTTGAGGGGAGGATTGTTGGGGTGCAACCCAAAGTCCCACATCGGCAATTAAGGAAACAATTGCAAGGTATATAAGAGCACCCACCCACTTCATTAGTAGGAGGCCTTTTTGGGGATGTCCAAAAACAAATCCGTACGGGCTACGCCCAAAGCGGACAATATCATACTAATGTGGGAGAGTGGTGGTGGTGATCGCGGTCCCTACACATGCAACGTACAAACATATAAAAAAAACAAAAAAAAAACTGATAACTCAAATGCAATATTTATTAAGAGGAGGAAATATTATGATTGGATTATAACTGGCTCCACCCCTCCCCAAAAAAATAATAATAATAAAATAAAAAAAATCACTTTTTCTCTTTTCAAACATGGTCCTTCTAAACAAAGTTAATTTTCCAATTTCTACGTACAATAGAACGAAACATGAATTGTTTTTTCCATATTTATATGTTGCTTCGGAAATGAAATATATATGGCAAATGGATTGGCATCTATGCGTAACATACAGAGTAAGCTTTGTGTGAGACGGTCTCACACATGAGACGGATCGTAATGAGAGAGGAAAATGGCTTGCCCCGCCCCCCATAGAGGGGAAAATCATTTAGTCAAATCTGTCGGTCTCAAGTGTGAGACCGTCTCACACTAATTTTTATCTAACAATAAAATTGAAATGGATTACTGCAACCAAGTCACAAATTAGTCGACTAAATTTAAATCTATTTTTTTTATTTGAGATATTTGATTTCGATAAAAACTCGTGTGAGACGGTCTCACACGTGAGACGGGTCTTGTTGAGAGAGTAAATGGTTTGTTCCCTTACAGGAGCCAGGAGGGGTGGAGTAAGCCTCTTTCCTTTCTCGTCAAAATCCGTCTCATGTGTGATACCGTTGCTCTTTTAACTTTTGGATTGGTAAATATTTTGGGAACATGGTAAAATAAAATTGTGGGTAGAAGATGGCCAATAATTGTGCCAAAGATGATAGCTACGAGCTACTATGATAGAGGAGTTATGATTGACACAAGTACATGTAAGGTGCAATTTTGGATGTATATGCCCAATAATTATCTTCTATAAATTCTATAGAAATACTGAAAAAATAAGTTTGGAAGATATGCTATAATTTCTAGAAAATAAATTTGAATTATTGATATGAAAGACCCACAAATAAAAATCATCAAGATTCTCAGGATAACGTTTTGTTGCTTGTCTAGCTAACATACTGATGAAAGATAAATAACAATGAGAAATCTAAATTAATGAAAATAAAAATATTAATCATATTCAGTTTTTCAATCAAGACCTCTAGCTACAAATCACCGGTGGGATCTAAAAGATAAATGTGATATGATGAATAGGAAACCTTTACACAATCTATTTGAAGAGAACAGAGATAAATTGTCTCAAAATTAGACTTGTTCAACTCATACTATAAAAATAATTAGGTAAAAATGTTATGGGTAAAATTTACATGATGACATCTTCAAAGATAGCGACGTCTTGACAAATCACAGCATTGTAAGTATTCAATTTATTAATCTATTTAATATATTAGTAACAATATTTTGTGCAGATTAAACATGTGACATTAACCAGTGAGGACTCTTATCAACGGTATCAAGACGTGGACAAATAAAGGATAGAGACCTAATTTTTAGCCTAGTTAGTTAGATTAGGATTAACTTTATCTTATTCTTTTTATCTATTTAAACCTAGCTAAAGGCGGCACAAACAGACGACTCTCACATGCTCATTATTGTAATCCGCCATAAGCTTTCTCTGTAACCTCAAGAAACGATCAATACTACTGTTTAGGGGTGGTAGGTGCTCACGAACACCTCCCGAGGTTTTGTGCCGACGAGAGCATTCTCTCAAGGGCTTTCCTCGTATACATCATTGTGTCATCTTCATTTCCATTCAAATAATTATATTCCAAAGTACCTTCCATTTTTATCCATAGACTAAACATTTCTCGCACAATTTAGTTCTTATTGTTTTTTTTACCAAAACAGTTTGGCGCCCACCGTGGGGCCTTTGGTTTTTTTATTGTTTGAATTTCCTTCGAATCATAATGTCCACTCAACCCATGACTACCGGCATCAGCAAGGCTCCTAGCACAACTATTGGCTTGAACTTATCAATTGGGGGCAATAGTCCCAACAAGACGACAGGCAGCCTGTCTGGGTCTCTACTGCCGCCGCCACCTGGTGGAGTTGGCAAGAAGCAGTCGGCTCTATCCTCCGATCCTGAACTCAAGAGAATTCTAATCCAGATGAGGAGTCAGCTAGACAAGCAGCAAAGTAGCACTTCTTTGATATGAGACACCCTAGTGAATATGCAGAAAGAGCAGAAGGCCTTGAGTGAAAGGGTGGATTCTATATCACCAATTCGCCCTAGGGTTCTTGACTTTGGCACTGGGGGCAGTCATTCTGTATTCAACGAATGGATCCCGATGGCCAGTGTAGCTGATGGTGGAACCCTGTCATCCCCTCTGGTGACGACTTCCCCGATGATGTCGTCATCCCAGGATCCTAGCTTCTTCCAGTTCTCTCCACTTGGAAATGCCTCAGTTCCACCTTCCTCTCTCAACATTTCAGGAACATCTACAGGGCCATCCTATACCAACAGCACCATTGTGACATCTTCAGCAGATGTCAACCTCTTTGGTAACATTAATTCAAATTTTGCATTTGATAATACTGCTCGTACTTCTAACCCTTTTGCATGTAACTACATAGCAAGTCAGCTTCAGGAATTAAGTAGTATGGTCATGAACGTGCCAGGAGTTACCCCTCCTATCCAGCAGGTCTCTCTAATGTTTTACAATCAATCTCGCTTCGCACCAGCCATCGCAACTGTCGACCTCCCCAAAAGATTCAACATTCCATCCATGAAGTTCTATGATGGAACCACAGACCCTGAGGAGCATGTCGCTCATTATCAAGACAAGATGGAGATTATTCGTATTCCCCTTCAGTGCAGAGAAGCCTGTTTGTGTAAAGGCTTTGGTTCGACCTTGATTGGACCAGTATTGAAATGGTTGATTCGTCAGCCTCCAGGATCGATTGGTTCGTATTCCCGGCTTATCAACATGTTCAACAACCAGTTCTCTTGTAGCCGTCAATTCGAGAAGCTGACCAGTGACCTCTACCGGATCATCCAACAACCAACCGAGGCTTTGAAGGACTATGTCAACAAATTCAATAAAGAAGTTGTTAGGATTCATTGTTAGTTCACCCACCTTAATTTGATTGATCCATGCCACGTATCCTTTTATGGACTTTAGGACCGCATGTAATGAAGTTCTACTTCAATTTTTAGATAAGTCCATTTCTAGTGTTTTTAGTTGTCTAGGCTGAGTATAGTTCGGTTGTATCATTAGCGGTTTAGTGCTTCAAACCGTCATCTTGAGACCGTCAGCATGGAGCCCTTCAGTTTTCATCAAACTGCAGTTTGCATGTTTGATGAAACCGCCCATCAAGATCATTCTTCAAACCGCCCCTATGCTTGGTGAAACCGCAGATCAGTTATTAAAGAATTAAAGAGATGTCATTTATTCCTTAGACAAACATTCCCTTTTTGACCGTAAAAGGATGTTATTATGTCATGTCAAAATAACTCTAAGTTAACTTGGAGTTTCTGCAAGGAATGTCGGTTTGTCTATCAGTTTGAATTGTTTACCGTTAGTCCTTTCTGCAACAAAAGGACAATTGTCAGGTAGTGGTGCAACAACTACCTAGGACTACAAGACAAAACCAAGGACGAAAATGACATCTCAACCAATGGGATTTCGACAGCACTGTACCCTTCAGATTTGATTCAAATCTTTACCCAACGGTCACAAGGGTGCTCTGCCTATAAATAGCCTCCATTATTCAATAATGAAGGTTGCTGAGCTTCAAGAGATTCTTTCCCAAGTATTCAAGTTTGCTTTGAAGATTTAAACCCAGATATTCATATCTTCAAACCATCTCCATTGCAAACCCAGTTCTTCATCAAAGCTTCAAGCCTAACAACCATTCATACTTAGCCTTTACACCGAAAGAATTCTATTTGCTCAACCATCATTTAGATACTTAGAGCATTTGATTTCTTTTCACACACACACCCGATTTATATGATCACATAGATTATATACTTCGAAAACACCGGTTGTTTTTATAGCTTAGGTTAGACTTATCGTTTAGAGTTTAGATTCATCTTGTAAAACCTCCTCTAAATTAATACAAGTCTTATAGCTATTAGAAAATCCTAGACTAACCATCTAGGTAGAGGACGTAGTTCATTTAAGAACGAACATCTTCAATTTGTGTGTTTGATCTTTATTTTCTGTCTTGATATTTATCTTTCTTGTTTGTGGTCTTGAACTTGTTTCCTTATACGAATTGACTTGAAAGATGAATTGTGTTTTCCTTTAAACTTTAAGTTTAACTATTCTGTTGCATCATAGTGTTTTCTCAACCCGAGTCAAACTTCCCAACTCTTTAACTAACCTATTTGGCCAAACCGCAAACTCCGCTGTGCATTTTATCAGTTCGGTTCTTGTGCCTTGAACCGCAGTTGGCCAAACTGATAAGTACTCGGTTGATTTTAAGGGTATTTTCGAAAAAGTTTTGGACCGCTATTCACCCCCCCTCTAGCGGTTCTATACCCTTGTTGCCCTCTGGGACCAACAAGTGGTATCAGAGCTAATCCACCAAATTTGTTTTTACAAGCTTAACCGCTTGGGTGCTGATCCAATGGCAAACACAAACACCCATATGATGCAAACATCCAATTCGAATCACTTACCGATTCTGGATGAAGATAGTTTTATCTTTTGGAAAGATAGGATGATGAAACACATGATTTCATGTGATCGTAGACTGTGGACCGCGATTACTGATGGACCATATGTTCCTATGAAAGCTAATCCTCGTGCAGGAACCGCAGGAGAAGAAGCTGAAGTTAAGAAATTAGAAAGTGAATGGACTGATGCAGACCGCATCAATGTGGATTTTGATGGAAGAGCTATGTCCATGCTAGTTTCAGCTATTGACCTGAGGACTCATTCTAAGGTGCTTCACTGCAAAACCGCAAAGGCTACCTGGGATGCTATAGTTGACTTTCTGGAAGGAGATTCAGATACCAAGAAGAACCGCCTCTATCAACAGAGAAGACTCTTTGACTATTTTGTTAAAGATCCTAAGGAATCTCTTAGACAATGCTATGAGAGGTTTATTAATATTGTTAATGTTTGTTTTTCTCTTGGACATGTCTATTCTAATACAGATTTGAACATGAGATTCATGCAAGCACTTGGTAGCAAATGGCTGATCAAAACTACTAACATTGAAGACAACAAGGACTTGGAAGCTCTTGATCTTCGACACTTGTATGCCATGCTGAAGGTTTTTGAATTTAAGCTTGAAGAGGTCCATGAAACCGAAAGCAGATTTAAGACCCTCTCTCTAGCTGCTTTCAACAATACCTCATCTCCTGTCTACAATCCAGACCATCATCAAACTGCTCCTCACCTTCACTTGCAAACCGCTCCTCCTGACCAAAATGCTCCTAGATATAATCCTCAAACCTCACCTTCTGAATATTACCAACAGTCTCACCAATCCTATCCTCAATCACATCAACCATATCCTCAAACTTATCAATCTTATCAGCAGTCTCATCAATCCTACACTTCTCCTCAAAGTTCGTATGCTCAGAGTGTAGGATCACAATCCTCAAGTTCTACTCAAGTTGATTTTGATGAAATGGATGATGAAGAATTTGCTTTGTATGTGAAGAAATACACCAAGTTCAGGAAAAACAATAGATCTCAATTTCCATCCAAAGGCCCAGCAAAGTTTGTCCCTCCAACCAGATTCAATAAAACTGCAGATCCCAAGACTAGGGATGACTTGGTTTGTTATAACTGCAGACAACCAGGTCACTTTGCTTCAAGTTGTCCCAAACCGAGGTATGAAGCCGCGCCAGCAAAGAAACTATTCAACAAGAAATTCGTGAAAAGAAGAGGAATGGTAGCTGACCAAGGAGATCAACCGCTGACATGGATGGGTTCAGACTCAGATGAAAGTGATGATGAAGAAACTGCTAATCTCTGTCTCATGGGATTTGAAGAAAGAATTGAAATTGACGAAAGCCTTCCACTGCCAAAACAACAAATGAAGTCAGTTTCACCTAAGACTCCTGAGGCTAGATCAAGCAGAGCTCCTACAACACCAAACTACACTCCCGAGGTTCAAGCAGACCAAAGTCATGATGATCAGGTACTAGAACGTGCAAATATTATATGTCAACAACACACTGTACTTAAAAAGGCATATAAACTAATGGCTGCAGAACTTGAAGAATCCCAACGTGTATGTAAATCCCACAAGGAGGAAATTGAAAATCTCAAGCTCCAAATTGCTGGGATATCTACTATTGTGGATGAAAACCGCTATCTGAAGGACAGAACCGAGGTACTTCTCACCCAAATCCATGATCTTACCGTACAAAGGGATGACCTCCAAAAAGTGACCGATGTATGGACTAAGTCTGGTGTCACCGTGGAACAAATCCTAAATTCACAAATTCCTACTTCGGATAAAAGTGGATTGGGGTTTAAAACCGATGATGGGTGTAAGTGTCCTTGTCTCTGTGCCGAAGGTGGTGTGAAACCTACTGAACAAACCAAAGAAATTCCTAAGGTTAATCATGCTGGTAAAAAGGGCTCAAAACAAGAAATTAAAAGACAAAATTATTTCTTTGAGTACCCTAAAAACCAGACTGGGAGAGATTCAAAGTGGAAAGAGAAATCCATAGCGGCTGAGGCAACCAAGGAAGTATTGAGTGATGAAACCGCTCCTAGTCGGTTTAAGGAAATCCCTATCATATTCCCTAAAGCCGCACCTAAGAGAAAGGTTGAGCTCAAGAAGGTAATCTTTGTTAAAGCCAAAACCGCTGACCCAGTAAAACATGAGAAACCGAAGGTCAGTAAAGGGTTTGTAAAACCGCAACCAAAACCTGGATTTATTCATTGTGCTATTTGTGCTGATTTTGGTCATAGTGCTGGTCATTGTCTTTTAAGATTCACACCCAATGCCAAGGGACGTAAAAATCCTAAGGTCAAACAAGTGTGGGTCCCAAAAAGCTGCTAACCCTAGGACCCAAGGAATAAGGGGGACCAAAACCTTTCATGTTTATTTTTCAGATTTCATGTTTTATGGCTGGAACCGCTAAGAAGAAGAAGGATCTCTGGTATTTGGATAGTGGATGCTCACGACACATGACTGGAGATTCCGAACTACTCTGCAGTTTCATCCAAATGAAAGGTCCCCCAGTAGTGTTTGGTAACAACAAAAAAGGAGAAACAGTAGGATATGGAGCAATCAAACGAGGAAAGGTGACTATTGAAAATGTGTCACTAGTAGAAGGACTCAAGCACAACCTTCTCTCCATATCTCAGTTTT
The DNA here is from genome assembly GCA_026119855.1 of Campanula takesimana. NCBI lineage: Eukaryota > Viridiplantae > Streptophyta > Magnoliopsida > Asterales > Campanulaceae > Campanula > Campanula takesimana. The sequence continues at coordinate 249,861 of JAOWBW010000800.1, read as the reverse complement.
GTGACAAAAGAATGAACTGCATCTTCACATCAACTAGCTGTTATATCAAAGATGCTTCCTCTGAAGTCACTCTACTGACTGGCAACCGAACAGGTGATGTTTATATGATAGATTTGAGCAATATTGTTTCTATTGCTGACCTCTGTTTTGTAGCCAAAAATATAAGTGAAAGCAGCTAGTTATGGCATAAGCGGCTCAGCCACTTGAACTTCAAGTATCTAGTAAAACTGCACAGGGATGGTCTAGTAAAAGGACTACCCAAAGTGGCTGACCATCATGATGAAAAGTGTAAAGCATGCCAGCTTGGAAAGCAGCCCAAACAGTCATTTCCTAGTAAAACCGCTCCTTCAACGAACCGCTGTTTGCAACTGCTGCACATGGATTTATTTGGACCTGTCCCAACCGCCAGTATTGGAGGAAACCGCTATACACTTGTGGTGGTTGATGATTATTCAAGATATACATGGGTGGAAATGATGGCCTCTAAAGATGATACTTATGGCATCGTAACCGCTCTCTTTAGACAGCTCCAAACTCAGAAATTGGATGACATTGTTGCCGTGCGTTCAGATAATGGAACCGAATTTACAAACAATGGTGTTGCCCAATATTGTGATGATCATGGAATTGATCATAACTTCTCTGCCGCTGGGGTCCCACAACAGAATGGAGTTGTAGAAAGAAAGAACAGAACTTTGATTGAAGCCGGGAAGACAATGATTGCAGAAGCAAAGCTTCCCAAATACTTCTGGGCCGAAGCCGTCAATACCGCATGTTTCACCCAGAACCGCTCCCTAATCATCAAAGTTCACAACAAGACTCCTTATGAATTGTGGCGAGGCAGATCACCCAACATTGCCTTCTTCAAAATATTTGGATGCAAGTGCTACAGCTTGTACAATGGCAAAGAGCATCGAGGTAAATTTGATGCTAAGGCCGATGAAGGTATTTTTGTTGGTTATTCAAAACACTCCAAAGCTTTTCGTTGTTTCAATAAGACATCTTTAAAAATTGTAGAATCAGTTCATGTTACATTTGATGAACATAATCTTCTTGAGCCACATATGGCTCCAAATGTTGCTGATGATTTTAGTGGTTTTGAGACAGGTACATCTTACCCTAATCATGCAACCGCAAATGATCAACCTACTCAAACCGCTCCATCAGGTTCTTCAGCCGCTCCAAATCAAACCGAAGGTTTTGCTGTAGAACCGCATTCTTCTGATCCCATTCAAACCGTTAATCCAGTTCCAAACATCACCTTCAATGAAGATTTCAATGAATATCAAGAAGAGCCTCCTCTGGAAAATCTTCAAGAAATAGTGGTTCATGAAGACCTCCCTCCAGAAATCAATGAACATAGAGACCATCCAACAACTAATGTTATAGGTCCTATCAGTTCTGGTGTTCAGACAAGAGGAAGCTTAACTCATAGGGATAACCACAGTTTGTTCTCAACCGCACTGTTATCTCAGATGGAACCGAAGAAGGTAGATGAGGCTCTAAGTGATCCAAGTTGGGTAGCTGCAATGCAAGAAGAGCTCAATCAGTTTGAAAGATGCAGAGTTTGGACTCTAGTTCCAAGGCCCAGAGATCACACTGTAATTGGATCAAAATGGGTATACAGAAATAAGATGGATGAAAATGGTACTATTACAAGAAACAAAGCAAGGTTGGTTGCTCAGGGTTATAGGCAAGAAGAAGGGATTGATTATGATGAAACCTTTGCTCCTGTAGCCAGACTTGAAGCCATTAGATTGTTCCTGGCTTATGCCTCCTTCAAGAAATTCAAGTTATATCAAATGGATGTGAAGGGTGCATTTCTGAACGGTGAACTACAAGAAGAAGTTTACGTAGCTCAACCGCCAGGATTTGAAGACAACAAATATCCCAATCATGTCTTCAAGCTCAAGAAGGCCTTGTATGGACTCAAACAAGCTCCAAGAGCATGGTATGACACTCTATCTAAATTCCTTATTGATCAAGGCTTCTCTAGAGGTAAAATTGATACAACCCTATTTATTGCTAAACACAAAGGTCATTCATTATTAGTTCAAATATATGTTGATGATATTATTTTCGGTTCTACTAATGAGACTATGTGTGTTAAGTTTGAGAAGCTTATGAAAGGTAAATTTGAGATGAGTATGATGGGAGAATTGACATTCTTTCTTGGACTCCAAATCAAGCAATGTCATGATGGAATCTTTATCAACCAAGCCAAATATACCAAAGATTTGATCAAGAAATTTGGGCTTGAAACCGCTAAGCCAGTTGATACCCCAATGCAAAAGGCCTGCAGTTTGGATCAAGATGAACGAGGTAAGAAAGTTGATCAGACTCTCTACCGAGGTATGATTGGTTCTTTACTTTACTTAACTGCTAGTAGGCCGGATATCATGTTCAGTGTTTGTGTTTGTGCTAGATTTCAAGCTGAGCCTAGAGAATCTCATCTTATTGCTGTTAAAAGAATTATTAGATATTTATGTGGATCTGTTAATCTTGGACTTTGGTACTCCAAAGAATCTTCATTTGATCTATTAGGTTATTCAGATGCTGACTTTGCAGCATGTAAGATAAGCAGAAAGAGCACAAGTGGTACTTGTCAGTTCCTTGGAACCCGGCTTGTATCATGGTCCAGCAAGAAACAAGCATCGGTTTCAGTCTCAACCGCTGAAGCTGAATATATTGCGGCTGGAAGCTGTTGCTCTCAAATTCTCTGGATGAAACAGCAGTTGGAAGACTATGAAGTATTTGAGAAGAACTGCCCTATCTACTGTGATAGTACTGCAGCAATATCAATCTCCAACAATCCAGTACAACACTCAAAAACCAAGCACATTGACATAAGATATCATTTCCTCAAAGATCATGTTGAAAAGAAGAACATTTTTCTAGCAAAGGTGGGAACCGACGATCAAATTGCAGATATTCTCACCAAACCGCTTGAAAATTCTAGGTTCTTTCATTTACGAGGAGAAATGGGTATGCTGGAACTTACTTAATATAATTCATGCCTATTTATTCTTGTTCTAATAATTTTTGTTAAGTATTTTGGCTCTATTAAGAAAATGCAAATAACTTGCGGTTCAATCGACAAAACCGCAACAAGATGGTTCGGTTAAAGATTCCACTCAAACCGAAGAGTCAAGTAGAATAACTTCAGTCTTGTCCTAACCGAATTGTCAAAGCAAGGTTTCGGTTTTTATACTGAAACCGAAGATAGATCTGGACGATATCGGTTTCACTTAAACCGATAATGAGGAAAAGGTAAGTCGGTTTACGAAAAACCGCTCAGGTATGAAATTGCATTTTAGTCCCTACTTTATGTCACTTCATTCATTAAGGACCTTTTTGCAATTATCTCTGCCGCATTGAATGCGAATCGACAGGTACACTGACGGTTGAGTTTCCTTCAGCCGTCATGCCCGCTCCACTACCCGAGGTGGTTAATTAAGTATAAAAGACAAACCAGTTTTCAATTTATCTTTTTACCTTCTTACTCTTTTTAGCAAAAACCCCTTCTCTCTCCTCTGTACGCACTCATCTCTCTCTCTCTGTTCTCACTCAAAATTCTCTTACTTAAACAAAATTTTTAATGGCACCAAAGAAATCAATTGATCTTGCTTCTTCTTCTACATCGTCCAAACCATCGAAGCCTGATATGGTATGAAATTCTGAACCCTAACTCAGTATACTTCATTTATCCGCCATTGTTGAAGCTTAAAAGCTTGTTCATCTTCCTTTGATCATTTTATGCTTTTTCTTCAATTTCTTGGTTGGTTGTGCTCGCATTTACTTATATACACTGTTTGTTTACTTTGTTTTAAGATTTGTGTTCAATTTTGAGCAAAATCAATTTTGGGGTTATTTGGTGTTCTTGCGAAATTTTGCAGATTCTGGGTTCATGTGTTGTTATTTGTCTTAGTTTATTTAGAACTTTGTTAGAATCTACTCTTTGTGATCACTTTGATATAATTTTTTCCACGTTTTGGTTAAGATTTTGTTTTGCATATTCATACTCTGTTCTTCGTGTTCTTCATGCATTCAAACTCTTTTTCAAAATTTTCTCTCTTTGATCCGTTTTGCCTTCACTGTTCCTTCATTCTTTGTTTTTACATTTTTACCCTTGCTCTCCTTGAACCGCATGTTTTCATTGTTAGGTTTCCTTGTTATAGTTTGTAGGACTTAATCAAACCGCGGTTTGCTTAAGGATTCAAACTATCATTCTTTAAGCTATTTCTAACTAAGAAAATATTTCAGGATCCCTCAAACTTTGTTCCCGGCTCTAGGATTCTTGTGGATGAAATTAAACAAGATGCAGTTGGAAGGAAGCTCCTCAAACTGCTGAATGATGCAAAGCTGCTACCTTTGTTTCTTATGGATGAACCGCAGTTCGTTACAATTATCTGCGCCGAATTCTTTGAAAATGGGATCTCCACAAAGGCTGCCTTACTAGATGTAAGAGGAGAACCGATGAGGGATCTGGAATCCGGAGAGATAAAGTTTGAAGATGCTATCAAGTCCACCGTCTGTGGCAAAGAAGTGATCCTAACCGCTTCCAAGATTGCAGTTCTAGCTGGTCTTGAGAACTCTGGAGTCATGGGGATAAAACCGGAACTTCTAAGTAATACTACAATGGAGTTGATTGGAGTAAATTCTTTCTCCACCAAGAATTCCTCCAAAAAGGACTTTGGAGAGGTGATGGCTCACCTATGTGAATTGGTGGATTCTGGAGTTATGTGCAAGAATGGAAACCACAATAATTTTACAAGTGAACATTATGCTTACTGTGTGGCCATTCTTAAAGGGAAGAAACTGCACTGGCCCAAGGTTGTGATGAAGGAGATCATAAATGCTCTAAACCGCCTCCATGCTGCTAAAGCCGCTGGAAAATCCAAGGTCAGAACTCATTGCAGGTTGCTGACAAAGTTCTTGCATCAAGATACTGCCATTTTCAAGTTCTCGACTGAAAACAAGGACTATTGGTTGGATCCAAGTGAAAAATCTATCTTTGGATTGTCAAAACTTGATACCTTCAGAACAACTTTTGGATGGCGGTATGCTCAAACTGTTTGGAATGAGGACCCTCTTCCTGAAGCCGAACGTGGCCCATTTCCTGAGGCTCGGCTCAACAAATATGGGAAACCGTATGCTGGTGCCATTGCTGATCAGGCCCATGCTACGATGCTAAGAAATGAAGATCAAACTGCCACTCTAAACCGACTGGGGTTAAGTCATTTAGCTCAAACCGCGGTACAGGCTGAGGGGGAGTCTGCGGTTGAGGGGGAGCCTGCAGTTCGATCTATACCTGCGGCTCGTCCTAAGGAAACCGCTGCTCCAAGGAAGAGAAAGGGAACTGCTCAAATCCCTTCAGTTATTACAAAAGCAAACCTATCCAAACCGCCTCCTAAACCCTTATCCAAACCGACATCAAAACCTTCATCTTCTTCAACCTCTTTTCCCCCCATCAGACTATCTCCTACTCTTTCAAAACCTATCACTTCTAAACCCTCTATTCCCAAACCTCAAGTTAAACCTCTCTCTCCAGTACATCAAAATGTGGAGAAATCCTTAAATTTTGCTATGGATGACTCCTCTCTTAAAGCCGCCAAGGCTAAATCCATTCCAGAACTTATCCCTTCACCTCATCTTTTCCTTCCTATCTCTTCTCCTCCTAAACCTTCCACTTCTAAACCGCCCTCTGTTCAATTCTCTGAAGAACAGTTGGCTAAATTTTCAAAGCCTTCCCTAACCTTAAACCTTCCTCTCAAACCGATCCTGAGCAGACCGAAGTGTCTGAGGATGCGGTTCTAGTTGAACAAACCGCTGTATCTACCATTGTGGTTCAGCCTGAGCAAACCGGTGAGTTTGAGGCTGTAGCATTGCCTGAGCAGACTGATATGTATGAGGCACTTGGTGAACCTGAGCAAGATGATGAAGTTCTTGAGGTTCAACCGCCAAAGAAGAAGAGAAAGTTGGTGAAGAAAAGTGATTATGTGGAGCATTGGCAGTCAAGGCCACCAGGAGCTGTAGACTTCAGTGAGGCTGACTACAAAAGTGATCACTCACCACTTGAAGGAGCATTTGCAAAAGAGCTAAGAGAAAGAGCTGAGATGAGGAAGGCAGGTATTGACCCAATGTTGGTTGAGGTCTCTCCTTCTTCACTTAAAAGAAAGCTGGATTTTGATTCCCCAGAACATACTCCATCTTCATCTCCAGACTTACGATATGCTGAAGCGGTTCAACCTTCACCAGTTCTCTTATCTGCTCAACCTTCAGTTTCTACGTCGGTCCAACCGATGGCTCAGTCTTCAGTTTCACCATCTGCTCCGCCATCGGTTTCATTCATTAAACCGAAGACAACGAAACAAAAGAATGCTGCTGACTTAGCAAAATATCTGAAGCGGTTCAAGTCTGAAACCTCTAGGGAAAGAAGGGCTGGAGCCCATGCTCGTGCCGCCGCCAAAGCCGAAGCTAGATTCTTGAAGGCTGGCCGCCCTAACCCCTATGCTATTTTTCCCAAGGATGAGATGGAAGCCGCAGTTGAAAAATTAATTCTTTCAGTTGCAGAACAATTGATGGGTGAGATTGCCGATCAGGTACTCATGGATCCCACTATTGCTAGTCAATTCTTTCTAAAATTAACTGCTAGAGCTTATCCTCCTATGTTGAATTGGAGATTTGTGCCTTCCCCTTCCATTCTTCTGAATGATGATTATTTGAGATTTCCTCTTCTTCCTCCTTCCCCTCCTCAATCTGCAATTATCCCTGTTCACTCTTTTCCTCACTTTGATCCCATTGAGCTTGAAACCGCCCTTAGGATCTCTATGGATGAAACTTTAGAAGAGGCACACATTCTTTTGAAAGGCAAAGCCAAAATGCCTTCCTCATCCCATCAATCTGATGATGCCATCCAAATTTCTGATGATGATAATTCCAGTGATGAGCACATCCCTGACTATACTCCTTCTGATGAACCGCCCTCTTCAATCGGTTTGACACTCATCTCCTCACGTTACAATCTGATCTTGATGCCATTAAGGGGGAGAGAGTGAATGAGAGATTTGATGATAGGTCAAGACAACAACAGCTAGATGAGAGACTGAACTTAATCTTGGAAAATCAACTGGCTCTTCAAGATCTTGTCAGAACCAACAATGATCTTTGCAACTTAAAGTTTCAAGCCGTTGATGCATCACTTCAATCTGTTGTTGAGAAACTTGACATTCTGGCTCAGCATGCACTTGATTCTTCAGAACTTATCCTGAATAGAACCGGGAAACTTGTCAAACAAGCCGCTGCAATTGAATTGAAGATTGGTGAACCGACTGAAGTTCGGCTTCGTGCAGCTGACTTTGTTTTTGAAGCCACCCGTGGATCCGGTTCTATAAATGTTGATCAAACCGCCCCCGCTGTTGATGCTCAAGTTGCAGAAGAACAAGCTGCTCAAGACGCTCAAACCGTTCAGAACCAAACCGCAGATGATGCTTCTGCTGCAAGGGGTTCTGTTGCAGATGAAGTAGACTAGATTTCTTTTATTAGTCTTTCTTTTTTATGTCTCTTGTAATTCATACATTGTAAGTTACTATCCTTTATAATTGAATTATAATGAGAATGACTGCATAGCATTCTGTTTCCAAAACTTTGTTTATTCAAACTGCTTGTTTGTGAAACAATGCTTGTATTTCTTAAAACCTCATGCACTACATTCATCATGAAAATACTTTTTAGTGCATTATGGTTTAAACATTCAGTTTAAACATGCATTTCTGATCCTCAAAATCATATCATCTTTTATGCATCTGAATGTATTTCTTTTCTATCTTTTCTTCATTTTCTTTGTTTTTATAGATTTGAAATCTATGATCTAGCATAGTATGTGCATTGACTTGGGACATGCAATTTCATGAAATTTATTTCTGACATGTTTTTACCAAGTACAATGTTTTGCTATTATCATAGTGTGGTAATGGCATCAATCAAAAAGGGGGAGATTGTTAGGATTCATTGTTAGTTCACCCACCTTAATTTGATTGATCCATGCCACGTGTCCTTTTATGGACTTTAGGACCGCATGTAATGAAGTTCTACTTCAATTTTTAGATAAGTCCATTTCTAGTGTTTTTAGTTGTCTAGGTTGAGTATAGTTCGGTTGTATCATTAGCGGTTTAGTGCTTCAAACCGTCATCTTGAGACCGCCAGCATGGAGCCCTTCAGTTTTCATCAAACTGCAGTTTGCATGTTTGATGAAACCGCCCATCAAGATCATTCTTCAAACCGCCCCTATGCTTGGTGAAACCGCATATCAGTTATTAAAGAATTAAAGAGATGTCATTTATTCCTTAGACAAACATTCCCTTTTTGACCGTAAAAGGATGTTATTTTGTCATGTCAAAATAACTCTAAGTTAACTTGGAGTTTCTGCAAGGAATGTCGGTTTGTCTATCAGTTTGAATTGTTTACCGTTAGTCCTTTCTGCAACAAAAGGACAATTGTCAGGTAGTGGTGCAACAACTACCTAGGACTACAAGACAAAACCAAGGACGAAAATGACAGCTCAACCAATGGGATTTCGACAGCACTGTACCCTTCAGATTTGATTCAAATCTTTACCCAACGGTCACAAGGGTGCTCTGCCTATAAATAACCTCCATTATTCAATAATGAAGGTTGCTGAGCTTCAAGAGATTCTTTCCCAAGTATTCAAGTTTGCTTTGAAGATTTAAACCCAGATATTCATATCTTCAAACCATCTCCATTGAAAACCCAGTTCTTTATCAAAGCTTCAAGCCTAACAACCATTCATACTTAGCCTTTACACCGAAAGAATTCTATTTGCTCAACCGTCATTTAGATAGTTAGAGCATTTGATTTCTTTTCACACACACACCCGATTTATATGATCACATAGATTATATACTTCGAAAACACCGGTTGTTTTTATAGCTTAGGTTAGACTTATCGTTTAGAGTTTAGATTCATCTTGTAAAACCTCCTCTAAATTAATACAAGTCTTATAGCTATTAGAAAATCCTAGACTAACCATCTAGGTAGAGGACGTAGTTCATTTAAGAACGAACATCTTCAATTTGTGTGTTTGATCTTTATTTTCTGTCTTGATATTTATCTTTCTTGTTTGTGGTCTTGAACTTGTTTCCTTATACGAATTGACTTGAAAGATGAATTGTGTTTTCCTTTAAACTTTAAGTTTAACTATTCTGTTGCATCATAGTGTTTTCTCAACCCGAGTCAAACTTCCCAACTCTTTAACTAACCTATTTGGCCAAACCGCAAACTCCGCTGTGCATTTTATCAGTTCGGTTCTTGTGCCTTGAACCGCAGTTGGCCAAACTGATAAGTACTCGGTTGATTTTAAGGGTATTTTCGAAAAAGTTTCGGACCGCTATTCACCCCCCCCTCTAGCGGTTCTATACCCTTGTTGCCCTCTGGGACCAACAGAAGTCCTAGAGATTCCTAATCTTGACATGGATACAGAAACAGAAGCTTTCAGGATGGGTTTGAAGAAAGATTCACCATTCTATGAAGATCTAGTGATGAATCCATGCAAGAGAATGGAAGACGTACGTAATAGAGCTACAAGATTCATTCGGTTAGAAGAGGACAAAGCACAGCAGTCAAAGGATTTTGGCAAGGCTTCGACATATGAGAACCCAGAAAGAAGGACAGAGACATCTCACCAGAGGCAGAACAACAGATCCAGGCCATACTATAGAAATGATTCTAACAAGATTCATTCTGTGGAAGATGAAGATCAGGATGATACCGACTGTCCTAAAATTATTGATTATTGCTTTTCTATTGATGTTTCAGGTATCTTATGTGCAATGAGAAATCTTGGAGACAAAGCAAGATGGCCGAGGAAAAATGACAAACCAGCTACCTGGAAGGAAGGACAAATCTAAGTGGTGTGCTTACCATGAAGATTTTGGACACCTTATAGAAGATTGCATCGCCTTGAGGAAGGAGCTGAGCTATTTACTATCAAAAGGATACCTCAAAGAAATCCTTAGCCACCGGAAGAATAAGGCAGACAACAAAGAGCGTGTTCCAGAGAAACCACCTTCTCCTCCACCTGTAACCAAAGTAATCCAATTTATTAGTGATGGTTCTGATATTTGTAGTACTTCTTATTCTGCATCTAAAAGGCATGCACACGAGTCCAAGGATGAAAAGCCCAGAAGAAAAGGCAAGGCCTCCCAGTTGACCTCTCAACATTTCATCTCCTTCGAAGAAGATGACAGGGACAACGTGCTGGATCCACATCATGATGCACTGGTCATTGCACTACAAATAGCAAACTGCAAAGTCAGAAGGATCTTAGTAGATAGGGGCAGCTCTGTGAATCTCATCACCCTTGCAGCCTTAAAAGATATGAATATTCCAATAACAGAGGTGGTCAAGAACACTTCGGTACTAGTAGGTTTCAGTGGCGAGACAAAGGACACGGCAGGAGAGATTAGACTCCTAGTATACGTGGAAGGCGTCAACTCCATGGAAAGATTTTGTGTGATAGACTGCGCAACCAGTTACAATGTGATCTTGGGCAGACCTTGGATTCACTCTATGAAGGCAGTACCATCCACGTACCATCAGTGTGTGAAGATGCCGACACCTTGGGGGGTTGTCAAGATTTTCAGCGACCAACAGACGGCAAAGGATTGCTATATGACATCTATGAAGGCGACGTCATCCTCTCGACAAGCATAGCAATTAAAGAAGAAGTCACGTCAGGTCTTGGAAGCAAGGGAGCATGATGTGAAAGAAATACTCTTGGATCCCTCTAATCCAGACTTGAAAGTGCTAATTGGCCAAGATGTACCAGCAGAGTTTGAAGAAGAATTAATCAATATCTTAAAAGAAAGGGTCAAGAGCTTCGCGTGGAAACATGAGGACATTACAGGGATAAGTAAAGACTTCATACTCACAAGCTTAACATAGATCCTTCCTTCAAACCAATACGGTAGAAAAGAAGAAAGTTTTCTCAAGAAAGAAATCAGATTATCCAGGAAGAAGTCGACAGAATGCTGAAAGCAAAGATGATCAGAGAAGCAGAATATCCTAAGTGGCTGGCTAATGTTGTTATGGTAGAGAAGAGAAGAGGAAAATGGAGAGTTTGTGTTAATTTTACGGACCTGAACAAATCATGCCCTAAAGATCCTTTTCCTCTTCCGCACATAGACACCTTGGTAGACAATACATCTGGGCATGAGATTTTGACATTCATGGACGCGTCCGCAGGATTTCAACAGATTCAGATGGATCCGTCTGACCAAGAAGACACCGCCTTCATTACACCCACAGGTATATATTGTTATATTGCTATGCCATTCGGACTAAGAAATGCAGGTGCAACATACCAGAAGCTTGTCAACATGATGTTCAAGGACCAGATAGGTAAAACCATGGAGGTTTACATCGATGATATGGTAGTCAAATCAAAGAAAGCAGAAAACCATGTCCGAGATCTCACTCAAGCACTTGACATCCTGGATGCATTCAATATGAAGCTGAATCCAACAAAGTGTAACTTCGGCATGAGGTCTGGAAAATTCTTGGGTTACATAGTGACACAAAGAGGAATTGAAGCAAGTCCAGAGCAGATAAGAGCAATCATCAACCTGACATCACCTCGAACTGTTAAAGATGTTCAAAGATTGACAGGAAATGTAGCAGCCCTCAACAGGTTTATTTCAAAATCTTTAGAAAGATGCAAGCCATTCTATGACATCTTGAAAAAGAACAGCAGATTCGAATGGACAGAAATACATGAAAAGGCATTTCAATATTTAAAGCAGTACATGTCGACGTCTCCATTATTGGCCAGACCTCAAGAAGGCGAGCCATTATATGCATACCTGGCCGTTTCAGAAGCAACAGTTAGTGCAGTCCTTGTACGTGAACATGATGGTAACCAACATCCTATATACTATGTAAGTAAAACTCTTTTAGATGCGAAAACCAGGTACTCCCATCTAGAAAAGTTAATTCTAGCTTTAATTACTGCATCAATTAAATTAAGGCATTATTTTGAAACTCATATTATCTATATTCGTACTAATTATCCAATTAAGAATGTTATGAGAAGACCAGGGATGTCTGGAAGGATGGAAAAGTGGTCCGTACAGCTAAGCACATATGATATCAGATACGAGCCACGAACTGCAATAATATCACAGGAACTTGCAGACTTTGTGGCAGACTTCAGTCCAAGCATGCAACCTGAAGTAGAACTTGAGGTACAACAGCTTCAAGGTGACGACATCCTCAAGTGGACCTTATTCACAGATGGTGGATCCAACATGAGAGGAACAGGTCTGGGTATTGTCCTGAAATCACCACAAGGGGACATTATACCCCAGGCCATAAGCTATGATTTTAAAGCTACCAACAATGAAGCAGAATACGAAGCTTTGATTGCAGGACTGACTGTTGCTCTAGATCTCAATGTCAAGGCGATTCAGGTATACTACGATTCATTATTATTGGTTAATCATTTCAATGGTTCCTATGCAGCTAAAAATGCCAAGATGATGTCATACTTGGGAATCGTGAAAATCCTGGCAAGCAAGTTCAAAAGCTTTTCCCTAGAACAGGTACCTAGAGAGGAAAATACTCAAGCAGATGCCCTTGCTAACTGGGATCAGCCTTCAAGAGCGCCTCTCAAACCAATATTCCAATCATTCATGTCAACATCCCTGCCCTAGAAAAGTTAGATCTTTTCAGCATAGATGATGACATCCAGGAAGATCAAGACAGTCGAACAGAAACTTCTTGGACCACTCCAATTATAAAGTATCTTCAAGATGGCACCATACCAACTGATGAGAAAAGTTCCAGAGCTTTCAGAGTAAGAAATTCAAGATATCTTCTAATTGACAATGTATTATTTAAGAAATCTTTTGCAGGTCCATATTTAAGATGTCTAGAATCAGATAAAGCTAAAGAAGTTCTTAGAGAGCTACATGAAGGAATTTGTGGCAATCATTATGGGGGCAGAAACTTGTACACCAAGGCTTTAAGGATGGGATACTTTTGGCCTACAATGCGTCAAGATGCTGCTGAATATACCAGAAAATGTGATTCATGTCACAAACATGGCGACATCTTGCACCAACCAGCAGAAATGCTTCATCCTATTCTCTCCTCTTGGCCATTTATGACGTGGAGAATGGACATCATGGGTAAATTACCTAGAGCACCAGGAGGGAAGGTATTCATGCTTGCTATGACTGATTATTTTTCCAAATGGGTAGAAGCGGAAGCGTACGTCCAAGTCCGTGACAAAGAAGTCATCTCCTTCATCAAAAGGAACATCTTTAGCAGGTTTGGCATTCTTTCAGAGATAATCTGTGACAATGGTTCCCAGTTCATCAGCAAAAATACAACAGACTTCTTGACTAGCTGGGGAGTCAAGATGGTGACATCTTCGCCCGTACATCCTCAAGCTAATGGACAAGCAGAGTCAAGCAACAAAATTATAATCAACAACTAAAAGAAGAGGCTGGACCAGAAAAAAGGACGCTAGGATGAGGAACTTCCATTCGTATTATGGGCGGACAGAACCACACCAAAGAATGCAACTGGACAGACACCATACTCCCTGGTATTTGGTGCAGAAGCCGTCATTCCTGCAGAAGTCGTCGTCCCAACAGCAAGGTATAGGTTGTTGACATCTGAACAAAACGACATCAACCTATCTCATGACCTGGATACAATTGAAGAACTAAGGGACCTAGCAAGAATCAGGATGGCAGCCTATCAATAAAGCATTGCACGATCATACAACAAGAATGTCAGAATAAGGAGATTTCAAGTTGGTGACTTGGTGTGCGCAAAGTTTTCCTGAACACAAGAGAACTCAATGCTGGTAAATTAGCTCCGAAATGGGAAGGTCCATACTTAGTAGATGAAGAAGCAGGGAAAGGATCCTATTGGCTTTCTACTCCAGATGGCGTCAGGATCCCAATAAGTTGGAACGCTATTCATCTCAAAACATACTTTATGTAAGTTATAGTTCATTCTTTTAAATCAAGAAAATAGGTACGAATTTGTTCTGCTTTATTTACTTTATGTCATTTCAAATTTAGTTATATCTTTCGAACCATTACTAACTTAAGTATCGGAGGGGTGTTAGCTAAGCTAACACCCATCTCTAACGTGTTGTTGTCTTGCAAGGAAACTAAGAAAGTTTTATTAGGTCAAGACAACCAAGAGCTCGTGGAATAATCAAGATGTTGGCATCTTCCTAAAAGATGACATTTGAGTGAAACTGACCAGGTATGAATCTACCTTTACTTTCTAAATGATTTTCATTCTTCAAAATACAAAAGTTTTTCAATAAAAATAATATCACTTGAAATATTTTCAAAGTCTTATTATGAACTAAAGTTTTTCAAATTTTATAAAACAATAATTCTTGAGACTGGACATCTCATCTCAAGTTTAAGGTATTCAAATCCCTTCAAAGGTTTAAAGAAATTACTTTCTTTCGTCTCTGTTAAGGTTTATACACCTTCGACTGGAGCGCACGATATTAGTGTTAATTAAGGTGTGGAATGGGCACGTATGTTTATATGTATGCACCCCCCCCATTTCCACTTAGTCAAATACTAATCTAAAGTTTTTTAATCAATTGGTTATAACATTTACATGTTATCCAAAGAACAACAGTCATTTGGCGTGCCATGCCAAACAAAAGAGTTGGGCAAAGGATTTGAACATCCTACGCAAGAAGTCAACATGAGCAGAAATACCTAAACCCATTCGTAGAAAAAACCAAAAAGAGTGGAACCAACCCCACAATTTCAAAAAGAAAGTGTCTTCGTCCCTTATAGACCTTTACAGTACCCAAACTAAAGATAAACATAAATTGTTTTGGTTACAACTTCCCAGGGACGCAGCCCATTAAAAACTTTGTTCAGGAAAATTCAAATTGTTTCATTTGGTTTCCACCGCTGGAGCTATGCTTTCACCATCTTTACCAACACCTTCATCACCCTCTGGCATGTTGACATCCTTGGTACCTGACGACATCTCACCTTCATCCTTGGTTTCTCCTGACAACTTTTGCAAACCAGCACGGAGATGATCCAAGTTCCACTTAACATGTTGACCGCTCTGGTATTCCTCTACCATTCTGATTTGAAGCTGCACCATGATCCTGGCTGCAGATTTCTTCAGAGCAAGCTTGACATGTTCAATTTCTTGTAAGTGGGCATCCTCTCTCTCTCTCTCTCTCTCTCTCTCTCTCTCTCTCTCTCTCTCTCTCTCTCTTGATGTATCAAATCTGAGATCTCCTTGATAAGAGCTGCATTTTTCTTTTCCCACTCCTTCTTATTTTATGCTAACTCTGCCTTTGAAATTTTGAGTTTATCCTCCACCTCTTCAACCTGGGACTCCATGTGTTCAAAATCCTGAAAAACCTTAATGTCATCAGAACCAACAAAATTAGACTTACGAATATTATTCAGAAAATCATCTTACCCCAGTGGTCATCGCCATAAACTTCCTTTTAACGTCTGGCACATATAACCCCTCAAAAGCATCCACCTCAATAGCATCCTTTGCCACAGCTTTCCTCTTCTTAACCTTGGATCCAACAGACTGGACCATATCTTTCTTGGAACCAGTTGGAGGTTTACCCTCAATCTTAACAGGGATATTCTTCATCATTTGATCAAAATCTTCCAAGTTGAAATCAGAACCAGAAATAGCAGGTTTCGAGACTAAATTGAAAAGGAGTTCAGATTAATAGCAGCACTAAATGACCAAATAAAGAATGTTCAGTTAGAGTCAGTTACCTATTGACATCTTGACTGATGAAGAGGACTTGCTCACAGAGATTAGTTCTTGTTTATGTGCACACAAGGAGCCTATTCCTGAAGTTTGGAAAGACCTATCCTCGACAGAAAGCTCCAACAAATCTTGTAACTTCTTCTCTGAATCAGGTGTAGCAGGGAAAAGTTCTCCAAACCTTATCTCTGCAAAAAATTCAAGGAATAAAATCAAATTAAATCAGTAAAGAAGAAAAATCAAGAAAGCCAAAGGAGAATACCTTCTTTTTTCCATTTTGTAGGCAACCATTCACCGTCCTCAAGAGTTTCATTTTTAACAAAAAAAATACCTAAGCTTCCACCCCCTATCGTTTACTGAAATATTTGAGAAAGGGGTCTCAAATCCACTTTTTGTTTTGAAGAGATAACGCTTAGACCCAAAGGTTTGAAGGTCATATACAGAGGCCATTTCCTTTAAACCTATATTCAAACCGTATTCTCGGTTTACCCTCAAAATTACAGCAAAGATCCTCCAAACCATAGGCATCAATTGAATGACAGCAAGACCGGTCGCTCTAAAGAAATCACTCACCAAAGGGGGAAAAGGAAAGGTAAACCCTAGGGTGAAGGGATACTCGTAAAAACAAACCCAATATTTTGAAGTAAAATCGGCCTTAACTAAGACATCGAAGGCGCGAAATTCGACATTTTTAGGGAAGCATTCCTTCACAGACTCAATTAGTTAGCCATTGAAGACGCAAATCTCCTCATCAGGTTTCGCTATCAGACCCTCGCTTTCTAAATCGCTCGACTCACCAGTGACCTATTGACAATGGACACTCTTGAGCATACCTGTGCTCTTAGCCAATGAAGACATCCACTTTTTTCTTCCCATTGTTAAACAAGAAAAACAGAGAAGAGAGAGAGAAAGGGAAGTTACCTCTGCAAAAACGCCGGCTGGAGAGCAAAAGAAAATAAAGACGAAAGATTGAAGAGACGTGTGCTATAAATATACGTCGTCCATTCTCCTAGAAACCTTCAAAGCACTCATAACTGCATTGGAACTCCAAAAAAAATTGTCAGATCAAGTAACTGCTTCCAACTCCTCTTTAAAACTGTTCCGGAGAATTTTTTTATCTTTAAGTCTAAAAGATAAAATTTTGGGGGCAATTGTTATGGGTAAAATTTACATGATGACATCTTCAAAGATAGCGACGTCTTGACAAATCACAGCACTGTAAGTATTCAATTTATTAATCTATTTAATATATTAGTAACAATATTTTTTGCAGATTAAACATGTGACATTAACCAGCGATGACTCTTATCAACGGTATCAAGACGTGGTCAAATAAAGGATAGAGACCTAATTTTTTGCCTAGTTAGTTAGATTATGATTAGCTTTATCTTATTCTTTTTATCTATTTAAACCTAGCTAAAGGCGGCACAAACAGACGACTCTCACACGCTCATTATTGTAATCCGCCATAAGCTTTCTCTGTAACCTCAAGAAACGATCAATACTACTGTTTAGGGTGGTAGGTGCTCACAAACACCTCCCGAGGTTTTGTGCCGGCGAGAGCATTCTCTCAAGGGCTTTCCTCGTATACATCATTGTGTCATCTTCATTTTCATTCAAATAATTATATTTCAAAGTACCTTCCATTTTTATCCATAGACTAAACATTTCTCGCACAATTTAGTTCTTATTGTTTTTTTTTTTACCAAAACACAAAATGTTTTGGTGTTCACATCATAGTTGTCAATCCGTACGTAATCCGTACCGGCCAGTACGCACCGTTCTTCTGTTTTTTTGTCTCGCTCTAAACCGGACCTTACCGGTCGGTACCGGCAAGACGCAAACATAATAATTTTCTAAGAACATAAATGATCAATTAGTTTATAAAAATTGCTTCTTAATTATAAATTAAAAAATTATAAATATTATTTTATCAAATTTACATAAAATATTTTGTTTTATTATGCGTTTAGAAAAATTATGTTATTTAATTATCAAATAAGTTAATAAATATAGATATATCTTTCACAAATATGATAATAAATTATAACTTAAAAATATTAAAATTGCGGTAAATACGAAACGATACACATGTACGCTCAAGTACCAGTACGTACTGTTTCAAGAAACAAACCGGTGCACTTACCTGTACGAGTTTGCTAGCTATGGTTCACATATCTCTCACCAAAATCCCGCTTAGGATCCTTAACTATACTTGCATAAAAACACAAGTAATATTTATAAACAAGTAATGTCCCAAAGGCCAAATCTATCGAATTATTAAAAACATTAATGAAAGTTAACATATGTCCTTCACATGTCCATAATTAAGGGGCATATTTAATTATGGGCGAATTGCATTTTGAACCCCAAAGTTTAAGGGGTGTTCCTAAGTCTGACCCCATTCAATCACTATTTACAGTTTAAGCCCCAAAATTGTCATTCTGTTGGCATTTTAGGCCTTTTAACCAGTTTTGTTAGAAAAACTCGTTAAATGATCACGTGCGAGTCACATGTCACTTAACGAAAGATGTTTTTAAACAATAAAATTTGTGGATTGAATATGTGGATTAATAAGGGTCATAATGCTAAAATTCAAATGGCTCAAATAAAATCTCACCTTTTAACTCTCTCTTACTCAGTTTCTTCATCTTCTGCCTCCTCCGACCCTCTCTCTTTATCTCTTCTTCTTCAATCATTTCATGATGCAAACCACCACCCATCCCACCCCACCCACCGTCATCTCTTCTCTCTTCCTATCTCACTTTTTTTTTTCTTTTTATCTCAACCAAGAAACCTCCAAATCCAACCCTAGAATTAATCCAGTTCATCGATCTGTTCCCACTTCGACTCTATCGTTCCTCTGTACTACGCCGCCGCCGCCAAGACTACCCCATCCCCACTGTGTACCATCAAAGGTTGTCCTTCCTCACTCCACCTCCGCATCTCCCTCCTCATCCCCACCTCCTTCCACCGTCCCTTTTCTCATGAACCCTCTTCCCCTGCTCCGATCTATCCCTCTTTCTACTGCTCTAGTTCACGAATGATCGAATGCCTGGAAAAAGAAATTGTGTGCGTGGTGACGGCTCAGGCCAAAACGGAATCTTGAATATTTTTCTTGGCTATGTGTTATCGTGGAGTGGTTTTGATGTTGCTTTGTATAAGAGTAATGGGTTGTGGTTGTGGTGGTGTTGTCCAGTGGTGGGATGGCTGCGAGACTGTGGTAGGACGTTCGTAGAACGATGGTGGGATTGTGGTGGATGATGGTGGTGGTGACAAATAACTGTTAGTGAAAACTTGAGAATTTTTTTTTGTTTTGTATTCTAAACAAGACCTGGGAATTTTTTTATTTTTTTTTTTAAAAAAACATTACCTGGGAACTTTTAACCTTTTAATTTATATCATTTTATAATTATTTATTAATAATTATTTATTTTTAAATAAATTGTATTTTCAATTTTTTCATTTTGAGTATTCATTTTCGTTCAATTTGCATTAAAATAACAATGAATGAATTATTGTTCAAAATATCCTCCGTTAAATGACATGTGACTCACACGTGATAATTTAACGATTTTTTCCTTACAAAACTGGTTAAAAGACCTAACATGCTAACAGAATAACAACTTTGGGGCTAAAAATGTAAATAATAATTGAATGGCGTCTGACTTGGGAACCCCTAAACTTTGAGACCCAAAATGCAATTCGCCTTTTAATTATTGGGCAAATGACAAATAAGGGTCCCAAGTTTGGGAGTCGTGTAACGACCCAAAATCCATTTTATTTATTTTATAATTATTTTATATTTTTGAGAATTTTAAATTTAAAATTATGTGTGCATTTTATTTGTTGCATCATATTAAATGAATTTGCACATCTTATATGATTATTTGTGTTAGTTAAAATGTTAGTATTAAAGGTGATTAGGGGAGTTAAGTTGTTAGTGGGAAGTTATGAGGGTTTTAGTGGAATTAGTATTCAAGGGGCTTAAGTGTTAACAATTGAACTTGGATGATTTATTTGAGAGAAAGGGATAAAACTTCTTCATGATACCTCTTCTCCCTCCCCTCTCCTGCGCCATTACCCTCACCATTTCTTCCCCAAATATTTCTCACCTCCATTGTTGAAGAAAAGAAAGAAAAGGTAAACTTGTTCTTATTAATTTTCCTTATTTTAATTTACTACTCCATTTTCAAATCTAAAAATATATAAATGTTCAGGGTGTTGAGTAGGCCACATCTACCGAACAATATAATTTTCTTGACTCGTTTTCGAAAAATAGGTAAGTTACTAATCCCCCTTTAAATGTTAAAATGGTCATAAACATGCTTTATATGCTTAATATGTGAAAAAAAGATGTTTTAGTATACTTTTTTATACTTGTAATTTTGGGACAGAGGGAGTAGTAAAACTTGTTATAGACTTGTTATTTGTGGGAAATGGGTATAGTAGTTTTGGTTTTTGGGGGAGTATGAGATGATGCAACATTATATATGCTTTATATGTTATACTCCTACTCGTGGGACGGTAAAATAATATCTTAGTTAAATGTTAAATAAATGTATTATAAAATTATACTATTACTTATGGGACGGGGAAAGAAGTGAAAGTATCCTAAAGTGGGTATATTAGTATATTAAAAATTATAATGATACTTGTGAAACGGAGGGAGTAGTAATAATTTTTGTTGCATGTGAGAAATGTTAATACAAATGGTATTGTAGTATTGTGAAAGTATAGTAATGTTGTTGTACCTAATAAAATTGATATAAACATGTTATATATGCCTAGTAGGTTGTGAAATAATGTTTTGGGTATGTTTTATTTATACTTGTAAATTTGTGACAGAAGGAGTAGTATGGAAATGGTTCTTGTTGGGTGTTAGAATTGTTTAAAGACTGAATTTGTAGTCTTTGTATTAGTTGCAAATGTTAAGTGTTACAAGTACAAGTAATTTTGGGTTGTGAAACGAAAGGAGTGAACTTTGGTTAAGTTTTGGTCTGCCAGGTGATGTGGGCGACCGCCCAAAAAGGGCGTGCGGCCGCACATCATCGAAAGGTTTTACTCTTGGGACAGAGTATTTTGGGCGACCGCACAGCCCTGTTTGGGCGACCGCCCAGTTCATCTGAAAGTTTAGAGTTTTCAAACCAAGGGATTTAGAGGTCAATCTTGGTCTAGTTTTTGGGTAGTGTCCTAAAGTAGTTAGATGATGTTGTGGATCACTAAAGTGGAAGAATTGGTTCCTTTGTGAACACAAGTGTTGTGAAATGTGAGTAATGGATTAAGTGAGCATTGTTGAACATTTTGTAATGTGTTGAATGGTTCATCTTCTTGATGTGTTTGGCATGGTTCCTACATTGTAATCATTGTCCTGATTGTTGTTTAAGCAAGTATTCTATAGGGTGCTTGCGTGTAAGTCCAGCTGGTACTTTTGTGTGTGTTGGGCAGTGATAGGGATTATAATGGTCTCACGAGCCAAGTACATTATAAGGCTCCTATCATTGGTTTCCCATTTTTAACCCCCTTCCTTAGGCCAAAGGTTGGGCACTTTGGGTTATGACTTTGTGTCATTTTCCCCGTTGTTGTTGTTGTTGTTGTTGTTTTTGGTTCCGGAACCCGTTTCAGCTCTTCGATGCTGCTCAGTTGATGCCTCTCAGATGGCTATTGTTTGGTTTGAGAACCTTGGCTCAGTATCCACGTATGAGTGTTTATTTTCGCTTTATGTGTTGTATGATGAGTTGGTCGTTATTTCCAACCGGTATGGGACGGTTGGCGATAGGGAGCCTCTCATATTATGTGTTATATGCTATATGATCATTTGTGGTATTGTTCCTTTATGTTTCTCATATTAGCATGTAATGTAGTTGCATTTTAGTAACTTACTGAGATTTATTCTCACCCCTTATTTGTTTACCGTTTTAGATAAGAAGGAGTCCAGGGAATAGGTCACAGCACAGGGAGGACGTCGGTAAAGAGATCTTTGGTAAGACTTTTGGGAAGTGATGTGTATAAAGGATACATTATGTAAATGTAATACCTTTAGGGTAGTGTACCGTGACTCAGTTATTTGTATCATCTCTTTTAGTAGGTGTTCGTGTTTGTAAATTTTATAAGTAAAGTTGTTATAGCCAAGTGGCTAAGTACTCATTTGAGAAAGTTTGTTTTGTGGCTTGTAGTCAAGTCTAATAAATGTTGTTTAGTCATATAAGACTTTTTATGAAAGTATATTTCGAAAAATTTTCTTAAAAATGTTTGTGACGTCTTCCGTGCGTGTCCAGGACGTGGGGCCAAGTAAGACCACGGGTCGGGGCGCGACAAGTCGTTCGTAGAAAGGGGTCTGATGGTTTAAAACTCGCAGATCAGGGTCTAATGTTGATAAAAACTAGCAATGAAGGGTTTTTTTTACGGAAATGTTAGATTTTTCAGATTAATCAACATGTGCCGTGCACATATGGACCAAACTTAAATTATTTTTAGTTTAATGGGGTAAAATGAATATTATAAATTTTAAGGGACTAAAAGTAAAATAAATCAAAAAAATGTACAAGTCACGATTTTTTTTTTAAATCAATATTTTACTAAATTATTATTTCTGCAAAAAAAAAGATTAATTTCAAAAAAATTATTTCGCTTTTGGAAAAATATTTCACTAAATTTGTTTTTCTTTTAAAAGAAAATTTCACTAAATTGTTTTCTCTAGGAAAATATACTAAATTAATCTCTCTTGAAATAAAAATTTAACATACTTCACTAAATTAGTAAATTATATATCCCCACTCTCTTATGTAAACCATAATCACACACCGTATCACGCATCATAAGCATAAAAATGAGATTTTTAGTTCAAAAATATTAATTGATGAAAAAAAATCAAAAGAAAACCAATTTAGTGAAATAATTAAATACAAAATTTTCAAAATATAATTTACTAATTTTGTGAAATATGTTAAATTTTTATTTTAGGATAGATTAATTTAGTGCAATATTTTCCTAAAGAAAAAAAAATTAGAGATTTTTTTTTTATAAGAAAAACAAATTTAGTGAAATATTTTTCCAAAAGCAAAATATTTTTTTTTGAAATTAATGATTTTTTCAAAAATAATAATTTAGTGAATTTTTTTAAAAAAAAAAAACTGTTTTCGTAAATTATACATTTTTTTTACTTTTAGTCTAATAAACTTTAAAATATTCATTTTACCCCTTTAAAAGTTAAAATATTTCAGTTTAGTCCACATGTGCACGGCACATCACATGTTGATTTAACTGAAAAATCTAACATTTTCGTCAAAAAAGCCCTTAATTGCTAGTTTTTACCAACATTAGACCCTGATCTGCGAGTTTTAGAACATCAGATCCTTTTCTACAAACGACCCCGAACTTGTGACCCTTATTTGTCATTTACCCTTAATTATTTACAAGACTGGTTTTCATCGCGCGTGTCTTCCCGTTCACCATACACCACGATTCGAGTTGTTGCAATGGAAACAAATGTTAAATGTTAAATGTTAATAGATTCCTCTGATCCTACGTGTCATGAGGTGAAGAGGACACGTGCAATGAAAATTAGTACCCTCTGTCCCATTTTAAGATGTCTCATTTTAAGAGTCAATTTTTTTTTAAATGGCGTCCATTTTAAGAGTCAAAGTCTTAAAATAGAAAGTGGGTCCTACATGTCATACCCGCAGCAATTATCCACTAACTCTTCTCTATCCAACTTTCTCTCCTACCCAATTATCAACACTCACAATACATCACATTTTCTTTAATTCTTGAACCCACCCATTTTTTGACTCTTAAAATAGAACGGAAGGAGTATATGGGGGGATTAAATGATGATTATGTTCCTATATTTTAGACTTATGACGAGACATAATGACCGAAGTTTTCTAATGATCGGTCAAGATTGTGATTTTATTTTGTTACAGACGGTCAATAAATACTATGTAAGATTTGTCCGAACCAAAGTGGAATTTTAATCAAACTTGTATACACCAAAATATATTTTAGCAATGATCATATCAATGATATGTAAAGTAATAGGCCACTCCCAAAAGATAACAACAAAGGTGCTTTGTGACCTAATTTCTAGTAATTTGATGTCTACAATTGTCACTAAAAATAGCAAGAAGTTAAAAGGAGAAAAGGGATGAAAAGTTTAGTCACAAATAACATGTGATTAAACCTCACATGAATAAAATGAAGTTCCTTTTGCACCTTTTTTTCTTGGTGTGAAGTGTAAAGAGATGTGTTCCTTAACAAATTATTGAGTAGCAAAATCCGCCTCTTGTAAAAGCTATCAAGCCTAGCTTTTAGAATGCACACAAAAGTTGACTAAACTAAGCTTTAGAAAAAGTTTAGTTAAAAAAGTACCATTAAAACATTTCTATTAAAGTTCAATTAAATTGATTAAAAACTCACAACTTTATACTTATTAGGAGGAAATAATACATTTTACTTCCTATGTCTTTTATAAATAAAATCATGTAAATATAACCATTTTTCATAGATTTCCAATGACAATTGAACTTTTTGTAGCTTGATAAAGAGATTGATGGGCCATTAGGAACACAATTTGGTGCAGCTGTTGCATAACAAAGAATGTACCCAATTTGAATCTAACCAATCATGCCAACCAAATAAAAATATTTTTAACACAAAATAAAAGTTTTAAGAGTTGCACATAACCAACCACATTACAAATGATTGGGGATGACTTATCAATACTGTATAAGAACGGTAAATATAAAGTCACAAAAAAAGTGCCACAAAATTTGGTCTACAAAATGATGTGTCAAGATTTTATTGGTGTTTTTAATTAGAGTGTGTCGGGTCCACTATCGATGTAACCAATAAAATATCGCCACCTCATTTTGTATCCATCATTTTTTGAACTTCTTTTGTGCACCTAGCATTGTATAAGAATTCATCTTCATAATACTCTCCATGTCCCAGAAAGATAGTCTCATTTTGACTTTTTATGGCCAACAAAAACAAACTTTGACCAAATATTGGTGTCAATTTAATGATGACAATGAAATTCTAAAAATCGTTATGGATAAATCACTTAATGATTTATGAATTACAAATTTTATAATGTCACTAGAATGACTAAATTATCACCAATGATTGGTCAAAGTTCATTTTTGTTGACCATAAAAAGTCAAAATGTTATGGGACAGATGGAGTATTTGCTTTCCAGCAAGAATGTCATTTCCATCTATTTTCATGGCTGCCTTTTCTTGCTCATAATGCAACAATGGCTGCTTTACACTTTAGTCCTTGGGAGTCCACTTACTTACCCCCAATTATATAACCCACAACACAAACATTGATAAAAATAGGGTAAATTCAGACTGATCGTACACGTGTATGATCGAATCATCTCCGGTAAGCAACTAGTATTATCTTCAACATCTTGGGTCAAAGTTCAACAAAGTTGACCACTACGAGGATGACATGCTCAGATAACCAAGTGAATTCTGTCATACTACTGTAACATAACTATCAAAGAAAGAAGGAATTCTAACTGATGCAACAGTTAGCTTATCTAATTGGCTTTTGGGCTGTGTCACTTGATCCCATCTAGGTAGCGCCACGTCAAATGGGACCCACGGCGATAACACAGTGGCAATCACTTTTCGGCTTTGCCACTTGGTACCATCCACGCAATGCCTTGTCAGATGGGACTTAACGTGATACAGAATGCTGACATGGCAAGCTTACCACCAAGTTTTCCTGCTTAAGTGTCTTCCGACACATGCTCATATAATTACAAGCAGATAAACACAGGCTCACCACAAATTCATTTGTTTCTCTATTGATTAAGAGGTGTGTCTCTGTGTGTGTGCGCGCGCGCGAGCGCGCGAGTGTTAAAAGACAAATTCAAGGGTCATAGCACAATCAGAATCAATAAGAAAGATGCTCGAGAAAGAACCTCTATTCGGTTTCCACGTGCCAAATAGTTAGCATCCATACAGTATCATTTGGCTTTTCTCAAACATGTCTTAATAACTAGATGCTGTCTTAAATAAACTCTAACGAAATCTAATAGTTAAATATGTTCAATATACGATCGACCTCCACAGAACTACTCATCATTAAAATCCAAAATATTTCATGATTACCCGTATCTTAGAAGCCAAGCTATGCGTGCAAGTCACTAGGCCGGAACTATATCTCTAACTAATCTTTTTTTTTTTTTTTTGAAAGGTATCTCTAACAAATCTTAATTACTTGCAAATGAGATCACTTTAATATTCTACTAGCTACCATATCTCTAAGAAGTAGAACCCTTTTACAAACCACGTACCTCTTAAGTCACTAGGCCGGAACTATTTGCGGTTCCAAGGGTGGCGACGACTCACCACCATTTACTTCCTTGAGTCCATCCCCGTTTTGAAAGCCTTTCTTGAATCTATCATAGTTCGTTGTTTCACTGCTTTTGAACGGGCGTTCACCTAAAACCCGGACCAAATCTTCGTGATGTAAGACTTCATTCTCAAGCAACAGCTCCGCAATGTGAGCTACTTGCTCTTTGTGTTCCTCTATTAGATTTATTGTGCGTTCATATGCTTTCCCGACCCATTCTCTCACTTCATTGTCAATGATTGCTGCTGTCTTGCTACTGTATGGCTTTGTACTCTCGAATGAATCATCCCTTTGAGGGAAGGAAAGATGACCTACTTTGTCACTGAAGCCATACACGGCTACTTGGGCATATGTCATCTTTGTCACCTTCTCCAAGTCATTTTGAGCCCCAGTTGAGATCTTACCTATCATTACCTACAATCAAAGAGAATATAAATAACAGAATTAAACCAAAATGGCTTGAATACTGCAGTTTTTTTTTTTTTTTTTAATTTATTTTTTTTTTTCAAATTTAATTCATAATTGAACTCAATACATAATCATCAGCAGAAGAGCCTAGGAGACAAATCCTAGGGAAAGAAAAACTTCTCTCTAACTTCTGGGGGAGGGGGGATCGAACCCATGACCTCCAGGTTGGAAGCCATGAGCTCTGGCCACCAGGCCAAAGCCTGATGGTTTGAATACTGCAGTTTTGTATTAACTACCCTGAGAAAGTGAGAATGATATACTCCCTCTGTCTCAAAATCCCGTTTCAGTGATTTTGGAAACGGGACTAACTTTCTGGGACAAGCAAAAAGGGGAAATAGGAACTATCATTTTGGGACGGAGGGAGAATATTTAAAGAACTGAATTCTCAAGTTATTTGTTATTATAGTACTTCGCAACGAGATCTTAACTATATGAAAAAGAAACCGAGTAATCTAACTCTTGAGTTCTCAAATTTACCCACACTCCCCACTTCATTCTTTCTACAACCATTGCTATACTTGTTATGTATAATGAAGTAAAGTAGATTTCACAAAACAATTAACTTTTGTTGCTTAAACCCCAATGAACTGATTCATTTTTACATCCCTAAAAGGAAGAACAAAGCTTTTCTGGAAATAATTTACTCCCTCCGTCTCAGAGTATATGTCCGCCTTTCCTTTTTTGTCTGTCCCAGAGTGTCTCTTTCTTAAAATAGCAAAGAATCTTTACTCTTCCTCCCACTCATTCTCTCTCTTACTTTACTTTTATATTCACAACACCAATCAGCTTACTATTCCCTACCTCACCTTCTCTCTCCTACCTCACTTTTCATAGTAACAACACTTACATCACTTCCACCATTTCTTAATCTCCGTGCAAATGGGAGGGTGGACATATGCTCTGGGACGGAGGTTGTAAGATTTATCAAGTGGCTAATGCTAAACACAAACACACACACACAGTACTGTATATGCTTTTAAGGGAAACATGGGTAAAAGTCAAAGCATCACCTGTTCAGCTGCTCGACCACCAAGAGTCATGCAAGTCATATCAAAAAGCTGTTCTTTAGTCATCAATAGGTTTTCATTCGGGACATACTGAGCAAAACCAAGAGTTGCACTACCACGAGGTACAATCGTCACTTTCAACAACGGTTCTGCGTGTTCCAAGAACCAACCAGCAACAGCATGTCCTGATTCGTGGTAAGCTACGGTCCGCCTTTCCAATTTGCTTATAACCTGCATAAAAAAAAAAAAAAAAAACAGTTAACTATTTAATCTAAAGGTAATCAAAGTTATTTCTTTGATCAAGACAGAGTTCCTTAGCAAAAACTACAAGTGATTTAAAGAAGTGCTGACGTGGCATCACCATGTCAGCGTCATGTCAACACTACATCAGCAAAGTTAAAGTCAGCGTCGACAAGGTGCTGTCATGTTGGCAGTTCTGTTAGCTTTTTAACGCTGTCACGGTCCAAGTTAGTATGTTGCATTATTTGTAGAAATGGGGAAGTACACTACATTTTTGGCAAAAAAAAAAAAAAGGACTAATTAAGATATCATGCCAAATACTCTGACGATACTCAATGTGTCAAGTAATATACTCCTCAGTCCCAGAGTAAGATTCACACTCTTGGGTTCGCACTCTTATTAAGGAAACACTAAAAAAGAGGGTAAACAAATCAAGTGGATTGGGGACATAATTGTCCAGAACAATTATTCAAAATTTAAGTGGGTAACAAATAGGTCAGTTACGGATACGTTTTTATGTAATTATCCAAAACGTATGAGGGCACATATGTCCAAAACACTATTTATTTTTTACCATTCAATGAATAAAGAAAAGTGTGAACCTTACTCTAGGACGTATCATAAAGGAAAGTGAGAACATTACTCTGGGACGGAGGGAGTAACATATTTGGGTCTCCATTTGTACATAATTGTCAAATGGTCATTGTGCACAATCATAACGGCTTTTGCTCACGTGCACATTAGAACTGGCAAAAAGCCCAAGATTTCATCTATAAGGGCTTTGAAGCTATGTGCCTCCTGACCAACTATAACTATATAATAAAAGGCTCACAAAAACATATCCAAGATTCAAATTATGAGGCACAATAAATACAAACCTTAAACTACGACTAATATTCAAATATCTAAAAAAGAAAATTGAAAATGATCATGCACCTTATTTTTCTTCTCTAGGCCTCCAATGACCCGATCAATAGCTGCATCTAAGTGTTCCATCATAATCACTGTACTCTCACTTCTTGCAGCAATCAGAGCAGCTTCATTACAAACATTTCCAATATCCGCCCCACCAAATCCAGGTGTCAAAGCAGCAAGCCTCTGAGAGTAATCCGACGGCTCACGATCAAGTTTCAACTTCCTTAAATATATCTGAAAAATCTGGTCCCGTCCATTAATATCAGGTTTATCAACACAAATCTGACGATCAAATCGACCAGGCCTCAACAAGGCCTTGTCCAATACCTCGGGCCTATTTGTTCCAGCAAGCACAATTATCCCCGCTGGCGTGGCAAACCCATCCATTTCTACTAACAACTGGTTAAGTGTACTTTCACGTTCATCATTTCCCCTTGAAAACCCACCACGACCTCTTGATCGACCAATGGCATCGATCTCATCTATAAAAACTATGCTCGGTGCACATTTTCTTGCTTCTTTAAATAAGCTCCTTACTCTAGCGGGTCCCACCCCAACAAACATCTCCATGAAATCCGACCCGGATATTGATAGAAATGGCACATTGGATTCGCCCGCGGTTGCTTTAGCTAGGAGTGTTTTCCCCGTCCCGGGAGGGCCTACTAGGAGAGCACCTTTTGGTATTTTCGCACCCAACTCTTTATATTTCTTTGGGGTTTTTAAGAAAGTGCACAAACTCCATAATTTCTTGCTTAGCCTCGTCACAGCCGGCTACATCTTTGAAATATACCTAAATCGACAAACAAATAAAAGTTAATTATTCCCTCCGTCCCAGACTAAGGTTCTTACTTTTCTTTTTTGGTCTGTCCCAGACTGAGGTTTTTAGTCGCTTTATTACTTAAAATGGACTATGGACCCTCTTGTCATTCTCACAACAAAAACCTCCCTACCCACTTTCTCTCTCCTACTTTACTTTTCATACTCACAACATTTACCCATTTTTTTTTAAATCCCCGTGCCAATCCAATTAAGAACCTTAGTCTGGGA